>JAYKKI010000014.1:41572500-42036524 GCA_039881145.1 Druceiella hillmani
ATATATATATACATATGTTAGAGATTTTGGTTAATAAAATTTATGGGGAAAAATATACTCGTTTCAAATCATCAATTTGTTCTCTTTATGGGGTATTTTAATCCATTACATAAGTGATATGGTTTCAATATATTTTTAATGTAATTGGTTCTTGGAAGAAATATTACTTCACAAATCCAGCATTTAGATAATTTACGAGAATATAAATATGGCAAATGTAAACAAAAAATGTTTTATTTATTTGGCAATAAGGGATTTTTTGCAAAAAGGACGTCTTCCTACTTTTATTGCAGCAATATTATCTTTTTCCTCACCTGACTTGGATATTTTCTGATAAATTAGATCGTCTAGTTTCTACATCAGATCTTCGCAACCTACACATATATCTAAATGAAAATGACCAACTCTCACCAAAAAAAAATGTCTTTAAACTTAATGTTTATTTTCTGTTAGCCTGTGTCTTACTGAGTAAGCAATAAATTTTTTTTTCATCTAAACGCGCGTCAAGATAATTAATGTCCATTTCCACACGATGCTTTGTATTCGTTCCATAAAAAAATAAATTTTTGGGAGGTACGTTTTTAACACGACCTGCGAACATTCCTTTAGAAACTCCATAAACGTAAATCATATTAAGGAGATTTTCAGTATAGAATACTGTTTTGAACCAGAACACTACATGCGACTTTGCTTTTTTTATGTACCAAAATCTATGGTTTCTTGATCATAAAACGCATCCCATACCGCAGTTTACAAATAACTTAATGAATCAAAGTGCGGCCGAACTCACCTTAGTGATTTGTTATCAATAATTTATTCAGTCCTCGGCAAAACAGTCTTTTCTTTGTATTTTACGATGTTTGCTTACATCCGAAAATGAAAAATAAATTTCAAAACATTGATGTAAGAGCCAAAATGAGGATATGGCATTTTTCTAAAAGGTCATGAAAAGGCCTTCAGAAAAAAGTGAATCTAATTAGTTACTAAACAACTAAAATGGGTAGTAATTTCTCAAATAACAAAAAAGTTTAAAAAGTTTTCAACAGCTCAAAAATTCGGTGTTACACTCGCTAAACTCATATATTTAAAAGAATATTAAGTTTAAACACATTATTAATATGATATGTACATGCGATTAAGGTGTAAAGACTGAAATCCAAAAATAAAGTAAAACACAACAAGAAAAAACAATGAGGATTCGAACAAAATGTGTAAATGAATAAATGTTACCTTTTTGGTCTAAATTTGTGTACGCAAAAAAAAATATGTACCTCAAAATAATTATAGTGACAGTGTACTGTGAGATGTTGCGACAGTTACAAACTGTATTGAGTCATATTTAATAATAATAATTCTTAGTCATTACATGCATTTTTCAAATATTTTTTCCAATTTTTTTTTCCATGAACGTATAAGTTATAGTAATTCGTATTATTATTATTTCAATGAACGGGATCAATGAACACGAGAGAATTTTTAAATAATTTAATAGTTAGTAAGACATACCAGTTGGGATCACTACTGATGGGTCACACTTAAAACCAAACATAAGTATTTATGATAATACAAATTAAAGTTAATGTATGTTATAATAAATATTTAGATTTGGTTTGCTTTTTTACAATTTTATTTTTCATGAATTAGTTGAAGTCAGTAATCGCATTGTGAAGTCAGTAATCGCTCTGAAGAATATTCCATTATGTATAGCAATAATTCAACTTCTCTTCCTTTTGTTAATATCGGTAAATATTTCATATTTTCCTTAAAATGTCTTCAAGTATTTTCTTTTAAATATTCATCATTTAAAATCAGTTAGAATTTATCGAAACCGACTGAACTACTGTACCAACCACGTGGCACAAAAAACAATCAATTTGTCATACCGATTTACCACAATAATACCTTATAATGATCCATACTTGTCAACTAATTAAAATCTTATATTATTATTATGAATTATTTACAGCTTAATATGATTTGAATTTTACGATTCTAAATGTACCTTAATTCGTTATAACGTTACTATCAACTTGCAAAATATGTTATATTTATGGAAGATTTTAATTTGTAGGAAAGATCGTATTTAATACTGTTTCTCTTCCAGTTTGTTTATTTAGTCTCGTTGCCTTTAGAAGAAATATTTATTCGCGATCTCGCTTATTTTACACAGATCTACTTTTTATTTCTTTTTGTATAGAAAGCAAGTGCAAGTAAAAGAAATTAATTTAAGATATTCGGGGAATATTTTATTTATGTGGTAAAATCGATTTGTATCTCTTTGGCAAAATGTTATCTTCTCAACAAAGTTACATGTCAATATTCAACAATCTTTCGAAAAATATTCGATCAAATACCGTTAATAAAAAAATTATTTTGTGGCCCTTTAATATAATTTATTCACAATAGTTTCAGCTATTTTATATAAATCAGTATACCACTTTATATAAAAGTATTATTTTTCTGAAAAAAATGTTTAATAGATTTTTTTTATTTCTTCATTTTTTAAGTAACTTGGAAATTGTTGTTTTAATGCTTGCAGTGTCTCACCCAGCAAAACCATGAGCAAATCAAATATATGGTCATAATTAGCGTTGATATAATCTTTAGTATAACACATTGTTTTTTTAATTAGATGCAATGGTACAAAAATAAATATTTCTATGATTTAATGTTAAAACTATTTTCAGTACCAGCAAGTCAAATCGGTATTTTTACGTTGTTATTTAATTTCAAAGCCGTAGTAATGATTAACCTGACTGAATTTCCCACACAAATTTTCGTCCTAATATTTTTCCGTAAAACAATTTGCAACCAGTTCACTAATTTAAATTTGTTACCATTATATCACCGAACTTATTTTTTGTATTAAAGAGATATTATTTTTCACGGGTATTTCAATATTTTCAGCCATATTTTCTTCTATTCGGCTGCAACGTTCACAATATTCAATTTCTAAAACCTCATTGCTCTTTCTATCAAGAAAAACTGTTACACATTTTCCAAAAAAATTTACAACAAGAAAATATATATTGGATATATCCTCATTCATTTTTCCATCAGGTCATATGATGCCATGTAACAGCTATCCTCCATCGACAACGAAGTAGCAACTGGGTGTTAATGGTTATACAAATCCAAAAAAATAGTAAAGAATACACCATCTAAATAATGGGTAAAGAAAATTGTTGTAGAAATCACAATAAATCCACAACAATTTTTAGTAGTTAATATTCGGAGAAATTTAAGATTTTTCTTAGAAAATTTATGTCTTTTAATCAGTAAATAGGTTATCGTATAAAAAGTAATCAGTAAATAAATTTGGCGTTATAAAAGTAATGAGTACATTAAAATAAAAAAATTAATGTAAAAACTACACATATCGAAATTTAATTATAATTTTAGTATGCATTATTAATTTAAATTGTTTTCTTTTTGACAAACTTTAGTTCTTTTACTTAAAATATATGTATCATATTCCAGAGGAGAGAGAACGAGAGAGAGAGAGAAAAGAAAAAAATGAGAAAAGAATGAAAAAAGAAAATGTGATACGTAAAAATTAAAATCGCGCTGAGTTAACTAACCAATATCAATAAATATATATATATAATGAAAAATATACAAGACTGAGTACAATGAAATAAATATGAATAAAGAGAAATGAAATCTTTGCAGCGTATAGCCAATGTGCTTTTATGTATAGTTATTTACTTATTGATAACATATATCCTCAAAGTTACAATAAATCAAAGCTATAAGGAAGCTTTTGCATTGACATAATTTATGAATCCTGACCAATATTGCGTATATGAAAGTTGGATATATGGATATTCTATAACTGTAATTTTGAGTACAAGTAAATCTCTAAAGGTCTGGATTAATATATTTTTCATTATAAAGTATGTAATAGTTCCTGAGGGATATCATCTATTTTTTATGATGTTCATTAGTTTTCTAAATCGTTACGTAGTATTTTGGATAAGGAAGGTTCTGTAAGTTTGTGTTTTACATTTATCAACCTATTTTCAAAAGCGGAAGCGTTTCCTGTCAGATAACAAAAAAAATTTGTACGTGTTGTCGATCTCAATGTTACTATCGAATTTGAACATATATAAAAATAAACCTGAGAAGTTGGAATATCTATAAACTAAAACTTGGATTAACACACATAACTGTAGTCTACAGAAATGAAATCACGGGCAGAAGTTATTAATTTATGAAGATCCCACTTTGATGGGCACTTGCCAGCTACCATTCGTGTAGGATTGTAATCAGCAATAACCACTAGACTACTGGAAGTAATGCACGTAATTTATATCCTTTGCCCTGTGCCCCATAGGGTAAGTCTGATTTATTAATATATTATTAAAACATACATTAGTTTTTATGTCGTATTTTTCGATTCCAAATAATATAACAATATACTATTATACAAAATAAAAATATATTATTATACACATTACTATATTTATTTTTCAATCGTAGTATTTCTTCGAAAAATTAGGCGTTACAATGTTTTAAGTGCCCATACATGTATTTCCCTAATTTGATAATAATTGAATTAATCGTTTATTAAGGATACCGTGGAGAGGTATGCCATTTATCTTACACAAGTACTTGTAAAAAATATAATAAAAAATTAATTACTAATTAATAATCTGTTAGAAGTTAACTAGACGGTGCCGCATTGTTTCATAAAAATAGTACATTTCTTTTCAAGAAATGGTTTTTCACGAAAAACTTAAATACAAAATATTCCTCCTCCTTATATTGGTTTTACTGTTATTGTTTCTTAACATTATAAACAATACAATCAATACAGACGATACGTAACTCCCGTCTTCGACTTGCGCTTGCTATCGTCGTCTTTAAATAAAACTATTAGTGAATTGTTGTCCAATCCTTGTTCCCTTCACAATAAATACCACAATGAATATTAGATAGTGGGTTAGAAATTTTAACTTCACAATAAATACCACATTTAATATTTAAAAGGATTTAAACGTCAATATCTACAATCGTTACCATAAGATGAACACGATTCAATACGGTTACTACTAGCAACTTGATAGAAAATTAACTAATAGCATTGATGAATAGATACTTATTTAGGGCATGACGTTAAGCTCGGACTTACCAATTTTGTTAAAAATTACAGGCTTGTACTTTGAAATGTAAATGAAGAGTTTTAGTTATGTAGTGGAGTGAAAATTACACGACCCCTTCCGTAAAATCTCACTCCACTTAAACGTAATAAAAATTACTACGTTATGTCGGAGATATTTTGAGCAAAAAACTTTTTGTGATCACTTAAATAATGAAAATAAAAAATTTAAAAGCAAATGTAGATATTATGTAAGCTTTATATACGTATTTATATTTACAAAAGAACATACCAAAAAATATTTATAACATTTTTATAATGTGACATTTTTAATAAGTCGTTTTTCTGCTAAAAAGTGGACAGATTTAATAGTTAATGTCGCTAGATTTATATTCATTAATTGGGTCAAACTTGTCTAATATAATTATTGACATGCATCGATTCTCTTGATTGTAAACACCCACGAACAAGCAAGGAACGTAAATTTACATATATAAATCAGAAATCACAGACTACCTTTTATAACATAAAAGTGAAATTTTCCAGTTAACTGAATAGCACACCTAATGAGAAATGTGCTCTATAATTATACAAATTAAATTTTCACCTCTCACGTCTTTACTTCTGTATTGACGGCGTTACATATAAATATATATTGATGTAAATAAGTATACTGCGTAAACGTCTGTAGGAGGAACTTCATTTCATTATGACCATCCGTCCGATATTCCACCGTCTATATTATTAAGGACCAAACCTATTACTGGTTAGAAGTCTCCTCCAAGTTAACCACCATTGTATAAAACGACACTCGACTGGTGGACTGAAAAGTTTTTGTAGAGTTAAAAAAGGTTACAGGCCTTTTTTAACCTTGTTAGCTTTTAGTATTGAAGACTAAAGACTTATTATGGTTGAAACTCTTCTCCAAATTAACACAATTTTCTTATTTTTTCTTAAATGAAAGTCGGTTGATTGTTTTAACCCTGTCACAAAGTTAAACAATAGTCGTCTAAATAACTTAAAATGTGATATTAATTAAGAGCTATGGGAATTTCGGACTCTAAAGCACCCCAAGGAGACAGTGCCCGAAAGCAGTTACTGCCCCCTTTGAGGCGTATAATGTGCACTGCGCAAAGTGCTTGCGCAAATTAAAATTTCGCAGTCTTTAATTATTACGTTCATTTGCATAAATTCAATTTTGTGTTTCCTTTCATCGTGGACATGTTCGCTTGCCTCCATACCTAAACGCATATGAAATGAGGTTTGTAGTAATTACGTAAATATTAATAAAATGAAGGACTTTGTTTACAAATAAAGTAAACAACGGTACACTTTCGCGATGGTCTTAGCGCATTGTTCGTTTACTTTCACATACATATTTCTTTAGACTTAAGGAAAGTACAATTATTTCATATGCAATATCTTATCGGTTTTATAGAATTTCTTTACGCTATTCATACTGAGAAATATATTTTTTAAATCATTCAAATAACTTTGAAACTTTTTGACGATTTCTCTAACAAATAAATCGTAGGGTAAACCAGTAAATAATTAATAAAACATTTTATTTTCGGTGGCATGAATGAATATTTAGAGATTCATTGAGAGGGGAGGGCAATTTCTCATTAAACCTGTTCATGGTAAACTTTTTGATAAATCTTAAAAAATAACACTGTTAGCACGTTGAACATAATAACCAATTGCATAATAAAGGTAATGAAATGGATCTAATATTTTTAAAACAGGAATATGTGAGTTTTACGACAAATTTCGAAACAGACAGTTGTGGTGCTAATTGAAACCAACATTTCAAAAACAGACGTCCGCACGTTGTATCATAGTAAAACCTTTATTTTTACAGATCCGTTCTTTAAAATTATGCCTTATTTCACTTTATTTAAAGGGAGCTAAAACATTGGATGTTACGGCTAATTTATTAAAATGTTTTTATATTATTTAAATATTTTTTTAAATTTATTTATTTATTTTAGGGTATCTAATTGACATATATGGCGAAATTACTGCAACGAGAGCAATCTCTTACAGCCTACCAGAACACTAGTCCAGCCCCTTTCGATGAGCACCCGGGAATCGAACCTGTATCCCCGCGGTGCGCCGCGCAGTCAAAGGCCTTATGCCTTGTGATCAAGCCAACACACCACGGTAACGACGAAATTCACATTTGCTAGTAGAATTAATCGGGTGAACTGAAAAAGGAAGACGACTAAATTCTATAGCTATCTTATCTAGATTAGGTTATAAATTAAATTAGTTATCATCAAACTTTGCTCTATATTTCAACTCGAGAAAATTATATTGCATTTGAAGAAATGCCAATAAAGTTCGTTTTCGAGAATGAAGGAACGTTTCAGTTTCAGGTACATAATGAAATTATTCTTTCAATTATACCTTTTGAAATAACAAAATGACAATTTGTGATCGATGATGAAAGTGATACGATCAACAAATATTAATTGACGCGCAACAAAACAAAATAACCTATCAAAACTCGACTTCTGCTATCCACATATAAAGTAGCGAATTAACATATCTTTTGAAATTTCTTATAAACTTCAAGGATAGAATCCCGTCAGTGGGTATATTTATATGAAATCTACATGAAAGAGTCGAGAAATGAAGTATATGAATAAAATGAAAAAAGGTTTTTCTTTTTTTGTCATTAAATCATTGTGAGAATCCCACTCATAATAAATAGGACCAGCCCGATCTTTCACATTTACCAAAATATTTTCATTTGCACCAAATGTGATTTATAAATGAAGAGATAAATCAACTTCAACGCACTAACAATGGACACTTTATAAGAGTGCATATTACGTTAAAGTAGATCTCATCTGATTAAGAGCGTTCTATTGTTAGATCATGTCCAACAAACCCAAATATTACACCTAATTATTAAAATTCAAAGTTTTTTCCCTAAAATAAGATGAGCCAAAATGAGCTCTTTATTTACTCGGTTATATACTTATGTCAATGATCATTAACGAGACATTAAAAATTATTTTAAAACATATTTTTGTCTGACTGAGATCTAATCCTGCCCTCTATTTGTTGCAATTTCAACGAATAACCCACCAAAAAGTAAAGACTTATAGTTCTTTTTATTTATCCTGGCAGATTGATTGTCTTATCTACTTGACATAAATAAAATTCGCATTTGTGTTTCACATATTGTGGCTATATACATATCAAATATGCCAATTGCAGGGCACGAAATAATTGAAAGTTAAAATTTATAAATTTATTTAATGATTCAATTGATTCTGACGAAGCCTGGCCATGTTGGTAGAAAAGCACACGGTCTTGCAAAACCTCTCCATAGATTTCAAATATTAGGGATAAAGATATTGTGGACCTGTTCCGTAGCGATTATTATTTTGAAATTCTAATGGTAGTTGTCCACATGAAAGAACATCTGCTATATTCTCCTGAGATGCCACATGTCAAATAAGACTGCATATTAATCCATTGCAAAGATGAATCAGATCACAAAAACATTTCATCAATTGTTCGTCAAAGAGCAGGCGAGCCAGTTTTTACGAGTTGTAAGAGTAATAATACCGCACATATTTCCATCTTAGGTAATGATGTTGTTTTTAGTAAGGCTATTAATTTTTTTTTGAACATAATTGATTTGTAAATCTTTCTCCAGTATTTTGTGTAGTAATATATGCTGTATCTGACGTAAATATATGCTCCGTATGTATTTTCATTAACGTCAGAGAATCCATAAATTTCAACGCGCTGATCATTCGCTAATATAATTTATCTTTAAAATGTGATTTTATTTAGGATCGATAATTGTTGTTATATTGCCATCCAATGGGTCCTTACGTCTTCAACTAATAAATCATGAGATGATTTCCAGCATTGCATTGCTACAATGTTTGGATAAGCATTTTGGTACAAACTATTACCAGGCCTATCAGATCGATCGGATCATAAATCTGTACAATGTTTGATAAGATGTGACGTTTAATGAATTTCAGATTTGTCTCACCCTTCTCCTTGAATGTGATCTCAAGGTTTATTCGGTTTCATTGAATGCCTAAGGCTTTTATATATCCTCCGTAAATAGATTGATGTCAGCAGGTTCTTCATCTATTTCTATCACATGTATATACTAATGTTATTCGTATGTACTCGTATCACTTGTATGTAAACGTATCACTATTATCGTCCCACTTCTATCTGCTTCTATCGCTTGTACGTACTGTTGTCACTAATATGTACTCGTATCGCTTGTGTGTAAACGTATCACCTCTCTACTTATATTACTTGTATGTACTGTTGTCACTCGTATGTACTCGTATCATTTATATGTAAACATAATGTTCGAAAATCCTTCTATACTTTTTACTTTTAATTTAATGCATTAAACTTAAAAATAGATTATATTATAGACCATTTTTTATTTTTAACATAATGTCCTTTAATTTAACTCTGTAGATTAAGAATATATTATTTAGAAAGTATAATTAGTATGTAACGATATAGATTCATATTATATAAATTCAATATGAACGATGTACATTGCTGTCTATGCGCCACAAGAAACTACTTAGTAAGCGGACATACAAAAACTTGGTTGTATTATGCACTAAAGTCACTTTTATTAAGTCTGATTAAATCATAAAACAAAAATCAAAGTCATTCAGTACCTTTAAATTGACACTAAAAGGCAGCTGATCGTATTAAATCCAGAAGGCCTCCTTTAATTGTTTCACGGTCACTGACGTCAAACGAATAACAGTTAAAAGTTTTCTAACAAAATGTTGTTATATTAGAGTGGTTGTTTTCATTTTGCTTCCTCGACGCTCGATATTATGGTCATGTTTTATTGGACTGAATTATTTTTGTTTCCGCATTTTTTACAAGTAGAAACCGTTTCATCTTGCAGCTTTTGTTTCAAAAAGCATATCGTTTTATTTACGAATCTAATAATAAATCTCAATTCCAAAGGATTCAATTTTTATTGCTAAAAATACAAAAAAATATCTTTGACTTTTGATTAAAATTGCATTCAGCCATTTATTTTTGCTTACTTGTTATACAAGGCGTAGACACCCTTGTTGCTAATAGCCACCCTTGATGGTGGGTCTAAATAGTGACATTAAGAATCTAAAATTCCTACTGTAACGTTAAATGTAATGAGACAGAGATATGTGGCAGGCTAGCTTGGATGTTTGATGAAAACTACTATGTTGTAAAATTGATATTTCGACATTATTTTAAGATTATAATGTATGCGGATTCTGCTAGAAAAATGAATTAGGTTTATTTTTTAACTCAAGCAGAATAATAAAAATATCTAAAAAACATTTTACCTACAGGTGTATCCAAAAACTGTCTTCCATTTTTACACCACTGAATTTTTTATTGAATATCGACGCTAGTAAGGGAACGTTTGCATGTAGACTTCTTTTTTTAACATACTTCTAAAAAGATGAAATTCTCAATTCAACTCATACATATGTAAGTTTCTATAAAGATTTTAACGAATTTTTTTCTAATTAATTGAGTATACATTTCAGGTAGATCCATATATGAAATCAGGTTATGTCAGAATCATAAGTGGAGCTAGATCCAATGATGCAGTAATACAATTTATAGGAACTCAGTGACGGTGCCTGTGAAGCCCAAGTTAAAATTCGTTCTGCACTGACTGCGAAAAAGGACGGAGTTCATTGCGTACATTTTTTTTTCCATTTACGTAGAGCCATAATTCAGAGAAGTGTTTATTGATTCTGATTAATCGTTCGTATTTAAAAAAAAATAGTTTCAATAGGTTCCATAAAATTTGGTCAGAACTCAATGAAAGCTCCGGAGTATTTCTGAAGAATTTCTCCATAGATGCTAGTGATAAAGTAACTGTAATATTTTACTTTCCTAGGTGCTAGTATATTAAGAGTTCAAAAGCAATATAAGATTAAGAGATTAATGGTATCTTTTTATGTGATAATAAATAAAGGGAGTGGAAATTGTGGAGTAAAGAATGATCTATCTTTCTTTGGTAAATGTTTTCTTCAAAAGTAATTTCGTTATTAAATTGTTGCAAATTATATTGCAATAATTGTTTGTGTAGTTCTAAATGTCTATATAATTTATAGAAAATAAACAAAAATCACAATCCAAATCTCATTTATATTCATTCTACTCGTTATACTCGTTATAAAATATTGTGACGATAATAATTAAGCAAATTAATAATATACCAAAATTCAAATTAAAAAAGGAATCTCAACTAATATTATAAAGAAGAAAATCCAAGTAATTATTTCTTTCTTTGATGGTATGTGTTTTACTTAGTCTTACCGTACAACTAAGTCTATTTGCATGAAATTCGCACACATACATACGTAAATTCACATGCATAATATATTCGATATTCAAGGGTACTTATATATTTTTCCTTGTTTTATATAACATGCCAGTTAAATTGATTGTCTTGAAAACTATTTACATACACGGCACAAAACGAAACTTTTTCGATTACATTTTTCCCCATGAGTCTTACCTAAATGTTGAGAATAATGTTAATTTAAAAGTAGAAATTCCCCCAATGCCCAAAAGAAATTTCGAATAAATCATTTCTTTTATATTCTCAAAATTTCTTTAAGGTTTTCCTATATACATTTTCACCAATTTAATGTAAATAAATAAAGTCAATATTTAAATCAAACGTTTGCACACTTCGTCAAGTGTCTTGATTTACAACAAATGTTATGCTACTTTCAATTTAATTCTTTATAGTGACTTTTTATTAAATTATTTTTCAGTATATTCAGATAATCTTATCTTGCTTTTGAACTCTTCAATTATATTATTTTACCTTTCATACACTTCCGCTTCTTGTATCAGTCCTTCGTTACTGCATTATTTAGTGTGCTTGTATAAACTGCTGTATTGAATTAAATTATCCACCTTATTTAAGCAATTATCGTACACAGATCTATGTAAATATTTAATTTAAAAAAACCTGTAGCAAAGTTAGCCAACCAAACCGTAGGTCAAAAATACATACCATAACATAAAAGTCTTTTTTGAACCAATGACTTTAACTCGCTACAACCAATAACCAGTTTTATTCGAATATTTGTACAACGATATTAATTCCGAGAACGTAACATTTTAAATCATTTTTGATTAAGTTAATAATACTTCAACTGTTGGTATTTGTGAAGTAAAAAACTTTTTCTGTGATTAAATATGTTTCTGGTGAGATTATTATCCATAAAATTTCCGGTACATTCAAAATATTGAACAGTGTAACATTAATCTTTTTCTAAAAGTTCTGAGTTTCTGATCAGAGAAAACCCTTTTTTGCTAAAAAAACTTATTTAAGGTTCAGAATACATAAAAAGTAAATATTTACTAATCAGAAGCCGATGAATTCAGCGCGGCTGTATGATTTTCGAATATATATCTTTACTGATGTTCGCGTATAATAAATAACTTAGAATAACATTAAGCGAAACCCCTCTAGCCGCTTTTCTAATTTTAAATTTGCACTAAACAGCTGCCTTTCAATGTCAATATAAAGGTACTGAATGACTTTGTTTTTTGTTTTACGATGTAATCAGACTTAATAAAAGTGACTTTAGTCTATAGTACAACTGAATTTTTGTATGTCCGCTTACTGAGTATGTACATCGTTCATATTAAATTTACATAATATGAAACTATATCATAACATACTAATTATACTTTCTAAATAATATATTCTTAATCTACAGAATTAAATTAAAGGATATTATTTATCTATAGTACATTTTATTTTCAATTTTAATGCAATTAAATTAAAATTAAAAAGTATAGAATGATTTTCGAACATTATAAGCCTTGCTCTCTTTCATTAAACGTTCATATAAAGAATCAAAACAAAGGATGAAATCTATTCAAATGAAAAGTACGTGGACTTAATAAAGGCACAATGAAATGATATTATAAATTTCACCTTCTTCATGAATTTTAAGAATTGTTTTTAAAATATAATCAAATTATTATATACGTCCAGTGACTTCAAAACCGGTGTTTTAATTAATTTTTGAATGGAATCTTGAAAATAATTAAAAAAACATACGTGAAATTTCCCTTATTGGCTTTTTTAAATACAATAAAAAAATTTTTTAGATTTGTTTTGCATGAACAAATCAATATTATTAGAAATTGCTTACAACACCAAAAAATAAATTCTGTTTTTCCTTTTATATCTTAATTATTTTGACATGAATAAATCCGAGAAATTCAAAAATATTCTTTTAATATATATTATTGGAATTAAAATTGTCAGACAAGTTTTCGGAAATAAATTATTTTACAATTTTTATATATTATTAAAAACTTCCATTTTCAAAAAAATACGTATTCAAATTGTCATAAATTGTTAGACGTTTTTAAATCATCTTTCTCTGAATTGTTATATATATTTCAAAGATATGAAATGTTCAGGTTTACTTAGAATCTTTATTCTAATTTCAACACTATTTCAGTCATAATTTTTAAGGTCTTTTTTTAATTTAAATATGTGTAAAGGTTCATACTAAGTTCTAAGATCACTGGACGGAATAAAAATTAACTATGAGTTTAATTTTCATATGTCATTATTGCATTCAACAATTTCTATATTTACGTGCTTTCAAAATATTTTAATGCATTTATAACAACTGAGATAAAAATATAGCGAATTTTGATTTAGAAATGTACTGCAGCATTTCCACGTCCAGCCCTTTTTATTCGTTCAAAATTTAATTGCGATAAGTAGCTATTCGGAATATGATGTGTCATAAAAAAAATCACTTTATATGGATTAAGTACGAGACGGATAAGAAATTACGTATCATGTGCTTCACATGTTTCTGAAATATCATAAATATTTATTAATTAAATTGTTATTATATATGGAAAAGATTTTATTGGATCACATCTAAGATCGTTAAAACCCCATTTATTAATGTAAACAACTGGTGTAATGAATTAAAGCGTATTAATTACTAACCTCTGTCTAAATACATATATAAATACATAGACAATAGTGAACGAGAAAACATTACTTTAAAGAACAAAATCGTTTCTGATATATTTATAAGAGATGGCTCGCAACTCTCAAATTAAACACAGAAAAATTATCATCGAAACTACTGTCTTCAAATAATACAAATATGAAACCGAAGTTTAGTGAAATTCTATATTTTGACACTTAATATTATCAATGACAAATGACGTCAGTTAGATAAACCTAAAATATAGCGATAATCGCGGAGTGTGTGTTTGTTCCTCATTATTTGTACGTAAGAACGAAGTGACTTTCCTAATATTTGTTTGTGAGAACGAAATAAATAAGAACCAAATACCGGGAAAAATATGGTGGTATTTATCTTTGGAAGTTAGGATACGATTAGCTTTTCAAAGAACAAAACAAAATTTATAGCAAACACTGACTGGTTTATCACACTGCAAATTACTCAGAAAATAACTATTACTACAACGTAATTACTAAAGATATGTACGCGTATATTTAGCTTTCATTTTGGAGAAAATCTGCGAAAAAAGCTTTTGAATGTAAGCATTCTTCAACACTATTTGAAATAGCAATTGCGTTATAATAATCAATGGTCTCTTAATACAGGACCTAAGGAAAGGCACAAGGAGTGAACTATTTTTATTTCTTTTTTTATAAAATTCAACGGTTAACTTCAATTTACGTGATACACAGTTTAACAAACGCTACACATATTTTAAGTTAATACCTTTAATGTCACTAATGCTTTAAATTATATTTCGATCAAAAAGGGTTATAAAAGTATTGGAAATAAGATGTAATTTCATCGGAAAACTATGAAACAGAAATGGTCTTTTTAAGCAGTTTTATCTTAATTTGATCCTTAATCTGACTAGGACACAATTAATGCTATCTTCATATTAAGATAGCATTAATTGTGTCCTAGTCAGATTTAATTGTTTGATTATTCATATCCGTTAGGCTTTTTGTGATACAGCTGCTATTTTAATTGTCGTCTGGAGACTTTTCATATTTATGTTTGGTTTATTAGAAAAAAATATATTGAAAGCGTTCATCATTTCATTCATCATTCATCATATACATTTGACAGATAGTGACGCGACGATTAAATAATTTTGCTTTGAGCAATGTTTATAATCATTACTTATATTCTGTCGACCATTAGACGTACTTTAACAGAACCTTATTTTCACCTTAAATTACTTGTCGATATAAGTATATATTTAAACTATTTTTCATACTTCTGGCTTCTGTGCATTTATACATTTCTAAATTCGGTGCTGTTACATTTCATCTAATGTTAGTATCAAGATATTTTCCAATGATGTGAAGTAAGCGAGAATATTGAAAAACCGTATCAACATATTTTGATAACCATGATTTTCTTATTATCGATTTCTAATTGGTCAACTTCTTGCTTAACTTCTAGTATTTAAATTTCACGGTCTAGTGTTAAATTTATCTACCATGAGAAATTTATCTCATGACACTTTCTCACCGTATTTTCAAAATAAACCATTCCCTCGACGCACCGAAATAACTTTTTACCACATTCCCATAGGATACTGAAACTGTTATTACACAGAGTTTCAGTATCCTGATATTCGGAAATTTAAACTGCTCTGTAAATCGCAAATAGACAAAACTTTAATAACATTCCATACTTAAGCTACAGAATTAGAAAGGGAGTAACTGGATTATCAAAACTGTAAAGAAGGATTTCCTTGCTTACCGTTTTTATAATCCAGTTATTTGAAATAAAATGCCATTAATTATTCTATTAGCTGGGTCTGATTTTTGGTCACTAATTTATAGGCTGTTAAAATATAAAAAAAATCCATTCAGTCGATTAAGACGCAATTTCCTCCTTATAATCGTGTACGCATCGTAGTTTGTTCTTTTAAAAACTTACGTAGTCTCGTAGGCTAGATAAGTACTTTGTATAATAATATAGTGCATAGTATATATTGTTTAACTGACTTAACCCAAAATTGTTGGAAAGAAATTCAAAAATACTTCCAAAATTATGTCGCTTATGGAATAAATATATTTTTTGGCAATCGAGACAGTAAATCCGAATTGAGAAGTAAAATGAAATGCCAAAGAGTATGTATATTTTGAGGATTGGTTCAATTTGTTTTATACGACTAGAATCAGTTTAGTAAACTGCGTCATCATAAACAGGAAGGAAGTATAATTTTATTCCCTTTACTTTTATAATTTCTGATTGACCAATAACTAACTTGCAAAATGCAAATTGTAATTAAAATACCACTTACTAGTTCCACATTAAATACAAATAATATACCGTATGAATGTAGTGAGAAACTAGTAGTATTTAATTAAAATTAAATAGAAGTAAATGTAAAATTGTAGTAATCATTGAATTTAAATATTACAACTTAGTACAAAACAAAAATATCACAGTAAGCAGGTTGCAAAATATTATTGAAACATTTAAATTTCTCGTTTTAAATGAATTTATAAAGTTTGTTGAATGGAAGGTATTTCTAATTGATTCATATATAATTAATTGTATCAGCCATTCAATTTCTTTATTATGAATTTTTCTATGACGGAAAAATGTACAACTTTTGACTTAATATTTTAGTTTATAGAACCAGATAAATGGTCATCGAATCGTTAAGAAAATATACCTGTAAATGCCTGAAATAGCTCACCACCACTGTTTAACTGATTGTTACCACGAACATACTGAATTTTTATTCACAACTAATTGAAATTATGTAATGCAGTAATATATCTAATTTATTTAAATTATTAACCACAACCTAGCTTTCGTTGTAAGACAACATTTTCAGGTGGGTAATTTGAAGATATTCAATTGCCCACCCGAAAATGTTATCTTACAACAAAATCTAGGTCGTGGTTAAAAATTTAAATAAAGTAGATATAATACTATATCCCGTAGTTTCATTTATTTATGAATAAAAATTAAGTGATAATGAATTTCTACAAAATTAACACCAAATGTATTGAATTCCAAGAGCTTTCTAAATAATTGCTTGAAAGTTTAAAGTACATTCTAAATTTATATGTTCTTCATATTTTATGACTCATATAATACAACCACATTTTGAAGCATGAATGATGAGTTTTTCGCGTATTAAATCTTAATTGAGACTCATTTAGCATTTTTTTTACTATTTCTTAAAGTTCCCAACTATCCACATAGTTCCTCATACTTCATTTCCCTATTCACTTTCGCGCCTGTGCGCAATACGGATAGAAATATCATGCTCCTTATTCCTTACTAATCATACCTTATGATAATTAGTTCTCTGTTTAGCCACTGAATTATGAAATATTTTAATTCCAAGACTCATTTACGCTATCTTTTAAAACCTCTTTTTTTTGCTCTTTTTATTACCTATGGATAAGCATCCATGAACTGTTTTCGATATAATTCATAATTTCTTCCTTTTTTCCAAATAAATCAAGGTCATACCCATTTTGAAACAGATAGTAACAATTTTCCTATTTTTTCAAAAATTGTATACTCCACCTCACAAATGATTCTTTAACACTACGTTACTTGGACTGGAAGAGCACTAAATTGGCTTTAATTATATTTAATTTCATTTTGAATATTTCTAATATTCCGTATTATAATTTAATGGTGGCGGTGTATCGGTGAGAGAGATTATGTTCCGAGGTCATTTAACGCACCAAACTTAAGTTTAGCATAGGAAAATAACCATAAACACAATCACATATACTGGAAAGAAAATATAAAATCTCCATTTTTGAGAAAGTTTTATCAGATAATAAAAGATATATTCGATGGAATTCGTTGGATAAAAAATAAAAGCTTATTAAATGCTAGTTAAAAAATATATTTTTGGTTTTTAACCTATTCAAATTATTTCTAAAATAAATTCAAAGCCTGCAAAATTTTGTACCTTTTTTGGTTACCTATAATATTAAAGAAAAATTAATAATGGGGACTATTGTAGGACGCACAATATTTTTTACATTTATGTTGTCCAAAATCCGCTCTTGAGATGGCTCTTCGATTTGTGAAAAAAGTCGCAAAAATACAAAAAATAAATTAAAATAAAACGTCGTATAGTTGTAAGCTTAATTAGGGTTTGTGATAACATTTAAATTTAATGTTATAATTTAAATGTCATAAGGCCGTCATTCGGAAGAATCTACTTCAGATGACGTCGATGGGCCCCAAAGAAAAATAATCAATTAATTAATGATATTTTTGTTAATGAATATTTTAAAATATAGTAGCAAGTAAATTCTTTTCTAAAGAAATATTTATCTAAATTAAAGGAGCCTCTGAGGAAAAGAAATATAGTGTCCATTGTCCTTTCAAATTTATTAAACATTGCACACACACTCACACGCACGCACGCACACACGCGCGCAAGCACACATACACACACACACACACATATATATATGTATATATATATATATATATATATATATATATATATATATATATATATATATATTTATATATGTATATATATATATGTATATATATATATATATATATATATATACACATAAACACACATAACATTTTTGTGTGTAAAACAATGACCGATTAATATAAAATAAAATCACCTCGAAATTCAAGTCAAAATCTCGGCAATATGTGTATTTCTGTAATATTCACCTAAAAACAACTCTATTCTTTAATTTTGACTTAAACATTTGTAAAGTAAATTAAAGTACAACGATTAATTAAACAGAAATAATAAATTATTGTATTGTGTATCCGTGAAGAAATTAGAAGGGAAAATTGGTTACACCAAAATTCACTTTAAAACAAAAAGGCCAATTAGTCGAAACACATAAACTAGTGTCATAGTCATCGCATAAAACAAACTTATTGCTATAATATACCCGCGTGTACTAAATATCACCAGTGTTGTTAAAACTTCATTATTTTATTGCATTGTTTCATAAAATGCAGCGAAACACATTATAAGTAGCTTTGAAGCTTAACATTTTGCTAGCAAGGCTGCAGCATACAAAATTGCTTAGCGAATCCAATTTACTTTCAAGAGAACTATTTAATGACGGGGGATTTACCAAACAATGATTTGCTACATTTTGTCCGTTTTATATGTAAAAAATAGGATGGTACTTTAAAAAAATATTTTATTAACTTTCTGGCGTACTAACTGTGATCTCCGCCACTGCTAGGAAAATTTCACGCCGGACGGTTCAAAATTCTAATACATATTTACTTTAAATAAATTACTTTTAATAATCTTAATTTACCTTGTTGTATTATAAAAAAAAAATAAACCGATAATTTTAAACTTCCGAAATAATCAAAACCGGCATTTAATTTAAAAGCTATTCAATAGACTTTGATTGGTGGCTTTATGGCAGTTGTATTTTTGTAAACATTTTATTTTCATTATCTCAAAAAAAACATTAAGTGATGGTGAAATTTTATTTCTGTTTTATTAATTTACTTTAATTTGTTATGTTTACGTAGCTCACTCAAGTATAGGTATTATTTAAAATTATTATATTTTTGGAGGGACCAGAGAAAAGGCGCGTCCCTCCAATCATCTTGTTTTGCATGATGGGGAAATAAATGAATATTTATCGTTTTCCCTTGTTTTGGTGGCCTACTTTTCGATTAATTACAGGAACCCAGTGTGGAGACCTTTTATTATCTCCTATGAACTGGAGTTATGTTTTTAGGACTAAAGTTGTTTGTTTGCTTATTATTCTCAGTTAATTTCAAAATAATTTTTAGGAGGGTAAGAGGAAAAATAATTTTCATTCCTTAAAACATGACCATACTGAACGGGGGATATTTGCCTGTGTCAAAGTTTATACATGTGTGCTATATCTTTACATCTATCATCAATCGCTAGCTTATTCTTGACCAAACAACTGCAATAAGGGTGAGATCATTTCATCTCTGATAAAAAAGATATATTTGAGAGGGTAGTCACATTAATTTAATAATAGGATACCTTGGCTTACAGATATTTACAAAATTTGTCATTCTTTACTTTTCCGGGAAGATATCATATAACATGGTTTTCAGATATAACTGGCATTAATAACGGGAAAAAAAGCTCTTGGCAATGTATTTCAATATCGTTCCAGAATCAAATTAAAACTTTTTAGTGATAAAATATTAAAATAAAAATATAAAAAAAATTTAATAACTAAATTGTATTTTAGAATGCGATTTAATAAAATAATTAATAAGATTAGTTTTCATTTACGAAATTTTTAAGGGATTGTAAATTGCATCAGTTCAATTATAATCTCACTCTTTTTAAATCATAAGTTAAACTTATACCATAACGCTCCAGAAGTTTTATATTTTCCATACTATGCCCAAGATGGATTGGAACATTGCAACATCATGAATAGTAGCGAGTGATTCATAATCGCTGTCTACTCCACTTTGATAAGAAAGTATTTTTTGCATTTTCGATATTGTTTGATTGAAGCGATTTAAAAAACCGAAAGTAAAATGCTAATTTCTTCCCTTATGTTTCTATTAAAAATATATTTACGTAATATTAAAAGCTATGTTATGAACATTGTAATAATCATTTAAACAATACCCTTGTGATATGTGTTGAAATATGTCTCTCTCCTCATATTTTTTAAATATACCTCAATCGATACATCATAGTAGATAAATTGCTCATGACAAAAAGTAAGACTGAATTAATATAATTCCAAGAAGGAAACCAAGTTTTATTCTATATAAGTTTGCTAGTGATTGAAATAATTGAGATGAAAGAGACGGGCAATTAACAATCTGATATAAATTAAAATTCTAGTTACGCATTTAATAATTCGAGTTATGTATTTATTACTTACTATTTGATACACCAACATATTTCCGAAATTTGTTACTTAGAAGGGTTTAATTTGGCTCCAACTTAATTTTAATTAAAAATCACTGCTATTCTCAACAATACTATCAGTAAATAGTTCAAACTACGTCTAACTACTGTCTATTCCTTGAATTATCAATACCGACACACTTCAATACTAAAATATCTAGATGTTCATATTCCCGCACTTTATTTTATCTTGGTGATCTTGATAAGGCATCACAAGCTGCAATTATGTATCAGAACCCTACTCCAACAAATATCAAGTGTTTTAAGGATTGTAACTTGTGCAGTTATGAAACATGTAGATGTGACTCGTCTCTCTATCATATATACACACTGCGTAATATATAAAATATGAAATTCACTATTATTTCAATCGACATTTCAAGCATAACGAAACGTATTTATATATAAATAGTAATATATATATATATATATATACATATTTATATATATATATATATATATATATATATATATATATATATATATATATATATATATATATATAACTTCTGTATAAAAAACGAAAATACATTTTTTTATGTACATTTGCAGTAAGACAGTTCAGATTTTAGGCCAGATTTAGATATAATTGTGATGTAAAAAATATATGCATGTGTGAGATTTTTTTTGGATAGTTATAGCAAGCAAGAGAGGACATATTAGATAATTAATATGAATATATATTTGTATATATATATATATATATATAGATATTTATATACACACGAATATACGTGTAAATACGTGAAGTACATATATACACGCACACGAAGATATACAGTATGTAAATAAATGAAGGTCACCACTTCAACCACTTGTCTTATTAATAAAGTGTAATCTGACAAAATGTTACTTTTTTAAATTAGTTGTCTAGTTCATAAAGTACATAGTTTCATTTTTTTTATAACGTCATAATTATACGAAAATAACATCCAGTAACGAAATGTTAGCTTGGCAACGTGGTGCCCCTATTGTAAACTGTCGAGTGCCAGAATGAAATGTTATTTTCTGTTTCAAAAAACTAGAGAATACGCGTCTACAGTAATTAAAATTCTAAATATTTTGTTTTAGAATGTATTTTTACTTTACCTAAATTTTATGTTCAAAGTGTTTTTTCGCACTTCAAGGTATTTTGAATCCTCCGTTTTATTATGTTGAACGCCTGTACAAATCGATTTTTCATTTCGGCTTTATTTTTCGATTCCTTGCGAAACACAAGATGTTTCGCAATGTTGATTGTTTTTCTTTGAAATTTTCTGTACTAACGTACGACTTAAGTAACTTACTTGAATGTGGCTTCCTTCTAAAATGACTTAATATATTTCCTTCCACATTATTGATATTTTTTGAGCAGTAATACCTAATTTCAATGGAATGATGGGGCTATTTTCAAGGGACAATCATTTTGATTTGAGAAATGTAAAAAAGTTGGCCTTGATATTTAATTTTGTCATCCTTTTCTTATTTCCTTTTTTTATAAAAACTATGCAAATGAAAGAGATAGTTGGAAAATTTAAATGGAAATTATTCAATATTCATTTTAGACGTTTATCAAAATATAAGACATATGTTGATGTATTTTCTAGTTTAAATACTTATGACAATTTATAAATATAAAAGAAGTGGTACGATTTAAAAAAAAATGGTGTATTGCAATCTACCCATGTTACACCTTATGGATTGAAGTAGCGAACTCTCATTTATTTACGTACTGTATGTATGCATATATATATATATATATATATATATATATATATATGTGTGTGTGTGTGTGTGTGTGTGTGTACCTAAGTTCGTATGTATGTATATAAAATAATGCTACGGGATATACAGAATTGCGAAAAGGCGCGACTCACGACCGACGTTCGGATCGAAACATCTGCCGTCTGGCGTATACTTCCAACGCAGCTCCGAACTCCAGACACCGAAGGTTACAAAATTCAAGTTTAAATTATTTGTATTTAACTATTTCATTATGTCATAATTACCTCAAGAGGCAAATTTCTTCGTATAGTTTCATTTGTTAACCACTAGAAAATAGTAATATAATAAAATATACGTCCTCATTAATTTAAACTGTTCGTTCTACTTAATTAATAGCCCCAGCTGATATTATTTCTTAGTTTCGTTGCAATGTGTTTTTGTTCCATGGTAGAGGGTGCACTAAATATCGAATACGTTGTTTAAAAAATATCATTCTCCTACTAATATGTTTTCTTTTTATTTAATTACAGAGTGCATCGCAGGATAAAAAAGACGAAAAAACCACCGGTGAACTAGACCCATATTCGTACGTATAATTACATCAGTAACAACCGGTCGGTATGCTACTTAACAGAGTTTAGAGTATACTCGGACCCGACTCCTTAAAAATCTCAAATCTACCACAGTGGATAACTGGAGAAGGTAGGTTACAGGATCGTTTGTTAAGTCAAAATTTGTTGTTACGCTTCCTAGTTGTCTGTGTGATATAATTCTTGTTTTTTTTAATGAAAATGAATGAAAAAAGGCTGTGTTTTGAATTAAATTATGTTACCAGTAAGTTTAATTATGAATTACCAGTTTATTTTACTTCCACACATTCCCCGGTTGATACAAATGTAATATAACTGTTTCCTCATTTATATTAAATGTAAGGGGAAATTATTAAAAGGTAACTGGGAGCTGTTTTCAGTTACGGTCTAAAATCTATAACATTTAATATTAATTTTCGTCTAGGTCCATGCGCATTGTTGAGACTTCTATCAGCTGAAAAAAATAATAAAACCGGTGTTGGGCATTTTGTTGCTTTACTGGTCTTCTCTGAATGCCATTAAAATCTTTCCACATGCCTCTGACGCCTCTGAACCAATTAAGCATGAACTCGTATAATAAGCAAGTACGAGTAGTTTGATTTCACGTAGCCATAATACGGCTACGCGGAATCAAGCTATAAGGTTTTTTGCCATTCAGAGCTGCCAGAAGACCATTATAACAATTCCGGGAATTCCGGTTAACAACAATCGGTTAACACTTTTTACGGCTAGAATTTATTTTATATTAAACTTATTTGTTTTCATATCTATTTTCTATATAAAAAAAATCATAAGAGAAAATCAGTGAACAAATAAAATTTATATTTTTTTATTATATGAGTCGATGGGAAATTGAAACCCAAAACAGCTTCTTATCAATTCAAAATTGTTAGATTCGCTAAGAAATAATGGCTCTTATATTATTTACTAGTTTGAACTTCTCTATGCTTAGTAACCGTGTTAAAATGTACCGAGTTTACAATTCATATTCTGTTTCCAGTAGTGTTATTAATGAAATGAATAATTAATTTAAAAACTGTATGTACATTTTGTTCAAAGTGTATGTACATTTTGTTCACTTTTGACAATTTTTGTTGATGAAAAAATACTCCCTTACCAGAAAAGGAGAAATATGGACAACAGAAGATGAAAATGGCCAGAGAAAGCAAAAAGATCTTTTTCCAAATGTTTATAATATTTAGGTATTGATTTCAAGATCACATTGATCAATTTGACGTTTAATTATTATGATAAGAAATTGTTTTTGAAATTATATATATATATAAAGAAACAATGCTATATACATTATACTTAGATTATCAATTTTCTAAAAAGACATTTAACGTATTAATACTGAATGTAGCAGTACAGTTCTTGTTATAATAAAAAATTGTTGTGCCAAATTATGTTGCACATAATATTATTTAAAAAATCCAGAATTAAACACACTTAAATTAATTTAAATTTTCCAGCAAATTTTTGGAACAAAATTTACAATTTATTCCTGCTATTTTATGCATCTACAAAGTACAGAAACATTACACACGTGGTTAATATCGCGATATCAACGACCGCCAATAACTGTGTAGACAGTAATAATGAAGCATCATGTACATGTAGGTTTTATACTTACGAATATCTTATTATACCCTTGTAAGATATTATACCTTTCAAAATATAGAGTCGATCAACCCATATCTTTGGGAATCATCCGGAATCATCATTCTTTCGGTCGTTTCATATTTATTTCGAAATTGCCAAGTTGATCACTCCTACAATGTATCTAAACGAGTCGATAAACCGATTGGAATACGAGTAAGATAAAAAAGGTAAAGATTTAAAAGAGATAAAATTTTATTTGTGTATTAACATTTACATCGATCTTATTTTTATTATATTTTCTATGATGAAGTAAATTGGGCCAAAATGAAATACACCAGCTATCTTTCGTCACCAAGATAAATTAATTTACACTTATAATAAGTTATTGCTAAAAAAATCTGAAAAGAAGTTCTAAATGACATATATTTAAATAACACCTAAAATTAGTTTCATCAACTTAGGTTAACAATTTCAGGAAATAAATAAATTTCGAACCTACTGTGTGTCTAATAGGTAGTTGGCCATTTTATTTATTTATCATAGGCAACATTGCTGGTGATACGGTATTAACGGTGAATGCTGATACGTATAATAAAGATACCAAAAATTTACAACAAGCACTTTACATGATCAACAGATGGTCCAGTATTAGAAAATCAAATATAACGATCCAAAAGCTATTATGGATCATTTGCATTAACACACATGCCCCAATTAAATTCAAGTCCGTAAGTAGTCATGCTGCGAAATATCTTAAACTCTATCTATCTAAAAACCTAATTAGACTGAAACAATGACCATTATATTGGTGGATTGGGCACAATTCCCATTTTAACCTTTTCTGTAAGCGACATATTTACATGTCTATCTTTAAACGGAAATTACGTGCTTGATATTTAGCTTTTGGGGTGTGTGTCTAATTCCTTCAAGTTAGACAAGTTTTTGCATATGATTACCAATGCGTATTATTATGTAAGCAACCAATAAATTCACAACGACTTAGACAGTAACTCGATAAACGAAGTTATCCAAGAACACAATATTAAATATAAAAAAGTTTCTTTAATCATATTATAGTAGAAGCTATTTATCTTCTTGATATTACCCATAAATGGAGAAGGCTAAAACGTATTAAACCATAACGAATTAACATAACGAATAAACCTAATTTATCTGAGAGCTGAACATTTGTACAATAAATTCGTATATAAATTGCTCGAATATAAAATCAACTGTATTTCATAAATGATAATTAAGCATATATTAAGATCGTCTCATGCGATTCAGTAATGCATGTTTTAAAAATAATTCGCGAGATTAAAAGAAAAAGAAGAATTGATAATAATCTCAAAAATACATTAAAAAACTTATTCAATCACAGTCTACTTGATGGGCTATTAGAAAAAAGTAACTTTACACATGGGGAGGAAGGATAACAGAAAAAAAAACTTTTTGTGAATTTTTTGGTGCTTCCAATATTGTAGGAACTTTGAGTCTGGGACAGACCGACGGAAAAGATGTACTATATTTATTTACGTATTTTAGTGTATACAATTAATATATATGGCGGAGTTATTGCTGTGAAAGATATATCTTATAGCCGACCAGAACACAGTCCAACCGCGCTCTGTGAGCGGCCGAGAATCGAATCCGGGTCCCGGCAATTCACCGACCTGTCAAAGAGCAAAGGATTCATATGAACCCTTAAACCTTAAAATTTTAGCACAAAAATTTTAAACTTTCATAATTTGAAAATGGAACTAATATAAAAATATATTAACGGCGGAATAACGGAATTAACTACGTAAAATCTAAATGAATTATTTATTATGCAATAGGTATTGACTAAAGTTTTACATAATTACATATATAGTTTTGGTGCAGACAATTATTAAATACGAGCAAACATAACATGGAAAGGATACAGCGTTCATGTCCTAAATAATAAACGAGATAATAAATTTATCTTCGCTATATGACAAAATATTACACGTAAGTGTGCATGGAACATAATCTTAGATATTAGAACGGAAATTGACTGTTCTGGTGCTGCAGTTAAGCAGTAATAAATCAATGGACTCATTTAAAAATATACTTTCGGAACAATCAAGATGCATGGCGAATAATAAATGATAAAACTTTCATTCTAAATAATACTCTGTTTATAATAAATACGAATAAATATTTATTAAGGTAATTTAGTAAATAAAAATGAATAAAAAACAAAAACAAACAAAAAATATCATAGAAGAAATAGGAAAAGAAATTTTTAAATATAGGGACGAAGAACTTTTGGAAAAAGTACAGAAATGAAAAAAATTTAAGTGAAAATCAGTACGATATATTACCGAGGCAAGAAACACGAAATGTACAGAATGTGCTGAAGTTCTTTTAGGAAATTTCAATAATATATTTTGAAGAAAAATTGATGGACCATATTTTTTGCGATAAAAGCTAATAGCAACAATTATGGTAGCTATGCGATTATTTATTTCATATTTCTTTTTTAACTCGTGATTTAATGATGTGACTATAACAAGTAAGCATTTCCGTAAACGTTAAAAATTATCTTGACGACAGTATTGTTATAACTGGCTCATTATATTTTGGTCCTGATAACAAACTAAAGGAATCTTGTTAGAAAATAAATTTTCTTTTTTTCGGGCACTGTTTCAACAAGAAAAATTTATTTTCCTGCCGGATTATTTATACTTTTCTATATTTTTTATTTCATATGTAAATTGTCTACTTAGCGACATTACGATAAAAACGTCAATAAAGTTAAATATCTTTTTGCTACATATTTTCGTCATTTAATCTTGGTGCGTATTTAAGGACGACCAATGACATAAGAACCTTCTTCGTCTTATATCGATTTTTTCATAACTTGTTATGAAATTCGAAATTGATAAAATACCATTTTAATTTTTTAAATAGTTTTTGGATGAAACGATTGTGAATAAAAAAACTTCACAATTGGTTAATTTTATAATATTTAAATTTGCTAATGGTTTAGAATATTTATAGAAGTCTTAATTCAGCACAAATTCAATCAAAAAGTAAACAAATTTGGACTTACTTTTCCTAGGAGTAAATTCCTTAATCTATTTCATTCTAAAATGGTATTTTTCTTTTGGAAACGGTTATGCTGCTAATTTATAAATAAATTGCGAATATAGACATTATATATAATAATAAATTTCTCCATTTGACGGAACATATAAGATATATTCATTTCTCTGATAATAAAATCTAATTTTAATTAAATCTTCATGGACATTTCTGTACAATTAAAAATTTATAGCGCATTTCATATGTATCAAATCAAAGACGTGTAGTTTGACGACTGAGTAAACTATCCCTTGTTTATTTTATACATTTCTATATTCTGTTTTGCTTTTTATACTGATACACGAAACTGGGGGATTGATCAGTCCACTAACTCTCTGTTTTTGTTTCTTTTTATATTCAATTACACATGAAACCAATACAAACTACGAAACGGGCAATTTTAGTTAAACATGTATTCATTTTTGAAAATACTTAATATAAATAATTTTGTAAAAACGAGAGCTTAATAATTTTCGCTTTCACCACTCCTTTGGGTGTTATAAATGTTGGTTTATTGCAATTACGGAGAGAAGCCTACTCAGTCTGGCCGCTTTAATATTTCAACGATGGCAAATTTCATTACTCTTCTTCCACTCGTTACTCTTTTAATTTTCTAAACGTTCTTGTGATATGTTTCCTCTATAATTTAATCTTCACAAAGGAAATGATGTTAATAAAAGTGAAATTCTTGTTGCTTCCTATTCAACATAGGCTGACGGTTTGAGGCGGTGTTGAATAATTCGATTAAGTATGAAAAATTTATCAGCTGTCAAGAAAAAATAATTATGGATTTAATATCTACTAAAGACTTCAGAGCAGATATAGGTAAGGCATATTTCTTTTATTGACAAAAAAATTTGCAAAATCATTCTAAATGTCAGCCATGAAATCCAACGAAACAATAACTAATCAAATAATCATTATTATGAGTTAAGATTAATCGGAATGTGAGGAGATCCGAATAATTCAACAGGAACAAATTTTTTGGTATAATGTAGTCATAAGCCATTCTTATAATAATTCGGTATTTGGCAGTAGCTCAATCAGTTTCAGACAGCAGTGAAAAATGTATAAAATATAAATTTCGTCATATTATTCAAGTCTTCTTTTTTAAAAAGCAGTGAAGAAGAGAATTCACTTACTTTGGGCGGATTCATATCATCCATATGTACTGTTCTATTTAATACAAATTACTTAAAGCGTAGTGGAACTGGGATCGTATATACATAATATTTTTTAACACCTGTATACAGCTGTGATTTTAGTCGACAGAAAAATAAAAGTTTTTTGGCACACAACAAGAACTCTCCTAATTTATATAGTTTCTTTTATATCGTAAAACATTAGAAATACATAAAGTAACAATGATACACATAAATATTGTATTAATATCGTTTGCAATTTATTTTGAGCGCAAAGATGGACAGATATAGAAGAGGCATACATTGAAACTGATAGGTTCTTCCGATTTAGAGCATCGAAAATAAAACTGTTTATCATTGTATAAGCAGTGCAGAGAAGTAAAGTGAATGTAGAGAATTTTATTAGGCTACTTAAAAAACCCTCAAGTACAATTAGAACTCGCACTACGAGTTCACATTTGCCACTTATAAATATTAAAGGGTAATAATATAATTTCTTACCAGGATTATTGCTTAGTATATCCTTCGTAGACATAATAAATATAAATTTTAAAATACAAAACAATTTAGCAGGAGATTTAGGTCACTTACATGGCGTTTCTCTGAACTTTTTACTAAACAACTACATGTTTTAAGTTGGTCTACTATTACTCTTAAACTAGTACGTACTATCGTGAGTACTTTACAGAAATTCCAAAACAATTTCTAACTCTAACAAAAAATATTACTTTAAAGCTTAACATTTTGTAAACGAATCCCCATACCAAAAGGGCCGTCATGATATGATCCAATATTTTTGGAAGAGCTGTTCAAAAAGACCCTACAAAATGAGGGGCGTGCAAAAAAAATTACCCCCAATTTACATGCTGGGGAGGAACTTTTTTTTATATTTAATTTTATAATTTTATGAGTTATAAAAATCATCAAAGGCCTAAATTTTAGCATTATAGCACTAATAATCTGCAAGTAAATGGCTAAGACGTACAAATGAATAGACAGAGAGACGAAATTGGCGAAACTATAAATGCTCCAAATTTGGCTACCAACCCCTGAAAATAGCTTTTTTATTATTTGACATGAACTATTGAGGAAAACATTAAATTATATCTATATTAAGATATAAAATGAAGTTGCCGGTTGCATTTGTTTGTTTGCCGGGCCAACATCCGGGACTACCGAACGAATGTGGATATTTTCAGTACCTAGTTAAGTCGTTCATGAAATAAGATTTTCTTCTGTTTCACTTTGCTATACAACGTAAGATATCTGAGTTATAACGATTTACCGCATACTTAAGCGTTTACATATAATTCAACGCCATTTAACGTGCACGATTAGCAGAGCGAAAGGTTATTATAAGAAAAAATCAGTAAATGGCAAGCGGTGCTTGCACAGTTATTATTCCGTGCCATGGGACCCCATTTAAATATTAATTGTTAAGCCACTCCGACTTTTTGTTTAAAAGGGGCCCATCTGCTACGCTCCCCGCCGCTGAATGCACCAATGACGTATCACAACACGTATACGTGGAGATAAGTGGGGAGCGTTTCGACTGACTCAAAGTAAACAATTTGAAAAACGTGTAATGACAAAAGTTATATCTTGTCAAATATTTTTTGTCTAAAAATCTTTCTGATATAACCAACGATTCGACAGTTACAGAAAATACAGAAAATAAAATACCAAATTAAAAAAAATATATAGTCAAATCTAAATCTAATTCCCATTGATCATGATTTTTTCTGATGCTCAAGGTAAAGGAAAGGAATTTCTAAGCATTGCCCCTGAAACATTTTTAAGCGTAATCCAAAAAACTTGATTCGTGCTCCAGTAAACACTATTTTGACACCAAATGGGATAAATTTGAATTTTTTTTTATTTCCTAATTTACCCCCTAAATTAACACCCGAAGTCAAAATTCTTTGTTTTAAATTTCATGCTTACCGCTAGGTGATGGTATATATATATATATATATATATATATATATATATATATATGTGCCAAATTATAAAATTTTACGTCGACTACCGTAATTTTTTCCGATAAAATCGCCTATGACCCACGGACGGACAGGCGAACGGACGGATGGACACCAAAAAGTTCCGTTTTGTCAATTGTGCTGTGGGATACTAAAAACTGGGAATAAGCAAATAGTTTGTCTAGCTTATTTTCTCACATAACGGTATCTCTCTTTGCTGTTGGTTCAATATAGATGGTGCGTAAAACTTTTTAATAATGAAGCGACTCGAGTATTATAAAATAGGAGCTACTTCAAAATAGTGTTGAAAAGAGGATATGCAATAAATATCCCTATGAAAAATAAAAAAAATACGTGCTGTGCAAAGCCGGGGTGAGGGGGTGTGTATGTAAATACAAAAATTAAAAAAATTGTCAAGTACGAGTAAAACTCGTACTATGATTTTTCCGTACACATAAACATTGAAGGATGTATAATATTTTTATTATAAATATGAATTTTTCACAAACAAAATATTTTATCACTTTTACAGGCGTAAAAGTCTGGTGCATATTTAAAAAATTTTAACATCTAGAACTATCACCAAAATTTTCCCCGAACATTCGGTAGGTTACTGAAAGCAATATTTTAGGTGGAGTAATTTTGAAAATAAGGGGTTGAGATATATTTTTATTCCATATTTTTAAATATATTTTTGCGGATATACTATCTTAAATCATGAAAAAATATTATTGAGATTCTCATAACTAGCCTTTCAAACCCATCCAGCACTATATATAGAATTTAAAAAATCTAAGTTCTTAATTTGCACTTAATTTAATTTACCCTTTATGACTCCTTCCATAAAATGGTCAAATTAATGTTTTTGAGTGTTAGCTTTTAAGGTATGTGAAGTTAGTCAGTTTTATTACTATGCCAAATGTCAAACTTGTACGTCCACCAATTTCTGAGAGACAGGACTGTGGTAGATAGTATGTTATTGCCAATAATCTAAATATTATCGTACATAATAAGCACAAGCTTGCACATATTTATCAGATTTCTTTCCGTTCTTTCATTTCCTACCGGATTGCAGGATTGTTATTCTAGGTGACAGTTAAGATATCATGAGTGCTATCAAGTTTGTGGGAAATTCAAATTCCTTATCGAATCGCATAAAGGTAAACTTCTTTACAAATTAACCATATCACAAATTAAGATAAGATCTGCACTGTAAACAGTATGAAGAACGTTTTCCATTTTTCTACGTAAATACTGCAGCATCAATCATGTGACTTATCAAAAGCATGTTATACATGGATCCCACACGTGAAGATAAATCTATTAACGTCAAGGACTCATGGAGTAAACCATTTAAAAACATAAATCTTGGATTGGGCGTCATGGAGTAAACCATTTAAAAACATAAATCTTGGAGTGAGATTAATATACCTACTTTAATTTCTGCGATTACATATCGTGAAATTTAATTAGTCCATACGACATTTATCGGAACTGTTTTGCGCTGTGCAAAATAAAATTGCCATTATTTAGACGTTAGTGACTGACATCTGTTCTGCATGAAAATAACATAATGAAATTACTAATATCAGATATATTATAATTAAACCAAAATAATGAAATTGTTGGTCACCTATCGGATATCAGTTATTGATATCAAATAGGTGACCAACAACTTCATTATTTTTGTTTAAGTAAACTAATGTATGCGACCTAAACCTGACTGAAATTTATGGAAAATTAGAATGGCGGGAAATGACCGTTTGATTTAACGTAAATTTTAAATCATCAGAACTTCTCCTGGATACACGTTCAAATCAAGAAAAATATAAATATATAATATTTAAGCAAAAATTTAATTTAACAGCAATTTTGAACCACCAAACTTTTTTAGGATATTGACGCAATTGAATGTAACATTTTAACAAGAAAAAATATTGCTACACGATTGTGTAAATATTCAGAGATTTAAAACCATATGTTTGTTTGAATGTTCAACTTGGAACTTTAATTAGAAAAAGCGATCTCTGAAGATATATAGGACTAAAAAATTTCTGTAAAGTTGTACATCTTCACACGCCCACGCAACTTAGCTAACTACAAGAGCTGACACAAAATGTAGGCGCTAAAATTAGGCGATTCTTTCTCTAGGACATTCTCTACTTTGAGACGTGGGCGAAACGGATAGATCGTGGGAGTAGTCTTACGGTAGATACAGTCGTTTCCAAATATTACTTATTATTTCCAGCGTTTAAGTTTTATAAGAATTCGGAGTTTGTGAGTTAGCTATTCTCTTTTATCTAGTCAATTATATTTTGACGTATCGTTACGTATTTGAAGGAGCGTAACCTAGCAGTTGTTCATTTTTACTTTCATCAGAATATTGAAGTAAGTAAGTAGCATTCAATAGTCAGTGAGTTTACGCTTTTAAAAGTTGGATATGAACCTTTATAGATATCGTTTAATATTTTTTTTTGAATTACATCACTACACTTTAATGCGGCACATAAATATCAAGAGAAAGAATAATAATACTGCGAATTTGTGGAGATTATTTCCAGCAAGTACAGCGAAAAACATCGTATAGTTTAACCACCAAATCTTGTTACAGCAAAATTACAGTTTGTTTTTTTTTTTTTTGGAATTCCCAACATACGCAATTTGACATATTCTCCATTAGTCACATTAAACAATAAATTAAAAGCAAACTGCTAATCATCGTGAAACTACCGTCAGTATTACATTGTTTCATATTATTCTAATGTAAACGTATGGTTTCACAAATTAATTTGATGATACTCTTTCTTTTAGTATTTTCACAATGTAGTATCCAGTCACATTTGCTATTAAAGACTAAAATTAAACAAAAATTGGAAAATTTGCTATTAAGGCCTCAAAAGTAAAACTCGACCATATACGTAAATTAATTATATTATCCGTAACTCTATTTGTCAAGAGTCTTTCAATTATTCATTTCTGCTGCAGCAAGCGGTATTGAGTTTGAAATCAATAAAAGTTTTTAATAGATGAATACCGAATTTTTTATCAAAGTGAAATAATTCTAGGTAAATAACAGTGTAGTGATAAGATACACTTAGTAAAATTTACATAATGTTATGAACTTGTAAATAATGGGCGCAAAATTATCAAGAAGTTATAAATGAAATAAATTTATAAATTATTTAGTCCTGCTAAATGAATAATAAAATATAAAGAATTATAAATTGAAATACATACGTTTAGTCAGATGTAATTTCCAATAAAATTCAAATAATTGCAAATTAGCTTAAAAATAATATAGTATTTCAGACCTATTGGCTTAGAATTTTGAATAATTCAGTAATATAAAACTAAAAAAATAATATAACAATATTGCATTTATAAATATATATTTATATTATGAAACAGGGGCATAACGGAACGTGCTTAATAATATCGTTCCAAAGCTGCACTTATTAAATAGCGTACAATTACTTTTCCACCGAATTTAATTTCGATGCATTACCTAGATATTTGTTTACTTTTCATTTGATGTAACAATAGTTACATATGAAATAAAAATCTTAAAATATACAAAATTACGCTGATGTTAATTTAATGGTACAATTTCAATAAAATAAATAAAACAACTTGCTTATCAGGACAGTAAAGTGGCGCAAAGACGCCTCGGAAAAGTGTGCTCATACAAAATGCGACTTTAAAATTACGACCATAGTGCTCAGCCCATTTTAACGATGAACCCTTAGATCGGAACGGAAAAATACGTCCCTTTTTAATGGTCGAAAAACAGACAATAAATCAAAGGCAGTCAAAGTTCCCGCCATAAACATAAATACCGTTGTGCTTCCATCTGCACCCTTCCCAAGGAAATTTTTGCTTTTGCACACGTGACCTACATCGGTGACATATTTATTTTGTTAGATCGATTTTACGTCGAGATGATAGCACTTGGTGTTGTCACACACACACACACATACGCACATAGATATATATATATATATATATATATATATATATATATATTAGGAATTCAGAAGGATACGACTTTTATGATACGTCTATTAAAAGTGCATATTCACAAAGGGCTTCATATGTCCGATTATAATTTATTCCACTTCTTATGTCATTGCAGCATTTATACCAATTTTGGCGAGTACGGGCATGTAAGACGAGCATGGGTAACAGAGAAGAACTCAATAAATGAAGGATTTTTTGGTCAATTGTAATTATGTTTGTATATCTCTGTAAGTTACTTACCTGGCCTCAAAATATCCTGCCGTTTGAGGAAACTAAAAGGTGGTGTTTACAAAAAAAGTAAGGTTAATTGTAGTGCTTTCGATTCAAAAATATTTATTAAGTAGTCCGCTTACAGTCAAAAAGACCCCATTAATGTGTTGTATATTTACTTACTAAGAGGTTAACCATTTTAAAAACATGTAAAACCATAGTAAAAATAAACTGACGTGTTATCGTTTTGAAGTACAACGTACGGAAAAGGATTGTTTCTAATATAATAAAAATATTTCTTCCAATCACTCCTTTAATAATTTAAAAATGCCAATAATTTTAACGATGCACCTAATGAGGTGACTAGTTTTATGCTTCTTATAATGTCATATTTAAAGTTAATAAAAGTACGATGAATATATGCAAGTTGCAATTTATTTGTTATGTTTCTCAATTGTCTAATTCATATTAAACACATGCCATTAATTCAAACAGAGATGTTTTCCCGACTACGATTAAAATCTTTTAAATATTTCAAAAGTCTTAATATTTATCAAAATGAAATTGGACACTTATTTTTTGTATAAATAGTTCCATTCGACGCTTTTCGGAATCTTACCCCAAGTTGATTTATGATAATAGATTTCTATAAATATTTCACATGAAACACCTGCAATGATAAAGCGTTTGGGATGGAGTAAGTTGCACGATTGCATTTATCGTTAATGTTCCTTGTGATTAAAAAAATACAAAAAAGAGTAACTATTAACCAAACATTATGAATATTAAAGGAAACTACCAAAATTCAAGATTTCGATGCAAGTAAGTGTGGAATTACTGATTAAAATTACCTTTTTCAATGTAATGCCCTGAATATAATGTAACCCTCGCACACGTCTTTGATAATCCAATATGTTGGACGTGTATTTCAATGTATTAAAAAAAAGATAAGCGAAAAAGTACTGCAACCAAATTTTGTGAAAATAATATATAATTCAAAAACTTATTTCGTATATAAAATATTGTAGGCATTATTTCAAATCGAGAAATTTTATAAAGTACTACAACGCTTTTAGAAGGACAAAATTATCCTAAATTTTATTTATATTATCATTTCCAATAAATGAAAGTTGATCTAAACTCTCTTAACTGGATAATAAAAACTCATAACCTCAAGACAGTAGGTTTCTAAGTTACATGGATCATACATTTTCATTAAACTTTTTTACCGTTTTATGGCTTTCGAATCCCTTTGTATGTCCAGATTAATTAATGGGCATTGGGATACAGATTCGAATTCATGTTATAGTCGGGGTTTTAACGAAATTAAGAAAAAGTGAACAAAATTTTTTGGATAAATGATAAAAGTGTAAACTCGAGTAGGTTACACTTTAAATATATTCTGGAGTAGTTTATTCGTTGATATTTATTTATGTACGCTTATTACGGATCTATTCACATGCGGTATGCATCCATGTAGAAGTTATATATTACTCCATTTTAAATCTCGCCTTCTCCAGGTATAAATATCTCCAAATATGTTTATTATATTGACATTATACTGTGTTTTAATTCCAGATCGAATTTATTTTTATCTTATAAGTTCTTTCACGTTCTATATTTTACGTGATTTTTTGTGACGTGTGCTAAATGGTGAATTTAATAAAATTTAAAAAATTCACAATTTATCAACTGGAAGACTTCTTTACCGAATACAATCGTAAAATTAAAACTACTTCAATGTAAAATATTGTAATATAAGAAATTATTCACATTAAGTTGAAGTTTCTCATATTTCCTTTTGTATATTTCTGATTTCTCCACACAATTTTTATTACCTGTAAGAGCTTCAGTAAGTTCAAGTCATTTACGAACATAATTTTTCAACCATCGTTGCCAATAAATGAGAATTTATTTAAATTTTCTCTCTCTCATAAACTACACCGTGCAATTTAGAAATTTTCAGCTCCAAGGCGGTAAGTTTCGAAGTTATGTCAATTGTACATTCCGATTATGTTTCTTTACCATTTTCCGGCTTTCAAATTTGCTTCTAAGTCGAGATTAATTAAAAGGCTTAGAGTCAAAATTTTAATTCAAATATAATAATTAGATTACTATAAAGCGAACGAAATATTTAGAATATTGTGGATCAGTGATAAAAGCTTAAGCTATTTGTTATATTTGAGAGTAGTTTATTCATTGAAGGACTATATTTATATACTCTGCCCATAAGCAATTTATTTATGTATGTTTATTATGAATGTTTTCAGATGCCTTGTACATCGATGTAGAAGTGATGTATCCATTTTGAATCTATTACGAGATACACATACCTCGCCTCCTTCATATACAAATGTTTCCAAATATGTTTATCATGTCTTGGCATCGTCATCTATTATAATATTTTGCATGCATTCAGTATTTAATTGTTAAATTACTTATTTTGAATAGTACAAGAATGTAGCTTGTTTATTAAATTATCGTATCGGAATTGGTTTTACTGTCACATCAGTGGCTAGAGTTCGCTATGATTGTTGAATATTTTCTTATAATGCGCACTTGAATTTCTTGGCTTTGTATGATGATATAACATGTGATTTAGTAATCAAAATTTTATATTTGACATAATTTTTGTTAGATTTGATGTAGAAATTCAAATTATTATATTTTAGTTTAAAAAGTTATAAAATTTATCATTATATCGTACACTTAAAGTGTAACCAGGTTTTTTAAGTTCTTACTATTATTTCGCTTATTTGTTTTTTCGGATCTTAATATTATTGTGCTATATTATGTTTTAAGTTTCAATTTAAGTATTAACAAATGATTTAATATTTTTGAAAGTACATTGCTTTTGTGACGAAAGTCTGACAGTCAATCCATTTCTGTCGGATTCTCCCTTTTGTTTGAGTGCTAAATTTTCGTTTAAGTTGACCAACCCATTTTATTCTCTGAATCAATGCACATTTAATAGTAACAGGTTTTCTAAAGGCTTCATATTATATAGAGTAAGTTTTTCTCTGCCTTTCTCTGCCTTCAATTCCAAGAAAATTCCTAGAATTTTACTATAAGATATATTAAAATCTCCGTCATTTTATAAAATTATCTCCACATTTCTGATGAGTAAATGAGTCCACATGTTATTCAACCCTTATGCACTAATATTGTAATTAAAATACTAATTACAAACTGTGATACTGTAGTTTATTTCCTGCACCCGCCCTATCCTCCCACTTCCCAAGAAATAAAACCTATAAGAGCTTTTAGAGAAGCTATATGACCGTTTTAGTTCATACCCATTAGTTAATTAGTAAAATATTCAAAATAAAAAAATATATAAATTAATAGTTTTTAGTTTTTACTTTTTTTTTCAATTGTTTTCGAACATTTTTTCTATTAATAAGACCCTTTTGAATTGGCAGTTCAAATACTGAAATAAAATGACTAATTAACAGCAACTCAACTCAATGCAATGAAAAATAGGCATGTATAATGTATAAAGTAGCCTGAAATATTATTTAAGAAAATAACATATATGGAGACCGGCCGTTAAAACCAAGTTCCAGTTTCTACTCTCATTACCTCTCATCCAACATCTCATATTTGTTTAATGTATGTGAAGACAACACAATAATATTTGTGAACATAATTGCCAGAAGATTTAAAATTCGAATTTTTATTCGATCAAAATTATTACGTACAAGTCATACTCCAATTCGCTTGAAGGGGAAGAATGAAATATAAAATATAAAATTCTGGAACGGATGGAATGTAATACAAAAGTTATTACCGTCTGGGGTGCTGTATCTACGGAATATTATTAATTGGGTATAGCGAACCGGGTTCCGACAAAGTATCACTATCATAATCAGTAATATTCTTTGTATCTTATCACGTTCTCGTGATATACTAACACAAGTGTTAAACGACCTGCAGTGGTCTGACGCCTTGTGATGTTATTAAAACGCAATACGATGCAACGTTATAAATACCTCATTTAGAGTTAAAGAGTGCCCGATATGAGTATTATTGCTCAGAAATGAAAATCGTTTATACTGGTAATTTAGCGTCTTTCTTAAGCATTTTACATGGTGGTTTTGTTTCTTATATTGAAACGTTTAAACGTAATTATGAATGAGGAAATTTTGAAGGCGGAATACATCTTTCGTGGAAAAATAAGTTATTTCTTCAAAATTTTAGACATTTGTTTTAAGAGGAATCCGAAATAAAATTATATAATTCCGTTCCAGAATAAACGTACCTACTTCATTTACCACACTCGCATGTGTATTTGAAGACTTATAAGTCGTGCGTAAGTGACTATCTCACTCAAGATCGAACAACAGAGCATTCCGGCTCTATCTTTAATTTCGCAAAAAAAATGAATTGATTTCTTTCATCCGTAATAACTAATGATACAAGAAATGCGAATATATAATAGAGTGTAAAATATGTAAGGAACGGCCAGGATGTACGTGTGGTGAAATTGTTATGTATGGAAATCTTTATTCCGGTATAAACCACTATCTCAGTCTAGAAGATTAATAAACTCCCTCAGTCTCTAGAATTTCCTTTTAATTATGAAACGTCGCAATACGCTTTCCGCTGAAACGACTCTAGCTTGCGTAGTCAGGAGCCGCTTACACATTTATGATCCTCGCAGTGACAACTGTTTTCTTGCACAGTACCGTCTCAAAAATGTGGGATATCAACCGAGAAGTGAAGAATTCTGAGATATTAAAAAGAACTTTTGATATAATTTGAAATGAATTCAAGTTTTCAGAATCTAAATAATTATGGAATGCTGCTTTGTTTCCCTAACCGTATCCTAAAATATAAAAAGAACTTTCTTTAAGATTATAAAATTTCAGTCACTGAATAATATAATATTTATACACATATTCTACGGACGGGATAAACTGTTGGAGTTTAATACTGTATATAAGCAGTTGGAGTAAAGACGTTTCAAATAAAAATACTCGCAGTATTTGTATCTATATAAACTCAAACCCACCCTTTTATTTTTTCTGATCCTTCACTCGTAGTATGCAAACAAAAAGGTATTAATTGGTTTCTAGTTATATCCACCATGTCCATATATGTTATATCCAGTATGTTGAATATAATATGCCAGCTTAATAAACTTGCTATAAGCAATATAACAATTGCAAAAAGAACATTAGTTAGCTGCCGGCTATGAAACATGAAATATATAATAAAATAAATCATAACTGCGCAAATGCAAGGAAAGATATTAAACATCAGAAAATCGCCTAACCAAAGACCTGCGGCCAATGCAAAAGCTAAGGATCGCTTGAGTAAATTTTTGTTAATATTTTAATAATAATTATTATTTTTTTTTAACTATGGTTTCCGTTCTTTTCAAGAATTATCAAGTAATCCACTTTCTTTCTTAACTTTTAACCATAATATATCTCATGAATGATATCATTCTTACATTTTCCAAGCTTTACGTTATTATACTACTAGACGGCGTCTGGTAAAAGTTTTTTCTTACGTATATATTTTACGCAGGCAGTATTTACTTGAGATATTGGACTGCTACTTTTTTTAGAAGATTACCTCAAGTGAAAATATCGAAAGAAGAAGTTTTTAATAAAAACTCTCAAAAAAGAGTGTAGACTAATATATTATATTTTACTAATAGATTATATATTGACGGTGTTAAGCCCACGTAATGTTAGTAATAAGTTAACTGAAATTCAATTACTAGGTTAAGTGAAACTGATTATATTATTTTCTTTTATTTTTAATGTAGTTATAATGTAATTCGATTTTGTCAATTATGTTACAAGCCTCAAAAAGAGACGTTATGTGTGAATGACTTAAAGTAAAATAGCCATTTGTTTATAAAGCAAACGGAAGAATAGATTTTTTTAAGAATAGAGACATATTCTTTCCCGAATGGATGAGCAAAGTAACATTAAAACAAGGAAGGTTTGTGAGAAAATAAATTTTAATAAATAAAGAAACCATAGTCCTTTGATTCATTTAATTTTATAAAACAAAACTGATATAGAATTTGACTTGATAAGTAATCAAATCCTTATGGGAAAGCTAAGAAGAGACGTGGCATTTTCTTAAAAAAAAAGGAAATTTTCTATTCTAAAGGTCGTGCATGTAGCTACACAAAAACTCTCTTGCTAATACGATTTGCTAGGAAACATTTGAAAACAATTCTAATAGGATAGTACTACAAGTTTTAGAAAGAAAATAATGTTGATTAGGTGAAATTTAACAGTTTTATTAAAAAAACTGGCCAATCGGTGCAGGCAATATAAATATATGCATTAGGCGTTTTATTATTTTTTTAAATTTTATATAGCTTTTAGAAACTAGGTATTCAGATAATCATCATTACACAAACTGTGAGAATCAAAATAGTTTTACCTCTTTAAAGCAGAAAATCTTGTCAATATAATACCTGCTAGTAGTCATATAAATCTTCTCGAGTTGATACCGTTTAGTAGTTACTTGATGACATATATTATATATTAAATATATATTAAAGTTTTTTGCTATTGTTAAAGTTTTTGACGGTTGTTTTACACAACTATCACAAGTAAACATCTTTAACAAATGAAATGATAGTGAATAATAAATAACAATCCAATATCAAAACGCAACATAAATTCATAGGTTTTGTGTTATATGGACATAAGATGATAAGTGTTTAAAATATTTATAATCCTTTGACAAACTGAATGAGCTAGAGCAAGAAAGAAACAAATGTATACCAGAAATATTCCTTGTCTCTATGATTTTTATTACGCTGGGATATTTTTCTTAAGGTCTGCTAAACCATTAGTTTTGTCCAATTTTTATTCATGTATGGGGGTACCGGAGGGAACTTATTTCGTACCTTAAAAAGAAAAAAAGGAACTGTTCTAAGACTAGTCTCTTGTCAGTCCTTCTGTTATATATATATATATATATATATATATATATATATATATGTATATAGTACCAGGTGACCGAGCGATGCTCGGTATATTTCGAGTTTCCCATAGGAAAGTGAAATTGCTTGTTTCATGATATTAGATTTAGTATTAAATTTTCTTTTCCTTCCCTGTCCCTTTCCCCTCTCCCTTTGCTTTTGCTTTCTCGTTCGTCCTTCGGTTCCGCCTTCCCGTTCACCTTCACCTTTTCGCCTTTGCATTCGCGTTCGCATTCGCGTTCGCATTCGCGTTCGTCTTCCCGTTGGCCTTGGCGTTTGTCCTCGCGTTCGCCTTGCATTTTCTCTTCGCCTTCCACTACACCTTCCCATTCCTCTTTCCCTCTCCTCACCCTCACCCTCACTCTCATTCATCAATTCCTATTAAATGTGAGTATAAAATGCGCTACAACGGTTTCCTACATAAAAACACGTTTAGGTCAAGACCACAAAGTAGAAGTGAACATTTTTGACAATATGATCATATTGTGTGGGATGAACACTTTAAATACTGAAATTAAAAAACAAATATAATTAACGTTAATATTAGTCGTGGACTACCTATACATACGGCCGTGCCGAGTGTACCTGAAACTAGTCGTTCGGTCATGTTTGGCCTATCTCCGCGTATATTGAGCAAGGTAAGCAAAAAAAAACCTTCCATTTTATTATACTATTAACAATAAATCTTAATTTTTGCTTTGAAAATATATTCCCCAGTATGTCTTTCACGTATAGAAAAATATTGTAAATTTCTCAAAAAATTTTTACCTTAGCTCTTTTTAATTACTTGTCGTTTAAATATAGGATATAAAAAGTTTAGTCTTTGAGTTAAATGGACTGACCATAACTTTTAAAAAGTGGACTGAATACTGATATCATTTATTTATTATTCATTCATTATATTTTTAATTTCCATATAACTATGTTACTTACATATCTACACTTAAATGTAAAAAGACACGTTTGTTCCTTTATTTCGTGAGAGCGTTAGAGTTAACTTACTACGATTTGTCAAGAGGTAGATATGTGTGTATATCTCGATGCTTTATATAGCAATGGGCAGGCTGGGTCAACTATACAATTTTTTAAGTCGGATTACTAAAATTACATTCCAATAAATCCACTTTTGATATTGTTGCCTGTCAAAACGATGTAGATAGAAAACAAAATGCAAACAAGTAATTTATTATTCTGAATAAAAACGAAATATATTAATACTAAAAACAGTTAGGCAACATAAGACGCAATAATATCGAATACTGATGAAAACATTTTGAAGACGTCGTGTTCCAAGCACTCCTCTGAGAATTCTAGGCATCACGCGTCTTCCGAATTCGGATTAAGCTGAAGAAATATTTGAGTTTAATGCATACTTAAAAGAAAAAAAATAAATTTTGCCGAGCATTGGGATTCTTCCCTACTTAAAGTATTAAAAGTTGTTGAACGCGTAAATTTAAGTAATCTGTGTTAAACTTTCGTTGTCAATAAAAGCCCAACTTTTAGTATTATCTTCAGGCGTTAATTAATCAGACGTTCTTTGTTTCTTTTGCTGTATAAAATATAAATAAAAACGTCCGTGATAAAAGAAAACATCTAAATTTATTTATAGTTAATCTGGTCATAAAATAAAGAGTATTTGCCTGGCGTAATCGTCAATACCGTTTTAAATTTTTGGTATGATTCATAATTGCTAAGAGTTGCAAATTAAATCGTTCCTTATCTTGCATTTAAATATTTTTAAATTTTAGTGAAAAGTTGAAGAGATTGTTATGATAGATATTTAATTAAATAAATGCCGCAATTAGATGTAATATAAAGTTAAACATATGCTTTTATGAGTGAAATAAGAAATTAATAAGCTATTCCGTCTTGCGTAACAATGGGTTCAATATTGTTGAAAACTCACTAAATATAAAAGAATTAATCTTTAAAAAGAACGTAATTTTGTAACATTACATCGTATTTACGGTTACGACGTACATAAACACATACACTTATGTATATAAAAAGCAGACAAAGAAATCCAACTACAAGACAGATCGTTAGAAATAATTATCGAAATCCTAATTTTCCCTTTGAAAAAATTCACATTTTTCTCTTTTTTAATTATATTTTTTACATTCTAACTATTACAAATACAACAAACACTTAATCACTCTTGATCAAATAAACTAATAACTCGCACCCGGTAATCTCGCAATCTCTGTAACTCTATTATATGTATCTCGCTATCTTTCTGCGCGATATGTTGACGCTTTACGACTTTAGGTAACTGACCCTGTAATTTTATATTCTCTTTATTAGTTTTTATTAAACTACTGAAACTAAATTTAATTGTTTCGCAAAGAGTAAACGCGTACCCACAGAGGTAGAATAATATTTTTGGCGTAGCTTACCTGTACAAATATTATCCGTAGCATTAAAATTTATGAGACGCTGTGGATGTCCATTAATTTGCATATTCTTTAATATGGTTTGCGACATTATTCATGCATATAAATGTTAACATTACTTAAAATCATAATTCTTTAATTGACTCTACGAAAATAAAATGTAATTTTACACCGCTCTTTTATAATTTTATGAATATTAAGGACCCTTTTTGTGTTGTTCTTATGGTGATTAAGATAGCTTTAAGCATTGTTCAGAAAACATTCTAAATACATTGAATGTTAAATCTCCCGTCTTTAAAATAATTGTTTAAGTAAAAATAGTTGAGATATTACATTGCATTATCTTGGTGTTTTATTACTGACGCTGCACATTGATTTTCTCAGTTGAAAAAAATTAATATATTTTTCACATTTGCATGGATGTGACTTAAATATCACTCAATCAGATATAACGAAAATTACCAAGATATTCATTACTAACAGATTTATGGATCTCTTTACATGTTTTAAGAAAGTATAAACATTTTTTTTATTTAAAACGTTGTGTTGCATTATTTTTGTGTTTAAATATTACTCTCCCTCTTTATAAAACTCGTTTCCTCTAATTTCAATCTCAACATATACTTATTATAACGAGAGTTTGTTTTGATTATTAATACATTTTACAGTACTTACAGATATCACAGTGGACCTTAATTGTCAGTCTCAGTGTGTCACCCTGAAAAAATATTCTTACTTTTAAGACATAGACAAGTTTGAAAACAAAAAATCGAAATGATTTGTTTAGTTTAACGTTGCTATAAACCTCGATTGGATTATCAATCAAGATCTCAGACTTTGTCATATATAATTGCAATTCATGTCAGTTAAATAAATCAACATGTAACTGTAAAACGTGAATATTTCACAGCTATGACAGATATTAATATTGTACGAGTATAAAGAACAAGCGAAAAAGGGAATTTAAATAATAAGAAATATATCGAAACAATTATCGATGAACCAATATTCGATGAAACATTACGTCGAATAAACGTTGGGATGATGAAAGACAAAGTAGAACGTCAAATTGAATTGTGTGATATTTCATTGTTTTTTCTTTTGAACCAAATATATTTGAAATAAAAATTTTCGGAATTCACATTTATTAGGGAAGAAATCAAAAATGCAAAAAACGACCAGTCGTCCATCTTTGAGACTAAACCGCAACTTCCTTACCTTCCTTTACCAAACAGACGTAATGTACATAAAGAAAGAATAATAACAAGAATATACAGAAAGAATAACGGTTATTCGTTTGAAGTATACAATTTCAACAGTTCAGACTTATTCAATTTATTTAAAGAATGAGTATTTTGTGCTAATATCAAAACGGAGGTTTAAAGGGACAAAAACTGTCTGAACTTCTATTGATGAGGATCATTTCTGACACTTTAAAAACGATATTTGAAGAATATAATAATATATAATATTAATAATATTCGCAAAAGAAAACTCTCTTTTTAATAAAATGGTGTCCTATGATTTCCAAAACAAATTCTTTAATAACTGTAACCAATGCAGCTTTATTCAAGTAGTTGTTAACCATATACACACATACTCACATACACACATATACACACATATATATATATATGTATATATATATATATATATATATATATATATATAAATATATATATATATATGTATATATATATATATATATATATATATATATATATATGTATATATATATGTATATAGCCCAAAAAATATAATATTTTCTTTTTTATAAACCTTACATATTTAATTCAAGATAAAAGAATGAAATATATCTGATTTATTCTACCGTTTTTATACCGCTATTTATAAAAACAGTAGAATAAAACGAAGTAATTAATTTTAACGTAATTAGAGCACCTTAAATGGCGCGCGTTACTTTACACCTTAAGTATTAATTTAAAAAGTACTTAATGAATACAACCACACGTTTTTCATTAACTTGATTGTAAATAAAAAAATATCTACAATACTGACAAAAAAAATACTCAATACTCTCTCTTGGCCTGAATTCGATGTCTAAACGTTAATCCGCATTCCGTTTGATGTTCGAAGAAGCTAACATTAGATGAATTAAATCGTAGATAACTCAAGACAACGAAAGTGCTTCATAACTTTTATTCTGAACATTGGTCTAGCTAAAGAGTCAGCGGGAGAATTCAATTAGTACTATAGATAATCAAAAAGATGTCTAACATTTATTCTGTCCTTTAATAGCGACTATTGTATATCCTTTAAAACCAGCAGTTTTACTTGATATTACCGGGGCAAAAAGTATACTTCGACTAAAAGAAGTTTCTTGGCATATTTTATTTAAACGAAAATACAATGTTCAATATATATAATTTATTTGTCAGTAAATACTCAACTAAAAAAAATGGTACAAAAAAAAACCAGACTTCAAATATTTTAGTAATGTTCATTTTTTTAATTCATCAGAATGTCCCTTTAATATGCAAAAAAGGGAAAAATAGAAAGTCTTCTTGCAATCTGCAAAAATGTATCCAAAGTATTTCAAACAATTTTAACCATGAAACAGCGCGAATGACGCCGCTAAGTTCAAATACGAAAGAGCTTTCAATAAAATTCCTTCTTATTAATATACAGAATACGAAACCAATAATATTTGTCGTACGTATAACAAGTTTTTAATTTTCTACATATATGGCTTAGTTCTCAAAGACGATTTGAATTTGTTAATCAGTCGATTCCAAACGTGGTAGTTTATCATTTTAAAACCTTTTGAATGCCAGAAATCTAATGCTTAAAGGGAAATATTACGCACAGTAATGGAAGGAAAAGTTAGTAAACAAAAGTTTACCATCTTAGACCACAAAATTATGAATTAATAGAGACGTATAAATCGATAACAAATTATCAGACGCAGGAAAAGTATCCTGAAATATTTTGCGTCTCTTAATTCAAATATTTTATAAATTTTTCAATGTTTTTTTTTTCAATTATTGCTCCGAGAAATTTCTTGTAAACATTACTTACCTCAAAATTAAAAATGGTTCCGAGAACAAAACTACTTCAGTTTCAATTTCGTCATATTAGGGAGATCGATAATAAAACTACTCCTAACAACCCCATCTAAATAAATGACTACAATTTTTTTAGCAGTGGTATAAAAATTGAAAATAAGTTTTTATCAAAATACTAGTTATTTTATTTTGATAATTTGTTAGGCTCAAACAAGTTTGAAAAATAAAGTGTACAGCTGTTTTTAAAAGAGACCGATTGGAATATTCTATACTTTGTTTATTTCATCCGTTTCTTTTTTTTAACTGCATCCTGATTAAACTTGATTGCAAACCAGTTTTCGTAGTCTAATCTAAGAGTATTAAAATAAGAGTATTTAAATGATACATTATAACAAAAGAAAGACTTGATCAAAATGTGGAGTTTTTAGAATTTCAATTGCGGTAGCACTCCACAAGCATACCGTTATAAACATTAGAAAGATAAAAATATCCAAGCATTCAAAACGATATTATTAAATCCATATCATATACGAAATAGTGAAATGAATTTCGTGGATGTGATTAAGTCTTATTTTATTACACTTTCTGAATATGTGGTAAGGATGTTCAGCGGAAAGGGTAATCAAGGATCCATAATAACCTTTCGCTGTGAAATTTTCATTGCGAATAAATAATACTGTCAGAGTTTTAATATTGAATATAATTTATTGTAAAATCTTCTATAAACAGCGACTAAGTTCACAGGGATTTAGTTACAGAATAAGGTTGTTTAACGCTGTGAAATGTAACCAATAACTTTGTAACCAATAAACTCGTAGAAGGTTTTACCTTCTAAATATAATAAATCATATCTTAATAAGATTAATTTTATTCAAGTTTTATAAATATAATTTTGTTTACAAAAAAGAAATAGTTGTTTATAAGCGAATAAAGTTTTTTTGCTCTCGACAACAATCGTTGGAAATATTGTACCATCACACTGATAAGAAATTCAGTCCAAAATATGGTTTCTACACCTGTGTTCGAGAATTCTTTTCCTCGTAATATGTGATCGTACTATGATTAGTTTGTTTAGTTCTCTTTTAATCACGGAAATTATTAAAATGAAACTACGTGATGTAGTATTATTTCTACTTTCTTTAAGTTCATTACCACGACCTAGGTTTCGTTGTATTACAACGTCTTCAACGAAACTTAATTCGTGGTAAAGAACTTAAAGAAAATAGAAATAATACTACATCATGTAGTTTCATTTATTTGTGAATAATGAATTTCTACAAAATTAAAGCCAAATATATTCAATATTCTCTTTTAATTTCAAGTAAACATAATATTTTATTTAACTTCTATTTTAGTTAAAAGCGAAATAGACTTCATATATTTACTTTTATTTACAATTTATTATTACAAAATTTGAAGTCACTGTCTTAGTAAGATACTTTCATTTTACGTTTCTTTTCATTGCTATAAAATAAAACGGCAAACAGTCTAGTTAATATAATTAATTCCGAACGCGAATGCCATATATTTTACACACACACACACACACACACACACATATATATATATATATATATATATATATATATATATATATATATATGTTAATGAACTCTAGGTTACAATGATGCATTTTCAAAAACTGATAGTACTGTCTGAAACACAGCACAATGGACCTTCATTCTTTATATATGTATTTTGAATATAAACCTAGGTTTCTACAGGAAGGCTCCACTCAAGTTTCATTCTTGCATATTTTGGATATACCTATTGCCTGTCAGATTAAGGTTAATTATTACTTTGCACTGCTCTTTTTGAACCGCAGTGCAAGCTGTCAACATTGCAAGGCAAATCTGCAAATTTATGATGGCAATTATTAATATAAACCATTTTACACGATATTTGCATTAAAAACCCAGCAAATAGTGGACTTTACAATAGCTCTAGAAATTGTACTGCGTAGTGTAAGCAATCTTTGTGTGTTGTATAACTCGTTAGTCAGTAGTCCTACCGACCTAAATGACGTTATCCAAAATTCTCATGTATGCAAATTTAAAAACATAAAAAGTTTTTTAGGATTTTCGATAATTGATCTTTTTTTTCTAATTTGTTTCTATGTTTACATGGTTCATGTTTAAATTTGATATCCGAGATGATTATGCAATTGTGCATATAAATATTTTTGGTGCTATACTTATTTTAAATTTTGCGACTTTCAATTGTCTCGTTATTTCGGCAATGATTCAAAAACTTGTTAGTAACAAAATTAATTTTCAGCATGAAAACATATACGCAATAATTTTTATGGTTTTCCCTTTGATCTAAATCGGTAAACAAATTTAAATTAACACTTCATTATAAAACTCCACGCTCTTTTTTCTCTGGTTTTATCAATTCTAGTGCGAATATATTCTACTCAGCAACGTACAAAAATAATTATATTTATAAAAGTATTCCTCGCTATAAAATTACGTGACTATTATTCACTGTACTGACATAAATATTACTGCGGTTTGCGTAGATAAAGTTGTAATTCAACAAATGGAAGTGCAAAAACAACAGTCTGATCATCACTGCAGCACTTCCCGAATGAATATATTCAAAAGAATAAATATATATTTTAAATGTATCTAACTGGCACGTTATTCGCTAATGTCGATAGAATATTTAGTTATTTTCATTTTCATAACTTCATTGAAAAATAAACAAATCTAATCCATCACCGAGCGTAAATAGTTTTGACTAGGGTTTAACGAAATGAAATACATGGGAAATATATAAGTATGTGAGAATATTGGAACATAGTCATTACCATGTACTCAACCCTATTTCTTATTTTCAGACGTCTCAGAATATTTGTCATAATAAATGGAATATGAGAACTACATACTATGAGAACTACAAACGATTGAGGAAACAAAAAAATAATAAGAAAAATGAGGTTTTGGCGGCCGTATATCTATAAATAAACAGCGATAGTTAAATTGTCTCATACAGCTGAAATCGCATCCACGAAAACGTTGTATTAATGTAACTTCAAAGCACAAGAAATTAGGGAGCCTGTTATAAACAACTAAATTAAAATTAAAGTGGAAATACGGGCATACTCGACGGTAGGTCGAATACGTCTGAACAGCTCAAAGATCTCCGGGTATAAAGTCAACTACGCGGTAAACGTAAAGCTTCCGGAGTAAAGCACTGAAATGACATACGGAATCCTTGTGCTTTATCTTCTTTGATTTTATTTCAGGAAGTATTATTTCATCGTCGAATTGAAGAGAAAATCCCTTTTTTGTCATATATTTGCTATAAATTTGCTTAATTTTATATCAGTGGTTTTGTATTTTAATTGCATATGTATGTGGATATGGCTTAATGCAAAAAAAAATTGGATTATAGGTAATCTTTGTTCGGTTCCCACTGCTTCACCTCTTCTGTTAACATTCGGTGAAAAAACGATCGTGCTGTTCGTCCAAAGTAGTTATAAAAACATGAACACTTTGCAAACAATAATATAAAAAATCATTTTGCGGCAAGTGCAACTGTCATGAAAACGATTGTCCGATATAATTGGTGAGTCCGAACTGTCAGAAAAACTGTTGTCCGATTAAAGTTGACGCACTTAAATTTTATAATTGGATACTGGACTGAATTACTACTACAACATAAAAATAGCAATAGAAAATTAAAAACTTGCTTCCATGGAAATTTAATACAAAATTTATGTGTAAATGAAACATGTACAATTTCATCATATCATAAACATGAATAGTAGAATTAACTAAATTTTTAAGGATCAAAAGTTTTAGTAGTTAAATTTAAAATTTAATTGGTATAATGGATGGAATAAAAAAATATATTCTAACTCAAATGAATAAGTCATTTGAGTTAGAATATATTTTTTTGTCATACTTCTAATTTCTAACTTCATTAGAAATACAAATACTTATCTTGACTAAAATTACTGCTTATTTTTTAACAAAAACGATCAATCTGTTGACAAAAACGATCAATCAAATAGTATAAATTGCTTGAATGAAATCATATTAGAATTGGTACATTTTATTTAATGTGAACATTTTTATTGAAATCATATTATATTGAATTGCACATAATCACTATCCAAGATAAATTTAATAAACAACTTATAATAATAAAAATAAAAAATAGCCGAAGTTATTGTTCCAATTAAATACCTATTCAAAGTAAGTACCTGTAAATTCACTTATTTTCTAAGGTAAATACATAAAAGAAAATCTAGAATTACATTGTCTCACTAGGGTTTTTAAATCCATAATAACACTGTCGTCTCCGTGGTGTATTTTGGAGTGATCACAAGGCCAAAGCTATTGAAAAAAAAGGAATCAAACCACTATATAAACCACCACATACGCACTATATAAAAAAATGGAAACAAATAATAAGTTCCATATAAATTGAAACAATATATAGATTAACTCGTGGGAGGTAAGTTTAACAGAAACTCCTGAATGTGAAAAGTCAAATAAATATATCGAATTTGCCTGGCAAGCAAAAACGATTCAATGATAATGACATCTCATTTTCTAAAAGCGCGTGGGCGACCCGAAAGCAAATTGTGAATCTTTCATTTGCAATAATATGTTTAGACATGTCGCACATATATAAACGTACTTTCTTGTTGATCACGTAATAACAGGCAATGGCAGGTATTATAGAATTTATTGTCATATTTTAAGAGATAGTTTAAGGTTAAGGTTTAAGTTTCAAGTCGCTTGACGCAATGAATACAACAAGCAGAGCAAAAAGTTTTTACCGATTTTTAAATTAAAAGTTACTTTTCATGTTCCATGATTTTCTTCCAGTGGCTAAATTATTTATAAATTCCAATTTCGTAAAAAAAAATGTTTAGACTGAGAAATATTTTTTCACTTTTTTAGCTCATACTCAAACTGAAGTGCTTATTTATCATTTACTTATATCTACATTAAGAAACAAGTGGAAATTAGCTTGTAATATATTTGACGATTATAGCAAATGGGAGATAATCTCCTAACTTTATTCTTTTGAATAAGTTTGGGAGATTGCGCTCGTAACTTGAACATTAATCATGTTGAAAAATACAAGAAAGTGGTGTAACGAAAAACTTTTGTTTTTATTTATAAATGCAGGATGTTTTTATAGCAATTTCACCTGAACATATTTTATTTTATTAAAATAAACACTAACTGTGATAGTTCTTCCGCTTTTTGGTATTTATAATCCCAAGCTTTTCAGAAATCTAATACTCAAACAGTCATTTTTTTGGGACCAGCGACATCTTAGGTTTTGTAGTAAAATACTCTTTAACGATAACAAATGTTCAGGTTTTGCTCTATATATCTAACCGTATTACAGAATTTAGGAACTTGCATTTTTCTAAATCATATTTTATTATTTTAGCATAGAGTTTCGCACCTTAGAACCTTAACAAGTCTTAATTTCATATAAATAGCACTTGGATATGAATGTGTACGTTTTAAATGATAACGGTGTTCAGTGTCAATATTATCAATTCAGATAACAGAATCCAAATAACGCTAATAACATTAGCCGTAACATTTAGAGAAAATTGTGTACAAACATACAATAGATAATTATGTACAAATTTATTAACTTCACTTTGTATTTTTCCACGGATAGTTTTTATTGGTTAATTGGGATATACTAATGCAAGGTTGCTTTTTAATTATTACTTATAATGTCAACTGACGAGTTTCTTGCCAAAAATAAGGTTAAAAATTGTAATAATTTTTCACTTTATGGTCTATACTTTAATAAGATTTTATTACAGAAATGAATGAATGGTATTTCAAAAAAATCCAATTGGACACCATAATATAATCATTATTCGTTCTTAGGCCTTATTTAGTCTAATTCGTTCTCAAAACCTAATACTCAACAGATTTTAGTGCGTTGAACAGTAATTGTTAAATCATGATTCCCATTAAAGACACCGTATTTAACACGGTCGAATAGAATAACAAGTAATATATATTTTTATAATTTTTCCTCATTTTAAATAAATTTATCCAAATGAACTTTAATAGATTGTTACAATATTCTTTAAAACCAAAGTTTTAAAATAATATACAATATGAATTCAGGTAAAACCGTTACTAATTCGCAATAACGAGAAGGCAATATTTGTTTTTCGGTATTCAATAGGTTATCGTCGAATATCTTAGATAACAGAAAAGCTCTAGCATAGAAAAGCTCTAGTCTCTTAGATAGCAGCTTAGCTCAGGATATTTGGGAAATATTACGTTTAAGCACATTGATTTAATAATGGCAGATATGAACTAAATTTGTAAAAATATATGGTTTTTATATAGTACGTAAATAAATGAAAAAAAATTCGTAATAGTGCATCATGATAAGATTGCAATACATTTATTTCCTTTTCTAAATCACACCACTTTTTGTTTATATTTAAAAAGTGTCATGAGTCATTAACGTCAGAATGCATAACCTATGTCTTATATTTTGATAAATGTAAGAAATGTGGTAACATCAGGTAATTAGCCTTCTTAGCAATCGACAGTAAATTCGGCTTTTCTATCTATCCATTTCATTTGAATAGTTTTACAAAAAAATATTAAAAAAGGTTACAAAATAATTGCCATTTGAAAACCACTCTGATATTTATGATTATAAAAGTACTATCAGCGATTTTTAAAATCAACTTGTCGGAATCATTATTACCATGATATTTTTTTCAATTAAATAAATTATTATTTGCTTCTTATTAATTATATTAATGTTAATTTTAATTACGATGTCAAAGTAAATCTTTATGGATTATTGAGTAAGGTATCACTCACATATTTCCTGGACCAATCAGAACGTTTGAATGTTTTTGAAGAAAAGGTTATAAATGCGAAAGGACAATTGACTTTTGTTCAATTCGTGTCACTAGTTTTTTTGAAATAATTTGTATTATCGAGTAAATGGAATTAAAAATATGTCGTTTTAATACTGGTTAAACTTTCATATCGTACGCTTAACGCTATCTAAATCAGCGACACGCTAATAAAGGCCAAGTTATTATCAATGCAATCACGAGAATACGTGGAATAGGCCTATCATTTCGTTGAAATCAGAAAATAATACTCTAATAATATCGATAAATATGGAAAAAATGAGCTAAGTCGTTTAAAAGGGAGCCACATCCGAGTAACAGACACTGTGGTAGGTTATTTAACTTAAGACATACATCAGTATTCAACTTAAGTCATACATCAGTCAACATTTAAAAAAAAGAAAAACTGTATTGCGAAACAATTTGTTTTCTTCAAGGAATCGTAAAATGACGCCGAAATGAGAAATCGGATAGTACAGGCGTTCAAAATAATAATATGACGCTTTCCAGAGAACCCCGATATAATGAGACGAGTTCACGCAAATAATCGTTGTCTGCTACGAAAATTTCTTGAAGTACGAGGAAGATAGTTTGAATATAAAATTTAGGTAAATGTAAATACATTTTAAACAAAAATAATCGGACTTTTAATTACAGTGTACGCGTGTTTTGTAGTTCTTTTTTTCAAACGGATAAATGTTATTTTATTTTGATACTTGAGAGTTTACATAACATTAGACGTTGCCAAAGTGATGTTCGATATATTTTTCAGAGTTTGAATTTGCACATAATTATGATTTCATACAAAGTTTAAATTAATTATTTTATAATCTAGGAGACTAATTTAAAGAAATAACATGTTGTCGATTTAGACATGATTAATGGGCGAACTTTCATTTATTAAATATTGTATTTAAGCAAGCATAGACTTGACTAAGTTTATATACAACAAATTAAATATCAAAACGCGTATGTAAAAACGTGAATACAAATAAAACCAAGTTGAAAAATTCATAACAAATCGATAAGAAACATATATCAAATAGGTTCTGTTTAATAAATTCTTGCTTGTTCATATGTAAATAAACACCGATTGCCTTCCTTTAAATAGCATAATCAGAAAAATGTACTTCCTATATCCGGACAATCGAAAATTGTGAAAAAGTCAATTAGATCACGAATATCCAGCATGTAGAAATTATTTACAAAGATCTCAGTGAATCTTGAAAAAAAAATTTTGTCTGTCTTGAGTAAGATCTTCTGATAGGCATCTAAAATAAAAAATCCCGTTTACTGTTTTCAAAAGAAATTACTCCGCAATCATTGAAAATGTTTCATTCTGGATTCAATGTTGTATTTAAAAACATGTATTATTTGAAAACATCTATTTGTGTGGCAAAGCAATTTCCTTCTGAAGTTTTGTTGAGTATAAACGAATCACAAAGCTAAAAAATTCCGTTAATTTACCTATTATGCCAATCTTACGGGAAACCCCAACGAAACACCCAAGGGGCCAGCGAGTGACTTGAGCAATAAAAGCTTTTCACGGGTGGCTTTATTCATAATGGAAATTACATTTCATGTTGGCGAGTCATTACCCTTGTGTAAATTAAACTTTGTTGCCTTTGGCATTAGCTCTCTTCCCCGAATGTTTGCGGTTTTGTCGGATGTATTTGGAATTTCCTAGATGTTTCCAGTTTCAATTAAGTTTGTATAATCACAAAATATGTATATTTACCGATTCAAATATTATTTTTATGATTCATGAAATTTTATTTTTATCATTTGAAACCCTTATCATTTATGTGACTCATTCTAGGTTTCTCTATCTAATATTACTTTGTTTTCCTGTCTGACGCCGAGTAATAAATCTCAAAACGTTGCCGGCAGCTCACAATTAATATGACAAGATAAAGTTTTCTTATCTGACTAATAACGTGCAAATCACTATATTTTATACTTGACCGTGTTTAATTTAAATGTGCTCTCTCGCTATATTTCATCGGCGATATTTGAGGAGTTATGTAGTTATGCCATAAAAAATATGAATTAATTATTTCACTTATTTTGTAGCACACAATTATCCATACGAGCCAATCTATAATAAAGCAGCAACGTAAAAAATAATCACATAGGCAAAAAAATAGAAATAAAACTATGAGATAAGAAATAAAGACGGTCCCGAAATATTTTGTGATTTAAGCAATATATGAATTTTTATTACCCTTGCGACGTATATTTTTGGATTATTTTAATAAGTGTAATAATTCCGTACATCTAGTTATAGGTTCTAGAAATCTGAAAAGTTGGCATCCCTCCAGATGAATACCCTGCGGTACACATCCACTTTATTAGGACTTATTACAGGATATTTATTTAAATTATGTATCACATATATAAATAAAGTGATATTATGTTGTGATTTTAATGTCGAATGGGCTATTATCGAAGAAAACAAGGTGATTTTAATGTATAGAGATTGTCATCGAAGAAAATGTATTGAAATTTTGTGATTGGAAGACGCTTGGAAGGTTTCGTCAGTAAGAACGGAATTAAATTCTGAATGTATTAAAAAAAGATAATATCAACCCTCCCGTAACAAGAAAGCATAGATGACTATTTATATGCGTGCAAAAAAAATTGACATACACAAGGAACATGCGACGCGGCGCTATTAAAATGGATATTTTAGTAACATAATTCAATGATACCATAACGGTTACCACTTAATTTAATTAAATTTTATTTCATACTTCTTGACATTAACCTAGGACTTTTGATTTGTCACGAACCTTTTTTATATGAATAAGTGAATAAAAAAGATATATTAAATAAAAAATACATCTAAAAAATACATATTAAATAAAAAAAAAGAAAAAAAAATTATATGTATATATATATATATTAGGTTTGTTAGAAGATATTGTTGTATTTATAGCAGGAAGTAGACACAAGTGATTAAAATCCTATATTATTTGCGTTCACTTTCATTGCACATAATCTTAAATTAATTGTTCTACACTAAACATATTTCAAACCAATGAGTTGTTACAAGGTTGCACTATTTTAATTAAAGTATATCAACATTAAATTTACCGTCTGTCATCTTTCAAATATTTTACAAATATCGTTCGAAATATGTATTTGGAAAATATGCATTATTCATCGGCATAAAATGAATATATATATATATATATATATATATATATATATATATATATATATATATATATATATATATATATACACATAAAATATAGAACCGTGCTTCATTTCACAAAGTGACGTATCTAAACATTGTTGATAATGAATGATTCTTTCATATAAAAATAAGGTACCTTATAATTGATGAAATTTCTTATTTGACAAAAATGTTTCCCACGAAGACACATAAGTTCACACACATTATTTCTTTAGAAACCTAATAAAGCTTTTTAAAAATACAAAAGTTTCCAGAAACCATCGAAATAAAAAAAATATTTAAAGGATGCGACGTTCATCGTACATGCCAATAAATGTAAACAAGCCAAAATTATGTAAGATTATATTGCAGAACATGTGAGTATGAAGGCAAAAAAGATTATATTTTATTGTAAAATAAGCCCCATTGAAATATAGAGTACTGTAAGGAAACGGGTAATGTTTTTTTCCTTTTAACAGATGGACGAAAGTGCTCATTATTTTTAAGTTATAACGTTTTGATTAAATTTATTATCAATCCGATTAAGACAGAAGATGATTAGAAAAAAGTCTACACGAAGTAATGTTACTAGGTACATAGGTTTTAAATATTTTGATGCGGAGTGTATACAGACTTTTACATTAACAATAATAGTTAAATTTTAACGAACTTTCCGTATAAAGATTCGTAAGAAAATTCTTAGTGCTTTAGACATACCCGAAAAAAACAATCAAAATAGCACTTGAATATTAAAAGTACTGCAAGAAGTGAGTTTGCTAATGAAGGAAAATTCAATGAACGACAAAATCAATAAAAGTATAAATAATAAGTCAAATTAAAAAGAGCCAGTACAAGTACGATGATTTTTTTGTAATGAAACACCATATTGTGGAGCAAAATCTACCACAGAGTATTTGCATCTGGATTGCACATTACATATAACATATTATATGTGTCTTGAAAGCAAGAGCATTGCAATACATCGTCATGTTTTTCAGAAAAAAAACCTGTCTTTCCAAGATTCTAAAAAGAACCATTGTAATCCCAAAAAATTCTGTTAAAAAAGTATACCTTTTTAGTCGCTTGAAGCTATATGGTTAGTTCATTTGACATCCAAAGCCACTTGGCAATACGGAGTGGAATGGATTATCATTTTTTGTATATTGCCAAGTTATGAATAATACAGTTTGAAAATACTGACGATGTTAGAGAAAGCAAAACAATACGATTGGGTACATGACGTTTGGCCTATTGAAAATGAAAATATTTCAGAAGCGACCTAGTGTAAATAGTTTTTAATTTAAGCAAATATCAATCGAATTTTACGATTTTACATGAAGATATGAAAATATTCGTTTTATGTATATAATTTCACTATAGACGCTCAAGTTTATAGCCACTCTTAAATTCTCTCATTAAAAGAAGCTTGATTTATAAATTGCGAATGTAACAACATTTTAAATTCGGTTTCGGCATAAATTGTTATATCAATTCCGATTTAAGTTATATGTATATATATATATATATATATATATATACTAGCGGCCCGGTACGTACAGGATATTGTAATCGTTTGAATTCAAATGGCATATCAGTTAGAATCATAGGGATACGCGGTATCAAACAAAATTCTCCTTTTGATTTAGCAGTTAAGATCGTAGCTTCAATCAAATTTGGCAATAACTTTTTCACTGCCAATCTGGTGCCATTACACAGTTTTGGTGGATTAATATTTCGCAATAATATAACCAAAGAACCCAACTTTCAGATTCAAGCAATGCGGTGGCATACCAGCCAGTTCCAATGAATTTAAAAATTCAATTGGATAATTCATTGCCTCATCTTGATTCATAACACTGTCAATTGATTTATATGTCGTGACTACACCTGGTAGTTTTGCTTGAATTTGATAATTAATGGCATTGATATGAATGTTCTTCGGTGCTAAAATGACGAGTTCTCTCAACCAATCATAATTTCTGTAATTCTGAAGAATATTCGGAAAAACACATTCAATCAATTCATCTATCGATTGCGCAATTGTACAAAAAATGTTCGGTACAGCGATCAGTCCGTTGGTACTGTCAATTTATATATTGCAATCGCCAATTTTTGGCAGCTGGATCATTTTGTAGGTAAATACGCATATTAATGTTCAGTGTCAATTTTTGTACATATCTCCAAAGAACTGATGACTTCAAACAGGCATTTATTTCATCAGCAGGAATTGATCGAGGAATGACAGGCAATGTTTGTCGAAAATCCTCTGATAGTAATATCAAAGCACCACCAAAAACTGTTGATTACCACGTAAATCTTGCATTGTTCGTTTAAATGCTTCTATTGATTTTTTATTCGCCATTATACACTCATCCCATAAAATAATTGACGTTAATCCCAGAACTTTTACCATAACAGAATTTCTCGAGTTGCAAGTTGGAGTTTCACTCGCCTGTACATTCAATGGCAATTTTAATGCAGAGTGTGCGATCCGACCACCTTCTAATAATGCAGCAGCAATTCCCGAAGATGTAAGGGCCAATGCAATTTTCTGTTCCGATCGAATAGTCGCTAAAATCAATGATATAACGGACGTTTTGCCTGTACCACTAGGTGCATCCAAGAAATATAATCCACCTGCATTATTGGAAACGGCATGCATGATTGTGTCATATACATGTTTTTGCTGAATATTCATTTTGGTTATATTCGATTGTACAAATAAACGCAAATCATCAGAATTGAATTCCTGATCACGTTGCAATTCACGATCAAACAAATCATGCATCTCACGATTTGGTGCGGTCATACCCAATTGTACTAATGCTTTATTCACAATCGTTAGACATATATCTTCAATTATTATCAAAGCTTCGTTATACATTTCCAAGGTAATCAACAAATCAGGATTTCTTGCACGATGACGGATTTCTTGCATACGAATTAAAATATCTTCTGCCATATAATGTATATATTTGTTCCATAATTCAATTATTCGAAGGATATCGAAGGGCATCGATTTGATGACATACATGTTGATAATATAATGGCAAATAGCATTCGCATTTGTTGTGGATGAGCTGAAGTAGATGCATCTTGAAGTGTTGAACCCCAATGTGCATCATCCTCCAACAAATGCAAGAGATGACATGCTTCACGATATGTTTGACACAAATGACCGTTGACTGTTCTCAATTCTTGAAATGATTTTGGGCCATTGACGTTAACTAATAACAATCTCAAATAAAAACACTCAGCATTATTTGGATGTACTGCATATATTCTCCCAATTGCATCTGTTTGGAAAATGCCAGGATGCCCATGGACTGCTGTTCCTTGTTTACGTCTTTGAAATTTTTTCGAATACACATTCCATGTGTAATACTGAGGCACTTCAGAATATAACAAATTTATCGCAAAAGTATCAGTTTTGCATAATTTGAAAAAAGCTGTCAACGTAGTCGCTGGTGGTTGTGCTGCTCTTTCCAATACATTTGCTACATTAAAATAAACACGTTGGCCATTCTCAAGATGCACAGCCAAGTGAACAAACACAGGATATCTTTCGTGCATTGGAAACGACATAATCCTCCAGACAGCTTCATTACTACTAATATAGCGCCTCATTTGATACTGAGTAATTTCATCATTTCTATTATCACCAGCAGCACCGAAAACAGCCATATCGCTCCCTTTATTTACATACTTGCAAATATATTGAATTTAATGGATTTGACTGAATTACATTATAATGGATTTGACTGAATTACAATACTCCACATTTATATGAGCATTGAATATTTTTGATAATAATGGACAAAACGGAACCACCCAACGATTATCAACTTCAACGTCCTGGTTACGCATTCTAATGGTTGCCGTTTTGCTATTATTATTAGGTGATATACGTCGGTACAACGGATATCCGTCATTGCCCGTTATTGTGTCTGAAGTCAATTGCCTTGGGTATCGTTTCGAACACTTTCCATCAATCATACATGGCGAATTCATATTTAGTTACCGCACGGACCATGTATCATGTTTTTAACGATAACTTGAAATAACTCAGGATCAACAGTTTGATCAGGAATTTCAGCTGATATAACGTTATCGAATTAATCCGGAGTTATTTTATGTACCAGCCAAATTAATATATGTGCGTGCAGCAATCCCCTTTTTTGCCATTCGATGGAGTACATATGGCAACGCACCTCTCCAAATACACATAATTTCACAATTAAATCCATAAGTGCTTTCAATTTTTGCCGAAAAACACGTGCTGTAATGTCATGACGATCAGTTGTCGACTGCCCTTCAAATAAATTGTTTTTGATGTCATCCCACTGCGGATTACATGTGAATGTAATGAACAGATCCGGTCGACCCTATTTTCGTACATAAGACATTGCGTCTTGTGCATATTTGTTCATATTCCGTGGGCTACCAATATACGAAAATGGCAATATAATTAAATGTCCGATGTCATTAACATTAGCATCATTCGCTATCGCATCTTGCAAATGAATATATTCTTCGGATCTTAATTTTGCTTGGTTGGAACGAATAAAATTAAGACGTTCAGTTTCTATTTTGGCATACATATCAACGATGTACTGATAATATAGTTTACCACATCTCAAGATATAATTTTGTTCTTGTGGACGAACCATCAATCGATACGAATAAAAATTCATGGCACCAATTTTTTTCTGTACATGTAGACCTAAAAATAAGTGCAAAATGTGACTTTAGAAATTTATACAAATGATTAAATGTCAACACACTGAAAATAGGTCAATTATTTACCTGTTCGTGGACCAATCATTGGTATATTGATATGGTAGCCATCGTCACCTTTCCAATGCAAAATTGGGTATTGTAATGCATCGTTACTACGATAAAGTTCCGAAACACGTTGCAATTGCTCATTTCTGCGACGAAGTACAATATCACGGGATTGAAACTGATCACCAAGAATTACAATTGCAACCTCATCAATTGTCGGTGCATTGAATCGCCTTTCATGCTCTCCAGAAAGTGTTCTATCAGCCCTTATTACGATTTTGTGATTATCAGATGGCATATGATCGAGAGCAATTTTGAACAATTGAGCTAATGCGTTATGCTGATGGAAAAACCTTTGTAGCTCACGAATAATTTCTCGTCTTTTATTCAAAACAATTGCACAACGTTGATCCAATTCACGATTTTCATAACTAATAAAATATATTTGCAAAAATTTATGATCAGCGTCGGGGTATGGCAATAACAAACCAGCTTGATGATAAATCTGGCCCTAAATCTGTAACATGTATGCAATGTTGGGTAGATGTTGTATCATAATTTTTATCATAATTTTAGGTAGATGTTGTATCATAATTTTTAAAACTATCGAATACTTTATGATTCAGATTGATATAAACATAGGACAATCCTGTTGAAGTATTTACCTTAAACGTCGGCATAAAATTATCTCTAATAATTTTAGTAGCACCAAAAGAAGTCATTTGAAATGTCGAATTGTATTGTTGAATATGACTCAAAAAGTGCTTCGACTTTTGAGATGTCCCAAAAATTAATGAATACAATGGTTCGGGTGGAGTTTCTAATGCTGGCAATCTCACTTTGCCAGTAGCACAACACATGCCGGGCGTTTCACCTGTAAAGTTAGCCGCATCATAATGTTGACATATTGCGTCCATCATTTCAATGTATCCGTACACACTATAATCAATCTGACTGTTGTAATTAAAAGAAGCACGTATCATTTCAGCCAAAACAGCACGACGTATTCGTGATCGCCGTGCAAGATTCAGTACAGCTACAGGGTCAACAGATCTATTTCGTGCATTACGTTCACGCTGCGATGCATTAGCTTGTGCGCGTTCATCTGCAGTCTGTGATCGTCTTAGTAATGCCACATCATTTGCATTACGCGTTCGGCGACCTATATTTGCTCATCTTGCTCATGGCATTTTTCCTTCAATTAAAAAAGAATAAATCAAATTAAAAAAAAATTACATTAATAGTGGTACACAATATGTTTTTTCAAATAAAGAAACACACATGCATACATGTAATTCACTTAAACAGTTCAAAACTTACCGTTTGTGTAAATGCGTTTGACAATTTAATTCATAGTGCATTTGAACAAAAAATATAAACACAAAGCAATAATTATCGCTGACGCAATTTGCTTTAATCGAACCACGTCTAAAATAAAATGACCGCATGAATGACATAACAACATGCTTTTACTGTCAACACTGAAAAAAGTTTTAATTTGACAGCACAATCGCCATTTGAAAAAAGATTCAATTTGACAGCAAAATCCCCATTTACAAAATGATCCGCCATTTGTTGAATTCAGTTGTTACAAAAAATGTGATAAATAAAGAAGCACTTTACCGATTTTGTGCAAACTTCACGTAAACCATCTACTAAATAGTCCAAACAAAGCCTCAACATTTGGTTTGGATAGGTGAGCCTATTCCTTAGTTATAAAATTACAACGAAAAGTGGCATTGATTTTTATATATATATATATATATATATATATATATATATATATATATATATATATATATATTGGGTTTGTTAGAAGATATTGTTGTATTTATAGCAGAAAGTAGACACAAGTTATTAAAATCTTATATTATTTGCGTTCACTTTCATTGCACATAATCTTAAATTAATTTTTCTACACTAAACATATTTCAAACAAATGAGTTGTTACAAGGTTGCACTATTTTCATTAAAGTATATCAACATTAAATTTACCGTTGGTCATCTTTCAAATATTTCATAAATATCTTTCGAAATATGTATTTGGAAAATATGCATTATTCATCGGCATAAAATGAAACTGACCTCAATAAAACTTTCTTTCTCTTTCAGTTACATTTAACAAATTATTCAACATTCTGCTATTTTTGTTATTTTGAATTGGTGTTATATTTTATTTCCAACATTGAAAGTAAGGAGAAAACAAAATATTTACATTCATTATTTATTAGTTATTCTTATAGGTAACAGAAACTATAACATTTTCACAATTACGCTTCCATTTATTGTTTGTGTCTTTAGTAGTCTTTTATCTTGTTCCAGATTCCCTATGGTTTATGAATTGGAGCCACTAGCTCTAGAATATATAATTTATTAATACAACATTTTAGAAATCGAAGTGAAGTATAACACTTAATTGTTTCCGTCTTCTGATAATATCAATTTTTATAAAACTCCCAAACCCATTTTCATTATTATTCCACAGATCTGAGAAGAAAGTAAATATTTTTTTATTAAATTACCTTCTTTGAATACACTGATTTCAATCTACTAACAAATTGTATTCGAAAAACTGTTCACAAGTCCCTCGCCGATAGAGATTCGATATAAAAAACAAGTTTGGGGACACCTCGACCGGAAGTTTAGCCTTTAATTGTTTTACGTCATTTGATTTTTCTGACGTCCGACCAGTTTGTTTCTTTGCTTATATATCAACTACGGTACAAACAACATCGCACTCCAAAACAACTAACAAATCCATTACGAACAGCGCCCCTTTGGTATTAAAACATAACAACGTCCGGAAGCTCTGCCTTTAATTGCTTCACGTCCCACCTGGAACAAATCGATTTTAGAAGCCTTCGAGCGCAATGTTATTATATTAACCTGCTTGTCCTTTCGACTTCCTGAGCTTTTGAAGTTATTGCCACGCTTTTTAGGTTCAAGTGGGATATTTACTTTGCAATGTTTTCTTTGTTGGAGTTTCGTTCGAAAATCTTTCCCTTTTATTCGCGAGTAGATAGAAAACTGCCGATTTTAGAAAGGGAAAGTAATATAAATATACTTCATCGCTTTGCGGTGACTTTGACTACGAGATTTAATATTGTTAACTTTCTACTGTATAAGAGTTCATAAATAGAGTTCAATTTGTGACAGTACGAGACTTTTGTATGTTTAGGAATATGTCAATGAAGATAACTCGCTATGAACAAATAAGAGTTTTTTTTTGCCAGAAAATCTACCTTTCATTTTTGTCGTAAAATTAATCAAAAACTTCGTTTATATTAGTTTCTGTTTATTTGAAAATGTTATGTTTATTTTCTATTTAAATTAGATCCACATTATTTAAATTATGGTCATCTCAAATAAAGCCGAGAGAATGGGTATCCTCAAAAGACTCATCCCTGGGGAGCTAGACAACAGTGTGTCTTATTTACAATACGAGTGTAATTCGCGCCGATGTATTTCTTCAATTATTTTTTAAAAATATTTTTAATACGTGGCAGGTTAGACGTCGATTCAGAAATAGAGCCTAATATTTTAACGTGTACTTCCCTGTTTTATTTCTTGCCGATTTTCTACGGGTTTTAAATTTTTTTTTTAACTTGAAAACTTTAATTTCACTTATAACATTTATTTTTCGTTTATTAATGATAATTTTAAACACTTCTTACGTGTCAATATCCAACCTGATAGTGAAATTTTCCAACGTAATATCGATTCCACATTTCGATAGCTATGAGCAATAAACTACATTTCAATGTAAGCAAATATGCAACGAGGACATACCCTCTGTGCATGGTTATGAGCTAGGCGGAACTACCCTCGAAAGAATTTTATCTGTGCGAGATCTCAGAGTTATTATGGATAATCGTTTCACATTCGTTTCAGTCATATCATCGAAACATACTGAAAAGTCTACTAGGTACTAGGGTTCGTTACACTGTATTTCCATGTTTTTCATGACATCGAATGTGTGAGTTAATTACGATGTTTCTTTTTTTATTTCGATATGTTTTTTTATTTTAAAGAGGTTTTGGTCCTAGTTTCACGATTAGGCCTACAGAAGTAAATTGTTGTCATGGAGATCTGTCATTTTACAATCTGGCCAAAGAAATGTTGCCACTTGGCGTACAAGTATAAATGAGGTAGATATTAATGCCGACCAGGTAAAATACAATAAATCTTTTTATAATTCTTATCATATTTTAAAGATCACATAAAAATCATACTTGATACAGGAACATGTCAGTGGAAATTGTCTTTATGAGACGGCGCTATGTAGTGTAAGTGTGCGACGACTGTACATCATCCGCATGCAAGCATGTATGTTATACGTAAATAAAGTTGCGGAAATGACTTTAAAATAAAAATTTAAAGCAGTTCCTTGGTAGATTACATGACAGAAGTAAAACTTTCATAATAATTTCATTTTGTTTCACGAAGATGAACTAAAAGCGTTAGGTATAGTAAGATGAGATGCACAAGCAATAAGAATGGCCATATTTCCATCATTTGCCTCATACAGAGCCGAGTTGATTAATTAATTAGGGTGTAAGAGACCAAGGTTTTATTAGTTATATAAAGTTATTTAAATAAAAATGTTATTCATTACTCCTTGATACTTAAAATATGCCACATAAATCGTTATTATTTAAAGTATTTACACACAAAACGATAATACCAAGATGTTGTCATGCACAATGATCATCTTTGAAATTATTGTTCTGTATGTATTTATATAAACTGAACATAAGATTGCGTTAAGAAAGTGCCACGTACATGCGAAGGGCTGTGGAATTAGCCATCAACGTTTCATTTAGCAATAAAATAAAGTTCCAGTCTAATAAAATCCATATACTCTCAAGTATCACTTACTAAAATAGTTTTTTTAAAGTAAACTGTGTTTTAAGAAATTAAACTTCAATTGAGAATAATTCTTTGAGAATAACAATTAGTTTAATAAATTTCATTTGTTTTATCTATCTTTCTATATCAAGTGTCTCAATCAAGTGTCTTCGTAATCAAGTGTCTCACCCAAGTAGGTGGGTAGCAATGGCGGAACATTATTCTCCACTACTGCAACGTACCTAAGTCCCTTCATTCATGATCAATCATGCCCGTATCCAATTACTCGTACATTTAACATTGCGTTTTTTATCTTCATAATAATAATGGAATATTTTTAACGTGCTATTCTCATAGTACATTATTTAATAGGCACTAAAAATGCACGTATTCTTTAAATTTTATCTTCAATGATATTCTTAATCTGTCAAATAAAATGAACGATTTTTAATGAACTAATTACTTTATGTTAACTTTCTGTTATTCTCCTATACAGACCTGGTATTTTTTGGACAATAAGTAACATCTAGTACTATACAATTATGTAGTTAGTACACCGAGCATAGCCGCGTGGGCACTCTATTGGCTGAACGAGAGCTAAGAAAGTTATACCCCGCACTCAGACTTCATTCATTCGCACGACACTGCGTACGTTCCTCGTTAGAAATATTTAAGATACTAACATTCTACGATGCTTAATACTACTATGCTTCGCCTCTTATTAGTTACTTAGGTAGTTTTATATTTTTTTCGAAAACAATTCAAAATACCTTACGGCCGATCAGTTTTTAATTATATTTACACGCATATTTATTTCTAATTACTCGATAAGAACTAGATCGGTGTTAATAAACTGTACCGAGTTTCTTTCAATACAAAACACTACACAGTAGGTGTTGGAATGGGAGCTATAGGGCTGTGCAATATCTGTTAAAATCGATACGACTGTTCAGATATTGTGAGCCAGCACCAATTTCGTGTGCCCAAAAGATTGATCGGCAACCCTGCACTGTTTTACCTTCCCACAGCTAGTACTAATCCCGATATCCGCGCGCCATAGTACAGAATGGTCGCCGACGTTCCCGTAAAACTGTCCAATTCTCGAATATCACTTGAAAGATTATCTTTTAGTAATTAATTAGAATATTCACTATGACTTTCTTATTTATTTGTCAATTGTTATTCAAATTATAATTTATATTGTATTTATGATTACTTCTAATACTTCTTCTATTTTTGATTTTAAGTTATTACAATTATTTTGTACAGTAATTAATAGTAATAACTATTAATTGCTGTACAAAATAATAGTAATATTATTATTTTTATCAATACGATTAAAAGTGTTTACATAAATTAGTATTCATATTTAATTCCTGAAATTTTTTATTATTCTTGGAATTGTTATTCGTATTATTCAATTATTGTCGTTTATTTTTAATTTTTTTCCTTTGGTTTAAAATCTTTACTATTATTTTTTATGTAATTATTATTACTAATATAATTTTATTTATTTACAATAAATAAATATCAACACGGAATAGTATCTTGATGTTGGCATATTAGGATTAAAATCTGCCTAGTGTGAAACTTAATTTGTATCTCTTTTTCTTCATATGAAATAAATAAATATATAAAAAAATCAAATTACTTAAACTTAAACTTGACTTAAGAATATATGCTATTAGGTCATTTTAACAAAGCGCTGAGAGAGAACATTCCCACAAGAGCGAATTTGTGAGTAAAGACCTGTTATCCCTGATTTACAAAAATACTCTCCGAATATTTTATTATCCGAATTGTATAATTTATTAGATTGAATATCACTCAATGAAGTTCTCAACTGACCATCATTTTATTTCAATACTGAAAAGTACCCGATAGTAAAATTAACAATTTTTAGCTATTTTTGGAAACATCAACACGCATTTAAATGATGTTAAGATTTTTTTAGTAACATTAAGCAAAAAAAAAAATCTTCCTTTTTCCGTTGAGGCGGCTTTGAGAAAGTGAATATTTTATACTAAATACAGAAGGCAATAACATTTTAGCTCAGTTGGGGTAAATTAAAATGTTTCATTCTAGATACAATTTAAATAGGATTTTTAATTCGGATTGAAATCACTCTCAAACGGGTATAACCAAATTTTTAATAACAGTAATTTGTTTGTAAGTTTTTTTATCTTGTCAATTTGTTACAGGACTCATTTTCATTCCCGGAATATTCACGAAATAAATGTAGGTTTGTATTCAAGATATAGATTTAATAATTGATTTATAATAATTGATAGTCTTATTAGTTGAAATTAAGTCAAAACTTCTGATCGGAAATCAGTTCAGTTGTTTGTGCGCCTCGTTATAAAAAGGAAAGGAGAAAGATATCATTTTGCTATTGAACAGCAAACTATTATTTCTGTGATATGTTAAGACGTAAGTTGTCAGTTAACATGAAATCGAAAAACATCATAAATTATAACATTAAATTACTTGCGGGCTTCGTGCGTGTGTGCGTGCGTGCGTGGGTACGTGCGTGTTTACGATTTTCCTTCTTGTTTAAAAAAGGTAAGTTGTAGTAGTATGCCTTGGAAGAATTAAAAGATCATTTTATGCTCGTTACATATTATACGGGAAAAAATGGAACATGGAAATTTTTGTTTTTAAAATTAATATAAAAATATTAAGAAATATTCAATTTTCTTCCATTACTAATTAGAAAGCATAAAACCGTCTAATTTATAAAGATGGAAGGCGGAAAGGATACATAAATAAACATTTAATCTCAAATTGCATAAATTTATTTACTAAGCGACACTGTCTCCAAAACCTGTCTGCAAATAATTATTTCAATTTACATTAACTGATAATAAAATATTGCCCATCGAGTTAACCTGAAATAATCACCTGTTCCCTAATTAAGACAAAGAATGTACGCTGTAAATAATATGACTTGTAGCTTTGCCATAACGTACATGCAAAACAGCAGAATATATTTAGGCATAATTCGAATTTAGAAGTAATAATAAATTGGCTTCTTCGCATTTTCGTGTTCCATATTACCCTAAGAGCCTTTTGATTTATACGAATGAAAGGGGGAAGTCAATATAAATAAATTTATCTTAAATACAATCGCCTTCAAGCCGCCCAAAGTTCGCATCGAGTGACGTATTTATTGTGTTGAAAGAATCTAAATCTCGAAATGTTTGAATATGTGCCAAAGAACCTACAAATAAGAGATATATAGTACATGTTATCCTAGTTATAACAAATGGCTCAATAAAAGTAACAACAACCTCTTTTTTAAGATGACGCTAAAAGTTTGCGCAGTTGGTTTCGTTAATTTTAGCATGGATATACTCGGGAGAGATGTAATCTTAAAATAGTGATTGTTATAATGTTATAAGATTTTACAAAATTAAATTCGGAAAGTTTATTAAAGTTTAGTGAGAGATTAAATATAAATAGTTATTACATTAATAGTACTATTATACAATTTATAACCTTCATTACAATAAATATTATTGGGACTTTTACAAGCAGGAAACTTGAAGAAAAAGAAAATATTTTATTGAATTTTTGTTTTTTTTTCTTATTTACGTATAAAATTTCTATTTAAATTACAGCTTTGAAACAATTACTCCTATTTATAAAATTCAGCGATGCGCTACTAAAAATTAAAAAGATTTCGCTGTTTATCTACATTATCACGTAATCTCATATCAACGAAATATGAGCAGCAATGATGAAATGCCATAATATTTTATCCTGATATTTGCTTTAATATTTCTCAGACCGACTTTCCTAAATGCCTTTTTATTTTTATGTCTCATCATATCTATTACCCTTGAAAAAATCGCTGAAAATATACTCATCCAAGTATAAAAAATGTTTTTACGATCTCTTTTCTAACACACTCATCAGTCACTGTGTCTACTTATTCAAATGACAATAGCTCCTCAACATAATTTTTATTTATTTTCACCATTGCATTTTATTCCACAATGATTTCTAGTCGAATATCTTCATTTTTAACTACATAATGTCATATTTTTTCACATTTAGTATTTTACTAACTCTCATTTACTTCAGTTCTTCTTTTATATTAACCCGGACTGATATCCTCAAATAATTGTTTACACTTATACAACATTATGTATAACAATTCTATCTCTGGGTGTTCTTATTTTCATCACTTTCATAAAACTGTAATTGTATTTTTCTAAAGCTTATTATCATTTCACATAATCTTAATTTTTTTTCCTTCTTCAACGACAACAATAAGATAAAAATCATCTACTATCTTTACAAATTAATCTATCTCTATTTCACATATGATTTAGCATTCTTTCTTTTCAACAACTACATTTATGAAGCACAAAATAAAATTATCAAATTTCTTCATACCGCTGACTCGCACCGATGTGTATTTTATCAAGTATTATAGAAAACTAAAGAACAATTATTAATGAAAACTATTGACATGCCAAAGGCTGTTTAAGTAAATGACAAAATCGATATATGACAAATTATTGATAGCAATGTAAATAATATGTTGGTGAAAAGATCAAAGATGTCAATTAACAAGACAATTATTAGCAAAGTTATAAAAGTATACGAACATTGATGCTGAAAAATACTTAAGGGGAATATTGTCATTGTATCTTCGAGATATGTCACTAAAAATTAGCAGGTACTCAAAATAACACTTCGTGCAAAAAGCATTATTTTTAAAAAGATAACAATTAAATTTGATTAACATCATGCTTCAGGCAGTGTGTGCCAAATTTCTCAAAGATCACACGTCCTTTACAGGTTAACTAGTAGAAAGGGAGGGCAGATTGATTGGCAAATATCTCACAAACAAATACGTCAGCTCATCATCTCGATGCTCACTTTAGGATCAGTCTTAATAATTTCACTACATCAAAATAATCTCTTCAGCTGAGCCCGTTTAAATACGATCAGGATATGATAATGAACTCTGGAGATATCTTAAGGTACTTTTCAATGGATAAGAGCACAAGACTACTTCGAGAAAATTGATACCGAGTTTAAACTTTTTTGACATTACTTTAGAAGTACTTTAGTCACGAATGGTGTACAAGGTCTGATGATGGTGCTGGAAAGTGATACGATAATGCCCATTTTGAGGGTTTAAGTATGAAACATATGCATTGCTTCTCTCCAGATTCACCCTTCAAGGATCCCTTTTCATTCCAGAAATGCTAAGCCTACAGAGCAACAGCAAGTTAGCACAGCTGAATTATGAAATGACAGGCTACGAGCTAAAGAGGATCCTTAAATTCAGGGAATATTTGATGGTCTCAGTAACAAAAATATTATAAAAACTTGTGAAATTAAATCGAATTTTCCTCATCGTAGGACACAATGTAATTACAGAAGTCGTTATCCATAGTGATTAGTAATCAACATCGATCTTGAATCAATAAGGCACCTAGGTTGGCAAAACACTCTTGAGAAAGTATGTGAGTGTTATTGTCTCGAGAATATGGCCAAATGAATCCATAAATTTATAGACAAATGTATGACTAGCAAAATAGCTAAACCATACTCAGAAAAGATACAGGTCAAATTGTATCCAAACCCCATAAACCAATGGAACCTAGCACACTATCCATATGGATGCTACAGGCAAGTAAAATGGCAATCATAAGGTAAAAAATGTTTTTGTTTTGATTGATGACGTCATGAAGTTTATTTTATTATTTGATACTATAAATTTTGCTACAGGCTGTAGAATCAAGGTATTAGAGTTTGGAATAATTCGGAGTACCCAGTCGTGTTATAGTAGATCAAGGTCGTTATTTTGTTAGTAAGGAATTTGTCAATTTTTGCAGCTCACATAACTATATTTTATAGCAACCGTTGAGGTTGAGCGACTGGTCAGGTGGAACGGACTATAAGCACACTTAAGAGCATGCTCAGTATTGCTGCGTTTAGTAGAGATAATACACTACGGGATGCCTTAAGTGAAGTCCAACTTGCAATCAACTCTACAGTTCACCGTGTGATTAAAGCAATTTTTATATTTTCTAACTCAGAGTTTCGTCGCAATTAACAAAAATTATATATATATATATATATATATATATATATATATATATATATATATATATATATATCTACATATATTTCTACATAATATAAATATCGACTTCATATGCATTTCCAATTCGTCAAATTATTAATAAATCACTTCTGTAATACCAACAAATAATAAAAAGAACAGGAAACAATAAATAATACAATAAAAACCGACAAATGTAAGCATAACAAAGTAATTAAAATGATGCTGTCATTTGTCCACATTTCTGCTACATGTATTTGAAGTTACAAACACGCACTAAGCAAAATTTGAATATGTCAGAATTTGCGGAAGTAACAAAATTAATAATGTAATGTAAATAGAGAATCTGTATGTATATTTTATATTTTCCGTACCTTAATAGAAACCCATCGTCCTAGTCTTGCTTCGTAAAGGAGTTGACAAATGACATGCCTTCGCAGTAATTGCATGGCTATATTATACTTGATGCACTTTATAATGAGATACCACATAATATCCGAAATATTAGGCCAAAGAAATAAACGTTTCGTGTATGACTAGTCAGAGTAGAATATCAAGCTTGAATAAAAATCGTACAGTACCCAATGGACGGGTTCGTAAAAGCGTCACGAAAATAAAGCAAAGATGTAAGTAAAGGCACGCTTTTGTCATTTATCAGTGTTACCAATTGCAAAACACTTTTATCCAATGTATTGTGATTTTGAAATAATACTGTTTTCGTATGTTGTTCCTTGGTTTAAATAATATTTATATCATAATTATTGTTTTAAAGTTTAAAAGTTACATCATTGCAATATAAAAATGTATAACATTTAATTATTCGGCTTTCTTTCTACACATCGAATAGAATGTTAAAATAGTGGAAAAAAATAAACGTCAAAACAAGTAATTTTTTATTTTGCGTTAATAATTACCCCCAAGCTCTAGTGATTTATAATTTAATATCTTTGTAGACAGTTGAAATATTCAAATGATGAAAATATAATTTCAATTTATTCACACTACAGTAAGAAATTAACTTTCGTGGAAATTTATCTTGAACTTATACAAGTTCCTTTTTGACACAAAACTGACATTTTTACGAATATTACATTTTACCCGTAAAATGACCATAGCGATAGATTTTTAAGACACAAAACTGAAATTAAGAGACCGAATATTTTAAACGAGCTCCGAACTCCACGTTAATATGAATTATATTTTGGACGTACGTAGGTTCAAAAGCTCTCATTTTCAAACTGCGTATTAAAAATATTATGTAGATAATATAATTTTGTGTAATATGGACATACGTTTTGCACTAAGAGAGTGAACAATTTTAGGAGTGTACACAACGGACAACGTTTTATATTTTATGTACGATAACAAATAGTAAGAAATAAGGCAAATATAACGCTTTGATTCGATCGATTTTTTCGACAAATACATTTCACATGGCTAATTGTTTTTGTTCTCATGAAAATGATAGAGTTTACAAGATATGAATAATAATAAAGCAGATAAGAAACACAATGCATTGGAGGCCTAAACCGTTGCTTTCTTATGTTCTGCTAAGTTTAAAGTAGTGAGTAGATACAAACGACGAAAGTAGCAAGGCACCGTTCATTCCACCATGAAATCATCACTTTGTGCTTCAAAGAAAATTAATAATTGAGTAAATAAATGTTAAACTTAAGTACAAAAAAAATATAAATTCACAATATAAATTTAAGCTAATTTCGTTTAAATCTTACATTGTCATGTTTGATTTTATATATTTCATACAAGTTTCCTTCTAATTTTTTAAAATTCAGGTAGTACGTAAATAAACACGAAAATCACTTGATTTCGACCAAAATACTGAGCACCATCACAATAGACATACACAAAATATGATAAAAATGTGTTGAAACTTAACATTATTGAAACGGAATGAAGTCTGCCCGATAGCAAGGTGACAATATACTAATCAAATGTCACATTTCGTATCTACTGCGTGTTTTAATTATGGCATTTTAGTACCGTACTGCATTTCGTTACTGCCGTCTCGTTATGTTAATAGAACAAGTATTTGACGATATATCCCAATGAGGACCCTGAATGTCTTTGGCCTGCATGTCGGTCACAGGAAAATTGTTACATTGTGAAGAAAATTTTGGATAATCTTGGAAATCTAGATATAATTACACATGCAACATACACTTTCAAGTATAAGAAAAATATGTACACCAGTTCAATATAAAAAAGAAATATGTTTTATAAAGACATATAAAACGAGTCAAAAAATACGAAACGCTTTTTTTATTCATTTCAGTTGACTACTATTACCAATTTCTACTTGTACAAACTAGGATATGGTTTTATTCCTGAAATTATTTAATATTTTCAAGCCAAATAATATTTATATCGACGTCGGTGTTATCAAGGTCTGTAGTTAATAGCAATCAAACTTTATTCTCTTTTACATTACATTTGTCATTACATAATCGATTACGACGTACAATATAGATACATATTGCATTAATTTAAGGTTTCGTCATAATAATAATGTGTGTAATTCTGTAATTAAAAATGTAGATAAATAAAACAGATATCTAGATTTTAAAGATCTTTCAAGTCTCAATCTTCAGAGTTATTCATATATTATTGAAGTATGTACATAGAGCTATCATAAACCCAAGTATATATATTTATCAATTTAAAGTAGCATAAACTGATTGTAACGTTTTTTATTTAAAATTCCGCATCAAATAAATAATAGGTTCATTTATATTTGTGAAGGAAAAATTCGACTCTTTCTAGATGTGTAAATTTCATTAAAATGTAATGTTCATATATTTACATCTACTAAATATTTATTGTCTTATTTTTATAAGACAATAAATATGTAAATATGTACAAGTTGTAAACTAGACAATTTCAATTGAAATGATTTTGTTTGGATACTTATTCAATAAGAATTAGTTTTCAACTTAAATATATTAAGTTAATCAATCACTTTATAAACATTCACGTATTTTCATTTCAACTACCATTCAAAACAATATATATGACTAGTCGTGGTGATTATTCCACGTGTCCTTTCTCCGTAAAAGCGTAACTTGAACACAACAAATTATAAAACTCTTTCGAATGTAGTAAAATCATTGATTCTAAAGATGTTTTAAAGGCGAGGAAAAAAAAGATTTTGTTAATTAACCTGTAGCTTTACATTTATATTCAAGGCGTGATAGTTCAATCGACAGTGACAGTAAAATTTCAAAGAGAAAAAGTCAAAAATGGTCCTCAGAAAGAACTCGATGCTTCAAATGAAACAAATGCAAGCAAATAATAACCGAATGCAGATCTTAGCAAAAACAAAGGAAGAACTCAAATAACGAGCATTTAAGTTAAGCTACGGCTTTTACCGCCTCGTCAATGATGCCGAGGGTATGATATATAGACTTCCGTTTATATGAAAAACAAGATTAACTGTTCCATGTGTTCACGAACGACCACCGCAACTCAGCGGCAGGGAAGAGGTTGCCTATTAAGACAATTAAAGTGGCAGATGACAAATCCATTTTGGTAAAGGGCTGTGGTCAAGTGAATCTTGATAACTGGTATAAAAAAGGTCAGTACAATAAAATTACACTTAAGATTGTGTTATATGTGCCTAACTTAGCAAAAGGTTTATTGTCGATTAGAATAAGTTAGGTTGACTTTTTTAATTACTTGGTCTATGACCGTTTGTAATGATTTGGTCATTAAAATGATGGTCTTTAAAATTTAACATTTAAGTTTGCTTTTTAATAAACAGAAATAATTAAATTGCAGTTACTGCAAATTTGATCACCAATATGTACCGATTAAATACATATAGTATTGTTGCATACATGTTGAAAATATGATATGTTTAGTGGCACCAGCGTCTAGGCCATCTAAATTTTACCTATCTAGGAAAAATTGTGGATGATAATGATGGCGTGTGATTATCCAAGAAGGATTATCCACCTGCATATATAACAGGTTTAGAAGGCAAACTAATTGTCCATTAAATATAAAAGTACAGAAACCACAAAACTGCTGGACTTGTACACTTGGATATTCATAGCGGAGTCAGATACTTTTTCATCATTTATAAACGACCGTTCAAAAAAGATTTTACTCACTTCCTGCAAACGAAGTCGGAGACGTTAGGAAACGTGCATGTGTCCGTTATCCATCTGACTTAATTATATGTGTTAAGAATGCTTCATATAAAATAAATGAAACATTTTTGTAAAAATGACGATAGAGAATCTCATTATTTGCTTCCGAAATTTCCTTCATGTTAAATAATTGATATTCTCTGTTCTATTCGTCTGATATTATATTACGTTAATGCACAATATAATTATACCGATTATAAGTTTTAAAGCCAATTATGGCACGATTTTGCTTAATAAAAATAAGGAAAATTTGTAGCTTTTATTAAGAATTAGTTCACAACTTAAATATATTAAGTTAATCAATCGCTTTATAAACATTCAAAATATTTAAATATATTAATTTAACTATTTTGCTTAATAAAAATAAGGGGAATTCGTGTTTCCATCAGATATTAATGAGTTTCTCTCAAAAATGTGTGACTACCGAGACATGTATTACTTCTACCGATTTTAATAACGCATACATTAAAATTACAAGAAAAATTTACCTATTATTTATTGATGCACATTTGGCTAAAACTTGCGTCAATAAAAAAAAACTAATTATAAGAGGCACACATATTTTAAGACATAAAAATAAAAAAGCTGAAGTAGCTAATAAATTAAGGACAACAAAATTAATATATGTTCTTTTACATGTCAAACTAACATTTGGTAAATTATGGAAAAAACCCTTTACCTGAACAAAATTGACTGGATTATGAATTAAACGTTTTAGGCCAACCGAAAGACGAAAACCACAATTAAAGTAACGATTGAACAAGACACGCGATATTATAATTGCATATACGCAAACATTCAGACAATCTTACATTCAGGGAGTTCTCCCTATATTCATCGATGCTCAGTCAAGAAATATGTAATATCTTGAAAGATTATCCCATTTTACTCGTGACTGCACTGTAACATTATTTAAAACAGAACATATGTCTTAATAAAAAAGATATGTTATTTTGACTAAGAATGAGGGCATACACAAATGGAATTATATATAATTTGTAGAAAATATAGAAACAATTAAAACCGTTTTTGTATCTTTTACACGTTAAATCTAAGTTATTACTAAATAGCATAATGGAATCAATATAATTCTACTATTTTCTAGGCCAACATACCCAGTAGACCGACACTGCGAGAAAAATCGCACTATTAAAAATTTTACCTGTTGATGTATAAGAAAACGAGAAAAGACTAATGTAAATATTGGGATATAATATGGGCTTAATGTTATATTTTTTCATTTAAAAAAATTATGTACGTAATCAACGCGGTGTTGTTTTTTTATTACACGCTTTGTGCATATACTTTATCGATAGGGGCTAAATTAATATTTCAGTAATATTTTTTATTCCATGTGTTGTTTTGGAAATCTATCGATTCCAAAACTATGTTTTTAGAATATTATATAAGAGAGACTCAGAAATATTGCTGAAAATGTCTACAAAAATTAGGTAAAGAAATTAAATATTTTATCTGAATGATCGAAGGCGCAATAATTTCTTTTTGAAACTTATTTTTTTAGAACTTTAAGTATCGACCCTTAAATTGAATTAGTCTACTAATACACATATCAATGATTTTCTATAAGCACTAAGTGCGTCATATTAAATACAAACGTATACTTGTTAAATAAACTAAAAAGTAACGAGTCAACAGAAACCCGCATTTAAACGAAAATAGCTTTATTGAAAGCAACGCAATAATTTCGTCTATTGAAATCTATTTGAAAATAATTAATAACAAGCATATTTAATATAATGTCATTGAAAAATTGTCAATAAACATTTTCTGCAAAAAGAACTTTCTTTTCTTTTAGAACAATATATTTTATAAATACTAATCCTGTGCCGCCCACTATATCTGCTCCGAAAATTTTCCGCATCTGTAGTCTAAATGGCTGTTGCGAGTACTTAACAATTTTTCATTTGATTTACTTGAAATTTCTGAGAATATTCTCGATAAATTACACTTCAAGACGAGAATTTAAAAATCTACTTTTCCAGTTTTTGAGTATATTACATATTGTTGTTATTTAAAGATATAAAAGTACATGATATTAAATTAGATCAGCATTATATATTTTTTAGCATTATATTTTTTCCTGAAAGCATTTCTTCTAAGCAGAAATTTAATTTTTTTAAATATTTTTAATTAAATCACGTTCACAAGCTATATATTTTACAAATCCATATTTCCGTTATCATTTCAATCTCAACGTCTATATGTTGAGTCTATTTTAAAATAGATTTATTTAGAATTAACTAATATCTAAAAAAGTAAGGTAACATATTAATAGTTTTAAAAACATAAGATTGCATTATCCACCATTTTTGATAAAAGATTTTTGCAAATATCTCAAAAAGAGTTGATTCGAGAGACTTTTTTTATAGAAAATATAATGGTACTTAATTGTTGTTTAAAACGAATGTCGTATAATCAATATTTTCGGAATAATTTTGTTACAACATTTTCAAAGTTTTCTAAATTATTCGTAGAAGTGCTAATGTTACATATTTCACAGTTATTACAAATTTGTACAGCACAAAATTGGCTATATTTTTTTCTGAAATTTATAGTTCGTGAATTATAAAGCGTTAAAATGGAAAGGTCGTACCACTTGTTGAATTAATTAATAACATTGTGACGATATATTTCAAAAACACATCCTGAAATCATTTTGGTGGATTTTAATATTGATTGATTTCTTTGAAGTTACACAGAATAAACTCATACCCCACTCAACATCATAAGCAACAATTTTACGTGGGGAAGCCGGTAAGTGAAGAGAATGTAGTGCTGGTAAAAGCAAGAGATATCACATCTCTTTCATTTACCTGCTTATTTAGAGGAAAGAAAAAACATGAGCAGTTTCTGAAAAAAAAACCCGCAGCGTGTGAGGTTAGTTAAAATCTATAAGTTGATATTGGTTGATATAAATACACACTATCGATCGAAGGTTTGGAAGTCCTGAAGAATTCCAAATAAAGGTTAAAAAAACAATGAAACGTAAACACAACAGTGCGTTTTTACTTAAACAAACTTCACAAAATTACTACCTTTATTTGTAACCATGGCTGTTAATTCACTTCTTATAAAGTACTTCTTTGGTTTAAAGTGACCTGTTACAAAAAACCAATCCAATGAAGTACTCGAAGAAGAGCAAAAGAACTCGAGGAAGTAAAACGATTAGTAATACCTAACGTAATGTTTTATCTAATGAACTTTGATAATCAAAAAATGTCAAATATTTATGTTTGAAAATTGTACTTGTCATAATATAATGAAAATTGTACTTGTCATAATATAATGAAAATTGTACATGTTATAATATAAATTCTATCGAAATAATGAACAACAATATATCGTACATAGTGTAGTGTAATTTGGAAATATTGAGCAATTGTATCAAATATATATTTATATATATACATATATATATGTGAGTGTTTGTATGTGTATAAACACATACATATATACACATACATATGTATATTATATGTGTATTTGTTTTATTTATCAGGAAATATTTTAGAATATCATACACACATTGCTAAATATTTAAAAATAAGTTTTGTTTCATAATTTTTTTTCTTTCGGCATACTGTTCATCGGCCCCAATGTGGACATTAGGTAAAAAAAACGCTGAGACTTTATCGCTTTTGTGGTGCGGGAATAAATTCAACCATTTGGTAATTGATGCGTTGTAATTAATGAACTATTTAACTTTCGAAAAAAAATTCCACATTTGTAACACATTTTATACTCTACAAGTTGGATGATTAAAATTGTTTAGCTGGTTAAAATTTATTCAGGGTTAACTAGAAAGCAAAAATATGTGACGTTATTACTCTAAAAATTTTAATTTACCGGAAAAAATGCAAAAAACAAACATTTTTTATTTTTCCACCTTCTTAGGACCAGCCATTCCCGAATTATTTCCCAAATTATTTGCAAAAAAAAGTATTTTTATGAACATTCTCTTCGAATTTTTAATCGAGATGAAGCAATCATAATATATATCAATGTAAAAATAGCTGTGTACTTTTCTACACAAAAACTTCCTACCAACTAGATTATTTCAGAAACTTGATTTTTTTAATTACACTTGCGATCGGTCGCATTTTTCCTGTCATATCTGGTAGTCTGCTATGTACCTACGAGTGTACTATGTACTTTTGGAATCAACACGGAAATATGTCGGTTTTCTTGCCAGAAATCAATACGAAGTGTATTCCTGTGTTTTATATAACATAAATAATATATGTATGGCATATTTTCTATAGAGTAACGTAAATAAAAGTACTTACATAAGATATTATAGATGAAAGATATATGTACCGTTGCGATGTTTTAAGAATCGTCATCTTAAGAGTTAGAAGAACGCATTAAGTTTCAGAAGAACGCATGCGTATAAATTTTAAGTAACTTATGTCAAAACTCTTCAAAAGGCAAAATAATTTCTCAGACTAGCAACTGTTATGTCATTAAAACCAAAACACAGGTGTAAATCTTTACTAAATTTAATAGTAATAATTACGTGATGTGTAGATAATTGCATATTTGTTAAACAGTTGCAGTCAATTTATGGCGAAAATTATTTTTCATTACAAAGCGTAAGTAACTCCATTCGATACACAATATTAACGGTTACTAAGAATCAAATAGTATATAATTGTCAATACTCGACTTGTTTTTATTGAGTCACGGAAGACCAGAAAACTTAAAATTTATGAACTTTTTTCGATGTATCTACATAGACGTAAAATGGGAGATTTATAATTTTATATTATTGTGTAATATTTTCAAATGAAAATCTTGCTAATCAAATTTAAGCATTATCACTAACCTCGTTACTACTTGCATTATAATTTGTCACTCACACTCGGTTCATAAGCTGTAATTATGTTGATTTTTAAATTCATAGCGAATACTTCCCATAATTGGATTTAAATATAAATTTGGTAATATGTCATTAACTTATCGAAGCGATTGAATTATTCAAAATATTTTTATTCAATCTCAAGTTGACGTCAAGTACGTATTTCTTGAATAAATAAATAGCAAATGAAGCCTCGGCGATAGATTGGTGGAAACTTTGCATTTCCCTCAAATTGGAATGGAGGAGAATAACTTGCACTGTCGATGTAATATTCGAAGGCCGATATATGAGAATTGAAATGTGAATGGAAAAAACTTCAAGTCACGCGTATAATGTTTATTGAGCACATGAAAAGCGGAAACTAAAACGAAACGAAAACGATATAAACGGAATATATTGCAAGCTGAATATTTGGATAATAATTACAGTATTGGATATTGTTTGCATTAAGGTATATATTGTAATTGGTCAAGCTAACATTCAACAAAAAACGTTAAGTGGAAACAATAAACATTAAGTTAAAACAATGGCTAATATTAAATAAAAAACGTTAAGTGAAAACAATAAAAAAACAGTAAATTACTAGTGTAAAACAAAACAATTTAAACATTTTAGGCATAAGCTTGCTATCAAAATCTAAATTCGATCAATAATAAAGTTGCGTAATTTAGATAAAAATTGTTAATTAAACTTAAATCAAACTTCACAAATGTCACTTTTAAATTTTATACCGAAATATTTTTTTTTCTAAAGCATAAAAAATTAACTTCGAAAAAATTAACTGCATTAACAATAAAAACAAAGAAGCCAAAATAGAAAGTTTCAAATAAATTTAAAATGTAAGCATATCAAAGAATGCGCACGAAATTTCTTATAAAGTCTTTAGTATGGAAAGCTAAATATATAAACTGAACCTTCCTGGCTAAGGAAAAGCTTTTACAATAATTATGCGACCAGTGAACAAATTAGGTTTGGTTCAGCAGCGGCACTAAAAAAACCGCAAGAGCCATTAATATGGATTTTGAGTTATCTATCAAAATCCATAGAGTACTTCCGGTCGGGACAACATCTTAAAAAGCACATTTATATATCTTCTACAGCAAATAAAGAAAAAATATCGTGGTATTTTATTATTAATGAATATTGGAAATTCCTAACTGTAATTATATATTTATAAGCAAATATTTTTATTACACCTAAAAGAAATTGGAAGCAACTATATGTTATGTACAATACTTAAAGTATGTTCATTTCAAACCAACGTCTACAAAATGCCGACATAATATTAAAATTGAAAAATTACTATAAAACTAGAATTCAAACCAATAATGCAATAACACTTGGCATACTTATCGATTTCAATTATTTTAAAGAAGAAGCGTATTATAAGAGTTTCAACACCTTCAAAAAATCGGATGCTATGTAGAACCCTCACAGAGCAAGAGAGGTCCCTTTCCCGTGGAAAAAAGGAACTTTGGAAGACACAAAGTAATTTTTTTCACATACTGTCATTGGTGCCTCTTCAATGACAATACCATTGGAAATTCCTTGTGCTCGCAACAATAAAATGTCTTCGTTGTTAATGGAAGTAAAAAATCTGACGGAATATTTTTTATTTTTGAACTTGGGATTTTCTTGCCTATGCTCGTTTCAATTAAAACTTTACCGTCAAATTAATTCTTATACATGTTTATTTTCTGAAATCGAGTTCAGTTGATAAAACTTACATTTTTCGTCAACATGATAGTGGCGTCATTTTCCAATTAATTTTTTTGCTTTAAAAGTCTCATTTCAAGTTTATTTCAATGCTAACATGTATTTCATAAAGTAAATTTGTGTTCTAATTAAAAGCATCTGGTAAAGTTATATTTATAATTCTGTATGTCACGTCACTATTACGAATTTGTTCATTTTACAGTGAAACGAATTTTTAAATAAATTTAATATTTTGGAATGAAAATAACTTTATGATGCATTAGGCCTGAAGATATATTACTTTCTAAGTGCTCATATATGTAATCGATTGGAGAACTATTTCATAATACTCACATACCTAATATTGATTGCCCATTTTAATTTTTAGGAAATGTGTCTACTAAATGGAAGCAAATAAATAGTGAATATTTCTTAATTTATGAAAAAAAGACATATAACCGCGTATGAACATGAATTATCTGCCAATATTATTTACCAATATTACTTGATTTATAATTTAATTTAATATTTTATAAAGTTTCTAAATATTTGATGCATTATAGAAATATTTCTATAAGATTGAGGATAATGTTAAGATACAAGTTAACCTAATTCTTTAAAAACTGTCATTTTGCATCTCACTATGATTTGTATCTGGTTTTTCCCCATAGGTGATAAATAAATAAATTATTGCCGTATAAAGTAAAGCAAATTTAACAACATGAAAAACTATTGATTGTCTCTGTATAAAACTATCAGCAAATAATAATTTTTTTCAGCAAATGACAGCCTTTCCTTCTCCTCATTTATAGCGCAGCATACATTATTATTACATTACTGATCAAAACGAAATAAATGTGAAAATATTTCGCACTTCTTTTAAAGTCTCAAAACCAATTCAATTAGTAACCCCGTGAATGGTTGTTCTAAGGTTTCACACTTTCTTTACTTGAAAGTACATCGAACCATGAAAACATTGTAATTTTGGCTGTTTTCATCCATTAACTAGGTATATTCATAATAGTACAGCAACAAAAATTAAAAGAGTTAACTTTCATTTTTTTCTTATACAAAAACTATCACGTTTCAAAAAGATAATAGCAGTCGCAAAGTGGTCGAAAATCAACCGTAATTCATGGAATTTTTAAGTTTCAACGTTATTTAGCTTTTTGTTCTTTTATCAAAAGTAGGAGAGAATAAGATAATTTTGGTTGCTGCTACCAAATTTTTCTTTGGCAACAGGCGTATATTAAGCAAGCTGATCGTTTTATTTCGTAACAGATTTAAGTATTAAGCAAGCTGTATTTCATTAATATACATGTATTCCACAAATGTTAAATCTCTTTTAATTTTTATATTTATAATTTTTATAGCGTCCTTTTAGAACGCTATTTTTTGACTTTAAGTAGTTTTATTTCTTTTTGCAGACTGTATATCTTGCTGGAGGGAGAAAATTTAACAAACCTCAAAGTTGTAGCAAGCATATTATTAGTTTCATTTAGGAGAAATACAATTAAATTCCAAGAAGCTGACGGCTCAATATATTTCAATAAACTTGTTTATATTTTATTTACAGTCTTTTCCTTCTACTTGTATTTGTAAATTTAGTTAGCTATTTATCATTTTACCCACATATCAAAAATTGTTTTTGCTTTTTGCAAAACGTTAGTATCTTTTTTATCCTTCAATCGAATCTACACAAGATAAAATCTTCACTATTATTTCACTAGCGCTCCATCCGATATTAGCATATTCAAGCAGTGCGTATCTGCCGTTGGTTTGAGGTCTAAAAAGCATATTTTTAACGCAATAATTTCTCCATCGCAATTTAGTGGCTTGTTGCCAAAAGTATATTCAAATGCAATTGCCATTAACGCATGGCGCAAGGCTGAACGTGAATGAAACTTACAAAATATTTCATGAAATATAATTTTTTTCATTCTTTCTATCTTCTAAATCTATGAGATACTAGCCTTAGTATTCAATTTTACCGAGAAAAAATAAATTTGTCTCCATGTCAGTTTCAAAATATTTGAGGAAATATTAAAAATTTCGATAGATAACACATAAAATTATTAAATTTTAGATAGATATTTCAGAATATCTTAAAGCCGCATGGCTTTATCGGTGTATCAAATTAAAAAAAATACTTTAATTCAAAAAGTAATCTACTTGGAAAAAAACAATGATATATTATTTGGAAAATATACAATATATTATTTTATTGGAATTTGTAAGAGATACACTGTTAAGATGATTCGGAGAAGACGTCCACGCATATCTGCCTACACGTCTCCTTATCTCCGATGTGAAATAAGTAGACGTACATATATTGGCTAAGGATATGGTTAAGTGTGTATATTCCTCCATGCGTGCATTACTTAAAAGGGGTAATGAGTTTTCCTTTTACGAATTACTATATAGATTATAAATATATATATCAACCAATCTATGAAATAATCAAACCAAATAAAATAAAGTTCCATTTTTAATTCCAATTCTTTATCTTTATTTTTAAGTTTAGACAAAGATAAGCTTTAGGTAACATTGCAGCATATATGTTGTGTGTACATATATATATATATATATATATATATATATATATATATATATACATATATATATATGGATGGATGGATTTATCAGTTTTTGTGAGTATGAGTGAGTAAAATAATTTTTTCGAACCCACAGATCGGACAATTATGTTTCTCTCATCATAGTACATATTAATTTCATTTGAGCATAACATGTTAACCGGTGATGTCGTACCTCATTGGTGGCCCTTATGAAATTGTTTGCATAATTATACACACACTAAGATAAAATTTTAGCCTTGAAATCATGTCAACATGGAAGTTCTTTCTGTAGAAAAATGTAAAAAAATCAATAAATTGATGTGCAAAACTTGTATTAAAACTGAAAAACTACAATCTACCAAAAATCTATATCTACCTTACGCCCCCTAAATATTTAAAAAAGGAATAATATGTTTTTAAACAAACTTTGAATTTACAATCCAAATTCATAGATAAATTTAAAAATGTACGTCCACTGTCAAAACAACAACGAAGTTTTTCGGTTTCGGGCTGGATCATCACCAATTTTGTGACACCAATTTTGCGTGTAATAAAAAAATTATATAATTAAATAGTATATCTAAGAGTACAAAAAAATACCAAAACCTGAGCATTATTAATTTATGTAGCCTTTAAAACAAGAAGTTATGGCTAAGATAATATCACATATTATATTAGCCATAACTTCTTGTTATGGCTAAGATAATATATGATATTATCTTAGCCATAATATAGCATAAAATTAAAAATATAATTTTCTAGAGTAAAATATGGTTTCTTGGTTAGTAAGTATGTTGGTATATATCTATATAAAAATATAACTTCAATATGATAATTAAACGACGTGTATATGCAGCAAATGTATGAAAAAATTTTCACTTAACTCTAATATAATGACAAAATCGAAATTCTTATAACTTTTGGTAAATATTTATATTAATGATTTAAACATAAACTGACTATCAATTATCGCATTAAGGCTTACGAGAAATGATTACTATAATAGGTATTTTAGTTACAACCGATCTAAATAATACAAAAGTGTGAATACTCCAAAAATACGATATTTGAAAAAAACAAATGCTCTTATTAAGTGGCAAATGTTAGGACCTAGAACACAACAGTCATATGTTTGTAATAGAGTATTTCGTTGCTGGACATCTTTTGAACGTGTCGTCTTTCATGTGTCGATGTTCTTGTAAATTGCTAAAAGTATGTGATGTACATACTTATCATACAATATTATTTTACATTTTGTGACTGCTATCATACTAATTCATCGTCCAATTTGCAATTTATAATATATAAGAAATTATGGGTCATCATTAGCATTTATTCATGCCTTATATGAAATTACTAATATAATGTTTGTGGCTCGAAGTATATTTACTTTTGTTTATTTGAAATGAATTGCTTAACTGTCTGCACGAATCCGTACATATTTCATTACTTACACCTTACCGCCAGGTATTAAATAAATAATGAGGCTTTCAATCGGCTGGACCATTTGAACGTCGCAAGTATCTTACGCATAAGCAATAAAGGTGAAAGTGGCTCACTATGTTTTTTTAGAATATTGTGATATATTTAATATTTCCACTCTCTTCTCTTGTGTGAGAGCGCATTTGTGGTCAGTCAATTATAAATTTAGTCGATTGTGAAATCTCCTTGTATTCCTTGTCTTGCGTCGCCGCATTCCTTTGTGAAACTTCGTGACAGGCTAAACAAAATATTTATCATCCGGTGGATATGTCGATTTGGACCATATAACCTATATGGCTTCCACAATCACCGGACATCACACCATTGGACTTTTACGTGTGGGGATTTATTAAAGACTTGCTGTTTAAGAAAGATTGTGAAAGTGAAACAGAGATGCGTGCGCGTATTATCGCTGCTTTTGACAAACTTAAAAGTGCCGTAAACCAAGACATTTCTTTATTCAATAGAGCCCACAAACAAACAAAAAAAAAACGAACAAACAAAAAAACGGGGGCGACATGTTAAAAACGTTTTATTCATTTAAATTGTTCTTTCATTTTTATTAAATTTTCATTTTACAACTTATTTTTACTACAATCGATTGAAAAATCAGCGCAATCATGATGTGATCTGTCAACCGTGCATGCCCGTGGCATAGGTGAGTGATTACTGATTTTAATAAAATTATAGCGCATACTTCATTACACATATTTTTTCCTTAGATTTAAGTTAACCTTTTTCTTCAGATTATCCTTTTATGATTACCGCTATAATTAGTTTAACACTATTATATTACAAAATATAACTATTAAAATAATGTGGAATACACTACGGTACTTAACATCACCAAACGCATTACGAAATCATAGTTGCAAGCGTAAGCCGTACATACTGCACACAACCATACGCAATTGTCATAACTCATACATACATAATACCCAATTTAGGCGTTCCGCCATTATGGCGGGCACCGCGAATGACGAGGTGAGTCACGTAGCGAATGGTGAGCGCTCCGCAACGCGAAGCGGTGCGAACATTAAAAACTTAGGCTATGTTCACAATAGATTTTTTATTATTTATTACAAATAGAATGTCAATATTTTTCTTAAATATATGACGTTTTGCAACCTCCTGGTGGAGCACAACTTGAGGTTTTTTCGGATAGGGGTCGCGGACACATGCATATATATATTGGATATTTTAATTTTAAAACTTAATGAAATATTATTACTATGTTAGAACCAATACATTCGGAGTGTAGTAAATAAAGCAAAACAAAAAATTGATCTCCCCGACGTGACTTAAATTCATTAAAAAAATGTAAGTACTTCGTTTTCTGTTCGAGCACTTCGAAATTTTACCATCTTGTTTTATACAAAAATACCCATTGTGATCATTTGATGTAACTTTCTTTAAGATAATTTTGCGGAAACGGTAACGCTGCACAAGTTGCATATTTTTTCAGATACTTTTGAAAACACCTATTCACGCATTGAACTCGTAATAATGATCCGAGTAGTTTAGTCAGTTGGCCAATATTATAGAATGAATACACATCATACTTTTATTTCAAAGTGATTATTTCTCGTAGGAGCAGAAATAAATAACCACCCAAATAGAGATTTTCGATAAAACAGTAATACTAGAAGAATTTTTCTAATTACACCGGGCAAATTTATTAAAATTCGTGTTAAAACGGAAGTTTGTCGCGTGAGGCCTATGCCATTTGGCTTAATACAATTATAAAAGCCACAAAATTGATTAAATTTTCCGGTTACGAGAGACGTTGCGGTTGGCAGTTGACGCATTAATCGCTTGATCAAGGGTCCAAATGTCAAATTCCTGTTGGAAAGGCGCGTTGCGTGTTTTTGAATTTACACGATTATGATTTTTTTTGGTACACGGGTTATATTAAAATGAATTTACTGCTTTAGTAATACTAACATCAATTAGATAAAGCATTTGTTCGGGTATATTCTTGCATGTTTCTAGGTGCTGTTTCATATCCATTTACGCTTGAATTGAAGCAATATGGCGTGACGAATCCATTCAGTTAGTACTTACGAAACACATTGTATTAAATAGTTATATTTTTAATGAGTGGTTTTATTTTAGGATGCGATATAAATTAAGTTGCTGAACAAATGATATATTTTGTTATTGTCGCGAGGTAGTACGATTTATTATAAACACAGTTTAGATTAATTCAAGTCATTTTATAATTAGGTCCATTTCCCTTTTGGAAAAACGAATTAAACATATAATTAACTTACTGTCTTAATTGTTTAAATTAAAATGAAATGAATCGACGTGGCGTGGTAGTTTCATAATGGTGACAATTCAGAAATTTTGCATTTGAAAATTTTTTTCGGAGAAATAGGTTTTTTTTAGTCTAACGAGTTTTGTTCAAAATATTTTAAAAAAAGGCAGCATCAAAATAAAGAGAAAGTAATATAAAATGAAATCTAACTTGTCAATAAATGAGTGCTATCAGGCATTTTGGATTCTTGTCGATATTAGACCTTTTATTTTAATAGTCTTCAATTAGGGTTCTCGATTGAAAGGCAAATTAATTTGGTTATAATTTTTTTTAAACTTGCAGAATTTGTAGCGAAATGTAAACAAAATATGAATTGTTGAAGCGACATTGCTTTATATGTACGAGTATGTCGTGAAAAATTAAAAAGATAATTTCATCTGTCCAGGCTTTGCTTACGTATTTTCTTATGTACTTTATATATAGAAAAATTTTAAAAAACTTTCACGTCTCTTCTGAATCTTTTTATCAAATCTGAAATTTTGTATCGCTAAGGAAATAATTTTAGCTGAAAAACATTTCTTATTTTGGTGTATTTGTTTTTGGCATACGGCCCAATTACATGTATAGGGCTCAGTGACATAACTTTTACAAATATGAATGTTGTACAATTTTGACTGTTATAGTTTATAGTTTGTGGTTAATTTACTACCGCTGTCAAGAAACTATATACGCGCAGAGATAGGAAGGAACACAAGAAAAATGAAAACTTGGTGTTCTTATTTATAAAGTACTATAATATTATTCCTGATAACAGTGCCAATTGTGTGTAGTAGGCGCAGAGAAAGTTTTGAGTTTTCCTTTTTGCTTATGTGTTTTTATGATAAGCGGCTACGAAAAGCAACTATACATACTGTTATTGACGGTGACTTTAAAATATCTATGAAAAAAGATGCAAAATATACATTTTAATTTTCGTTTTCGATATTTACTTCTAAAGTTTTCTGTGATGAAATAATTAAAAGGATATTATGTTTCTAAGAAACACAATATCTTTTTAAGTATTTCATCACAGAAAATTTTAATTTTATCATACATCTAGCTTACATAGTTTTTAAGAAAGATGAGTTTAAAAATATCTCTTAGTCGCACTTTTTTGTTGTCTGACTGACTATTTATGGTCAAGGTTTAAAAAGTATATTTATTATTTTATTATAAAAAGGACTCGTGTTTACAAATAATGTTTGGTAAATATCTCTTGCAAGCAATTTAATTGTGCTTATTACTTTCCAATTAAAGTTATTTCAGTTAATTTCCATCAAGATTTTTAGGAGCTATAGACAACTATAGATTTCTACTTTGTGCATGTTTCTACGCGTACTTGGACTGTTTTCTTGATTTTATTGATATAGTGACTTCATCGTAATTTTAAGCAATACTTCTGAATTAATTTATAATATCGTGTTAATAATTATTCTTATGGTTTTTCTTGTTTAGCCCGGAGACTAAAATTTTAATTAGCATTAATAGAAAAATGTAAGAGACGGTACAAAAGAAATGCAACACGATATAAAAGATTAGCTTTATACATACATCTCTTTGCAATATTAAGCTTATTCTTTATGACTTTTGATTAAATTACTTTTTGTATAAAATTATGTCAATATCTAAAAAGAATACATCGAAATGAGATACTTTTTTTTTATCATCGTACCTTTACTTCTTGTTTTGCACATATTTTTGCGATAACAATTATCATTGCTCTTATTAAAATCCATTGGATAATTTATATAAGTTGAGGTGTTAAATTTTTGAGAAAATGTAAAACATTTCCAAAGTTATTCTCTGTTAATTCAATGTGAAAATCAGTCTCGTTATATTTATTAAGTGTGAACACAATTTATCAAACTCAACCAAACTCAAACTCAACTTCGTAAACTCATTTGACTAAAATATTTAAACTAGCTTTATAACTAAAAATGCATGCATGGACGCAAAATTATGCAGCACATACGAACTTCTAAAAACTATAGCAACAGTTACGGATATTACGCCCCCTTAATTCAATCGTTCATCCTTATTTAATCCAGTAACAAAATTCGAACCAGAACCTAGCCAGATGATTCGGTGATCTTAAGCATTGTCAATAATCCACCGCATTAATTTGTAACGATATTAATTAATTAGAATTATCAACAAATTAACGGAAGTTAAATAGCAGAGTTGATGTAAAAATATAGCGGGGATACCGGAATACTCAAGGAGAGAAAGTTTTATGGAAGATATATCGGTTCTAGTTTAGAAAAATTTAAGCTGAATATCTTAAAAATATATCTGTTGTGGAGATCTCGACTTTTGAATTTCGAGGTGGTTTTACTGGTCCCCAAAAACAAATTTCAAGTTTACATTGAAGTGAGACACATCAAAATTTTTAGACTTTGCACAAAAGAAATTAGATTAAAATCTAGGTTAAAATCGTAGATAAATCAAATTCGTTGCATATTTTCGATACAAGCCGGTTCAAAGTGTAACAAAATCTCTAAATTAATATATAGTTCGTATCTTTATTAGCTTATATTTATCTAGTTCTACATAATCCAGCCAAAATAACTTTCAATTTATCTAATTTGGTTTATGAAACGAAATAATAATTTATAAAAAAGCTATACCGCGATCCTGATTGAAATCAAAACCAAATCTTTTCGATTGTATGGGTCACTAACGTAATATAATTTTGTTTCTTTTTTTAATTAATGGTATTGATATCATTCTCTCATTAACATTACGCTGATGATACACGTTGTATATGATATGATTGAAATCATGTATATGTGACTCAAAAATAGGTTTAACACAAAATATATTTAAGAAAGCGTAAGACATAGGGAAAATTACCCATTTGTCTCATGTGCATGATCGCAAATGTTTAACTAATTAGTTTTAATAATTTTATGTTGACATTTAACACTTTCGTTTTAAGTATTTGTAAATCGAAAATTTTAGAAAACAAAAATTCAGTTAGAAACATCTAATTTATTAGAATTAATTTAACAGCAATTATGTTTTTGTAGATTGGGAAATGTGGCGCGGAAGAATTTAAGTTGGTCTTTTCAAGGTTAACTATCTTAAATATCAAGTAATCAGCATACTTGTTACTATACTGTGTATAATGTACCAATTTTTAAACGTTATTTCTTTGGTATATAATATTTACTATGTGATTATACATAATAAATAATGTACTTTCCTTAGCGTAAGTGTCCAAAAATAATAAAAACAATATTGACGATAATATTAAACAACGTCGCTTAAAATTATTCTGAAAAAAAATATAAATCTAATGATTTTTATTTAAACAAAATATTATTTTTTGGCACTTGGAATTTCTAATTACCAGCAAAAATTCATAACAATCAAAACCGGCAGATTAAAATATTCAGTCCAATCAGACTATAAATAATTAAAACCCCCATCACCTTTAACTGGTTTAGAAAATTGTTTTATTACTTATCATGTATACATATCAATTTATAAGTCGATTGGTTATAGATAAGTAAAAAAAAAGGGAAGTGAGGCAAAAGCGTCTCGTATGGAACAAGAATCTCTCCAATAGGAAAGGATAATAGATATTAAATAAACTTAACACCTAATCTGTAAATAATTTGAAAGATGAAAATTCATCTGCGTTGTAATTACTTCAAATGACATCAAGACAATGTTAGTTTAGCCAGGCTGTGAAAGCAAAATTTGTTACTATGTTTATTTCATATTATTATAATAAATTAGTTACAAGCCATAAATTATATCTCAAACAGGATTTTGGACAAATTTTGGCATATGATTAGAAAACCTCTCTAAAAGGTTACAGATCTGGTTAGTGCCACCGATAAAAATGTGAAATAAAGTAAATGATAGGTCCGTTTCTGTGCAACTGAAAGTTGGGGTTTAAATTACCGAAAGTTAGGGCTTAAATTATTAGCGTATACTTTATGATGGCCTATAGTTTATAGGTCAATTAATAGAATTTGTGTCCAGCTTGATTTTCCCAAATAAAAAGAAATCGTTAAGGTTTCCAAGTTTGATGATTTCTTACTTGCAAACCTACTATATTAGCGTTATAAATATTATACGCAAATAGGAACTTTACTCGCTTGGCATTTTTGGAACAATGTGTGGAAATTATACGAACGTTCTGGTGGATGAAAATATTGGTTACATAATCAGGTTTCATTACAATATTTCAGTACAACATTAAGAGTGATGAAATAAATCGTACTTAAATCATATTTATAGGGAAATAAATACTGAAAAGTTTACTATTTTGTTCTTGCTTCTATTAACGATCGGTGGAATTTGTGAATCGTTTGTACTCATCAGTACCTCATGAATTAACCTATGCCTAAAAATATTACTTACAACTTATTTTAATGGCAATTATTATGAAAATGTTCCAGGAATATTTTTGTACATAATTTATGTGTTTTAGCTGTTCACATATTTTACCCTTAAGGTAAAATTGATCGTAGAAATCAAAAACAAAATTATTAACTCTAAGAGAAATTTATTTCGAAATTTTATGATCCGAGATAAAATAAAAGGAACTCTCAGTATGTAAAATACCACGAAAATTATTTAACTGCTAAAAACAGGTTACTCGTAGATAAGCCTATCAGTCGTTCTGTAAATATTAAAACTGTTCACAGATTACTTAAGACCCACAGCATAATATGTAACGATAAAAGCATTGTAAAAGTTAACAATGTTCTTAAGTGAGTATACTCAAAAAAAATATAATCTTTTTTAATTTTAACATATGCCCTATAATCATAAACTGGAGAGGAAATCCGACTAAATGAGAAGATTTCACCCCAATAATTGTCGGCTTCAAAAGTGTGTTGATGTGTAACGACAGCATTCTGAATATAAAATTTAGGTATGTAAATACATTTTTTATAAGTAATCTTATTTCAATGGCTTTGAATTTGTTACGCAAGTATAAACATTTATATTTAAAGAAATATAAATAGCTAACTAATAACATCACATGTGCATGTCAATTAATTTAGATGGTTTATCACTTTTTACGTTTTAAATTATTTCAAGATGTGTTTTTTCGCTGACTTGCTTTTGTATGAGTGTGTAGTCGGGTTATTTACATTACATAATATGAAACGATAGATTGATATTGCAAGTATAAGTGAACTTGAATTTAGTTTTATATAATCCAATCTTAAACAAAATAATGTAATTGTGATTATAGCTTACGGTGAAAAACTAATTTTCTAATACAAATATGGACGTCATGAAATAAAATGTGTATAAGCTTAAATACTGATTAAATAGCTTCTACCGAGAGAATATGTAGTGAATCTAGAAAGAGAAGTAAACACATCAACATGTCTTTTTAGTTTATTTCATTAAATTAGTCCTTATTATTTGAATATTTGAAAGGTGTATCCTTTCATCTAGGAAAAGGCAGAGACATGAATAACAAATTTGCCTAATTGAGGTGACCATTGACATGGGAATTGCCTTCGTTTTAAAATTAAATTTTCTATGTTTTAACAAGTTTAATCAAGCGTTGCACTAAGTTTAAATTTTTAGACAAGCTGGATCAAGTTTGCGGCCTCTAAATTCTAATTGAGTTTGAAGGTTGTCTTTTGAAATTCAACGTTAGCATTTCTTTACCAGATGGTTGTTGTGGATTTCGTTGAAATGACTCAGGTAGTTGATTACAAGGTTATTATTAAAGACTTTCGCCGACAGCCCGGTAGTCTTTATTTTTTACATTTCTGATCCACATTTACGCTGAGAATATCTTATAGACCATAAATATTCTTCATCTAATTTTATATTTAGAGAAAGAATACTATAATGGAATACGTTAGAATTTTTTTGTCTAATAACTTTGCGACCAGCCAACAAATTAATTCCAACTTTCGGCGAGCATATATTGTGATGAAAGGAGTGATAATTAGGCTATATATTAACCGCGGTTTCGCACAGGTGGCATATTAATACTGTGAAAAGTATGTTTGGATGTTTGTTCCACGATCACGCATAAAAGGCATGACAGATTTTCATAATGGACTCAAGATTATGTATAGAAAAATATTGCGACGCTGTCATTGGTTTAGGGATAAATACCATAGTCTTGATAAAAAATCCACCCGAATGATCCACGAGCAAAAAGCTGGTAATAATATTTTAATACACATCACATCAAGCACATTTATGAATATAAAATTTAATCAAACCGCCTTATATTTCTCTCATAACAGAAGGAAACTTAGAACGCATACCTCACTCTCGTAAATGAGTCTAGGGCGACAAAAAAGTCCTAGAAATGTTGTTACCGTTCACGTGTATGGTAGTCCGTCCACCTCTATGTGCTATGTGTTTTTAAGAATTAATAAAACGAACTGTCAACATAATTATGGAGCTAACCTAGCTATCTATCCTGCAAATAAACTGGTATAAAATAAGATGAAATATTATTGTGAACATACGAGATGTACTTATACTATTTATTGTATCCTATCGTCACATTTATTTAATTTATTTTTAGGCCCACGTCAGTATTAAGTCCTTGAAACCTGTCCCGAAGTTCATCAGTTGAAGTAAAAGCAATGAGATTATTAATAGAAGCGGTAAAGTTTTGCCCTGATATTGGATGCTGAAAAAATAATTAGCCACGATTTTTATTCAAAAGCCCTGATAAAAAGTGTCACGATTTATATATCTGGCCTCTCTAACTTGAGAATTGATTGTCGCTGAAATAACAAACAAATATTGTGGACTTTAAATTAAAAGATTTTTACTAATATTAAAAGAGATAACTTTACCACAATATTATATATTCCCATTCCGTAATAACTCATTTTAATTATGAAAGTCAGTGTTAATAGGTGTCACTAATCACGGACCTAATATTATATAAACAAATCACAAAATCACTGAAAATAGTCAATAAATCAATTTTATAGTAGTAAACTATGTTAGATATTTTAAATGACGCCATGTTTCATTTCATGTTCATTCAAAGTTTAATAAAGCTGTTCAAATTGTCAAGAGTTTATAAAAGAGATGAAAGGAAATTTGGAAACGGCTTGATATTTACTCGACCGGTCGACCACCATTTAACAATCATTTTAATTCATTTTCTCTTTACAAGTCCAAGCCACAGTTACTCGATTTTCCTCCTAAATGGTAAACCCGCCCTTGCGGCTATTCTACATATTTCATTATTTTGCAAATTGTAATAATGCCCTGCAGAATTTACATTGTTTCGACGGTTGTGTTTATGTAATTTATTTTTAAGCTGTTCTTTTCTGTTGATTACTCAATATTTAACAGGTAAAATAATGCTATGAAGGGAAAACACATTTTGCAAAATGTTAATTGGATGTATATTTGAAAGGTTTCATTCCAAGCAATCTTGTAAATGCAACTGCCTTCGGGTGAAGTTGATATGGGCTAGAATTGGTGAATCTCATAAACGTCTACTATAAACAGAAATATTTGTATATTTATACCGACAAGTGTAATAGGACAACAGGTATTATTCAAGTAATTTAATCATGTACAATGTATTAACAAAAATAAAACTTAAGAAATCTTTAAATTATTGCCGTTTCCAAAAAAATTAAATACAGAACTGATTTTAAAATGAAATTGTTATATTAAGGTTAGAAAAATTGTTGTTTTTTTTTTCGATGATGGTTAGGAGCATAAAATTTATGTTTAACTCTCGGACATAGAGTCCGAAACATAGCGTAACAGTTTTTTTTTAAAAATGGATTATTTATTTCTCGTTTCTGTATTGAATAATTATAATACATTTTGCAGAACTTCATTGCAAAAACTGAAATTTTAATGTTAAAAACATCCTTACTAAATCCAATAAGCTCTACAGAAATCAGTATAACTGCATAATTTCATTGGCTGCTAATTTACACTGCCGCTGTGAAAGTTTGTTGTGCGAGAATCGATTCATTTGTTAATGCAGTTTCCATTGTTGAGTCCATTGAACTCTGGGGAATTTAATTTTATATCTAGTCAAATGTTATACATATTCTCAAAAAAGTAAAAATTATTGTCTAGTGAGTCATTCTGCTCTCCTTGGTACAACATAATGTAATTATTTTATTTATAAATACTATATTTATTAATTAGCAGTGGTTAGACCAAGTGATGATGAGCCATGTCGATACAGTCTTCTTTATCACAGTTTTCAATTTTTGATCTAATTTTAATTATTAAATACATCTGACATATTTATAGTGCCAGATCGCATGAAACTATAGTAGACAAAATTGACATGACACAATCGTACTGTAAAATCAGCTAATTTCAGTGGTACAGAGTGCTCTTTTGTTACGGAATCTGGCTTCAGTTATTGTAATAATCATTCACGCTTAATTGAGGTACTCGATTCAATTTGTATATTTACTGAAGGAAAGAGTGATTACGGAATGAAGAATTTAAATAAAAATAACAAAACCCGATAAATCGCCACTTTCAAGAAAAATAGTCTCCTTTTTTAAAAATAGTTTATTACCAGCTTTTCGTTTAATTGAAAAAAAAAGAAAATAAAAAAAGAAAAGAGACAAAAAATATGGCTAACCATGATTTTGATTATAATTAAAATATTGGTCTAAACAGCACGCTGAATTTGAATCGTTTCAGATATAAATTGAATTTTAGCATGCATTACAAACTTTGGCATTTGCAACAAGTGTAAGCTTTTAATTTATTTTCCGGAGAAACTATGTTCCGGCTTTCCTATCAATGTGAAGTAGCTGGCTCTGTGACAATTTTCATTTGAGGAGTGTCAGACTACTAGTCTTTTGAGAGAGTCGTACGTACCGTACGTACGTACGTAGTACGTAGACGTACGTAGCTATTGTATGATAAATATTTAACTTTAAAGTGCTTAAAACTCGCATAAACTGAATGTTGGCAATGGCCAAGATTTTCAAGGATGTGATCATTGGCATACTAAAATATGAATATGTACTAAAATATAACATAAATACATACGTATTTATATTATATTTTAGTTAAGTGTGTCGCGAGATTCAAGAGTCAGCTTAGTACAATTTAGCACTGATTTCGTTTATTACTTGATTTTCCCAGTAAATATAACATATTGTTGTCAGTAATCTTCCAGACGTGAGAGTCAGGAAGAGAATTCGACTCATATTTATATCGATTTTGGTCAAGACAGGTTATCATATTTGAGTCTTTTTCTTTTATATATATATATATATATAAGAATAAGACTCAAATATGATATATGGATATGCATATAAGCATTTACATATATATATATATCTACATGCATTATTTTAAGGTATTAAAATTTCATTGCAACAGTAGTATTATCGTTAATAATGTTATTTATTTTCGAAAATTATGAAATTGGTTTACGCTACAAATGTTACCGATAGAATTACTCCATCCAAAGACCATCTCGTCTCGCACGCACACGCATTATGGTAATCTTATTATCGCCAAAACCTGTTTGACAATTTTTTCTCCGCTAACCTTTCAAAACTATGTGTTCATAAAAATTTATCAGAATTATCGTGGCATACATAGGCATAAGCTACCTCGTTTATATCAGTTCAGAAAAAGGAGAAGAATAAACTGTACATGATACTGGCTATGTTTTTGTCCCTTTTATATTTCGTTTGGTAATTATACAATATTTAATGCCATTTGGTAATTATACAATATTTAAAATATTTGGCAAACTGGGTATGGATAGAATATGGATGGTGGTAGAAGAAATTTATTGTTTTTATTCAGTCGAGATATTAAATTATTACACTGCAATATAGCTTATCATGTTAGAGCCGTCCATGTTCATTTTTATGCACAAGGCTTTCAATACGATTGATGTAGTATTTTTTCCACTTCATATTATCAAAACTTAAAAATAATCTCAAATAAATTTCTTTTTGAAACTTTTAAAATGTTGGTATAAGATGGATTTTGTACAAAATAAAAAAAAAGTTTTAATGTTAATCTAATAATTATTTTATAATGGTTTCACACTTTTTGCCAGTATGCCCATACTATTTATTGAATGTTCTGGTTGTATTTGTTATCTACTTTCTTATATCTTCTGATACCAGGCTCAATTTTTTTCAACATGTTTGTGCCAAATTTCGTTAAATTCTGTTCAGTTTTACGAAAATAATCATGTTGCAAATATGCATTCATACACAAAGAATCGATTGGGCTTACACTACTTAAAGTAGGTACAATAAATAAAATCTCGCTACAATAATCTGACGATACGAAACCAGATACCCACTGCACGCTGATTTATTCGGAAAGATTTGGCACTGGATACAAATGTATACAAATTCATATTTCTGCACATTTGGCAATTCTCACATCTGAGGGTTAAATATTCAGAGCCGTAAACGAAGGTTCGGTTTATGACCTGAAAATCGACCCGCCAGCAAATTACTCACGTTACACATTTTATGTACCAGAGACTAGTATTTCTTATCAGACTCAACTGCATGGTTAAATAATTTACACAGAAGAGATGTGTAATTTTTTCTGTTATAAGCAAATGACGCGGCAGCCAAATTTTTTAGGTATTGAAGTTCTTAGATATGTCGACTTCATATGAAATAGAAAATAATTGAGTCAATTTAGGTGAAAAGGTGGTCGATAAATAATTAATTTGTTATACAGTATGTATCTTCATCTACAAAATATAAAGATCTTAGGGGATTTTGAATTTTTGTGCCTTTATAATCTCGGGAAGCATCTAGTTAAATTAAATGTTTTCTAATTATCCTTCCAATGAATAACTGATTAATTTACTAGCAATTAATCAGCATATTATTGTCAACAAGAATAGAAATAAGGCGATGAACAAATAATTTTTGTTATATGTTTAGTACAACGAAGTGAACCTTAAATAAATATGGAAACGAACGAAATAAAACAAGATATCTTTATCTTTAATATAGATATATATTATAACTAAAATAAATGAAAACGGTAAAAAAGATGGTAATCATACTTTCATATACTCAAACGCTCGATTTAACCCTATTTTACCCTTTAAATAGACCATGGTTAGTTCTAAAAAATGAAGTTCCAAGGAAACAGAAGAAATTATGAAGATTTTTACATGCCGTGAATTCAAGAGTGCTACATGACAAAAATACGAGTAGTTAATGAGGATTTTTTTACTAAAAACGCTTATTTATAATCTTCTATTTATATTAGCGATTGAATATGCGTTTACAGGCATTCGAAATATTCAGTTCTGAAAACCTAAAGGGCAGGAATGAGAGTGGTAAACAAAGGAGAAAACTCGTTAACAAACTTTTAATCAACTACGTTTTGTAGCAAAATATTACAAGTATTTTCATAACTTCGGGAAGTTGACTTTTTCAATAACAATTGCTTGGTGGTGAGTGTTTTATTTTACTCTACTATTTGTAAACTTCGGGAAGAATTAGCCACGATCGCACTTGAGAAACCTTTCGGAAGAATAATAAAAAATGTACATAGGCTATAGACTAAATTTTGAACACACAATATTTGTTTTTTTTTAATTAGGTTCACTTTGTATGTGTGTATATATATATATATATATATATATATATATATATATATATATATATATATATGTAAATATATTACAGGGCCACGTATGCAATTATTTGCATATTCACAAAAAAAATACAAAACACTACATTTTTCTCCTTTCTCCATGTCATGTTTCTCATGTACAGATAAATTTGTTTTACAAATGTTAAAGCTAAATCCACCTGTGCTAAAACAATTACTTAAATTTGATAATTTACGTACTATACGTAATATCTTTAGAAAAACCAATGAGATGATTAATTATATCTCACAAATCCCCTATGTTTAATTAATATAGTTAATTTTAAAATCATTTGTAGCAACCAAGGCTATGAATGTAATGTGAAGAGAAATTTATATTACATTTCTGCAAAATATTGCAATTAGGTTAATCGATTTCAAAGTAGATTATTAGCTATAACTTACTTTATTGATGTAATAAACGAAAAAAGTGTGGTAAGAAAAGGTTTTAGAGTAAGAACTTGCTTATTATTTTACCTTAGTTGTATTAATATTAAAATTTTTGCTTTCTTCATTTGTATATACACTCTTTTGCATAAAAAATGGGCAGTTTTCATAACATTAACGAAAGTCATATTATTAATAGATAGATAGAGTCATATTATTAACAAATTATTATTTATTAAGAGGTTGTATTAATCGTAATTGTTACTAGCAGGTATAGTGAAATCCAACTCTTACTAAGTTCTTTTTCATTTGTTAGTTTTTAATTGAAAGGAATAAATTTTATTTAAAATCTGCTTGCCTTAAAGTTTACTTTCATCACAAGATTGACTCATTTGTTTTGTTTCTTTTTTTAAATTTCTTTTTTATACTTTATTTTTGATTCAGGTGTAAGACTTAAGTTAATTATTTGTTATTAATTATTGTGTAACCATTTCACATCAAAATATTCCTATATATAACAATACTATACTTTATATACATTCGATTGACCAGTATCTCTCGTTTAAATGTTAGAAATTGGTAAATAAAAGTGTATGTACTACAATATGTTGCAATAAACTTCTTGCTTCTTTATTTGCGCACATCACAAAACCATCTACCTTGTACTTAAAAAACTCTCCGCAACACGTTCGTTCCCATTCATGTATTATGCAAAACGAGAAGTCACGAATGCGATAGGGTATCACCTTCCGAAAACCGCTTTGAATATTGATTTCCTACTCCTTACAGACAAGAAAAAATAAGTGGGCAAAAAACGTGATTTACGCGATGTGGGTTTACGTCCCTCCCTGAAATTTTTCAAACTTTACTGTTAGAAAAGAATAAGGACATTGTATATTATTCAAAATGAGAGGAAAAACGATGAATTTATATCAACATAGTTTAAGTTTTTTATAAGTTTAGCATTATTTTAAGGTATATTTATAACAAAAGGCGAGGGCCGTTGTCTGATACCAGGACTTTCATACATCTTTAACATAATTTAAAAGCCCACAACACCTAAAATTATGGAAGACCACGTAAGATTCAATGCTTTTAAGTTACGGAAACGGACTAACAGTTAAAATAAGGCTGGCATGGACGGGCTAAAAAAAATATTTAGCGCTTATTTTATATGATGTATTCGATGATGGGAACTACTTCGAATCGAGTTATTAATCAAAGTAAGATTTGTCGACCGTGATTTAAAATCCTATGAAATAGATGGGTATATATATGAAATAGTGGGAAGCGTAACTTAAGAAGGGAATATGTAAAGTAATTGACTTCATATATTACCTCTTCAAATACATGTTTAAAAAGTGTTCAAGGAGTTTTTCATTTTAAAAACATTTAATAATATATATATATATATATATATATATATATATATATATATATATATATATATATATACATATATCGACACAAACTTAAAATATTTAACGGTTAGTCGTAATTAATGGTTTATATGAGAGTCCATGTAATGAAGTTTGCTCTTATTATTTGCAATAAATGTTACTGAAATTTATTAATCACATACAATTGCATTTATATTATTTTATTTAAATATTATACTCGTTTAGTAGTTGCTCAGATATTTAAAGCAATTTTTAAGGTTCACTTTATAACGTCGGTATCCAATTTCACTGTAATAACTAGTCCCTGATGGTATATCTGAATAAAATCTGCTTTTTTGACATATGTTGATTTTTATTTTATTATTATTTATTTGATGAAATCATTTTTTCCTATCTTGGAAAATTTTGAATCCCACGCATACAAAGTCTCGACAATAGCTTTATCTCAAAAATTAGATAATCATTTGAACAAATTATTCACTTATTTGCCCTAAAAGGTCAAATAAAACTTTTCTGCAATTTTTAAATAAAACAAATCGAAAATGATTCCTTGATGATGAATTTCCGTTATGTCTTACTCTTTATTGTATAGAGCTAGCGTAATTTAAGCAACTAGGTTAGCATCTTTTTATGATTATTCATAAAATTACAAATGATATAAGAAACCCTAATATTAACTTCATAGACCAATAGACGTTATTTTGTGACAATAATATTTTTAAACATACCACGTTGTATAACAACATTTTCAACACCTGAAGATGTAATACAACGAAATCTAAGTCGTGGTAAAAAATTTAAAGAAAGTAGAAATAATACTACATCACGTAGTTTCATTTATTTGTCAATAATGAATTTTTACAAAATTAACGCCAATATATTCAATATTATTTGAAATAAATTAACACCAAATATCATATAATTTTTGCAGTATTTCAAGGGAAATGAACCATATTTATTTTATTTACAAGAAAACCTTAAATTTTGGTTTTCAACTTAAAGATTTAAATAGATAAAATATGTGTTTTATTACATTCCCGAGACAATAATCAATTTCACGTGTAATTATAATGTTATATTTCATCATTTGTAGTAGTGAAGTAATATTGAGATAGTAAGGAAATGTCGAATTTATTTTCTTTATATCAGATTGCAAAGTGTAGTTATGTGATCGCATATAAGTTTTACATTCAGTCTGCAAATCCTACTAATAATATGTATACGATTGTTGAAATAGAAAACTGAATGTTTACAAAGACGCATAAATATTTGAATAAATTTACATGAAAATGGTAAGGGTATTGGTTATAGTTCAGTTTACTAAATAACCTCTCCAATTTGCTAAAGAATAAAAAGCGGCTACTGCACGATATCAATATATAACGCAAGTCGCAACGTATACCAAAAATCAGCAAAGAGCTTATTAGTAGGATGCATGCAATAATCTTATTGGGTAAACAATAATTTCCGCTATCTTCATTGCAAAATCGTACAGACAAAGCTGTTGGGGAAAGATAGTGCACAATTATTAATGTTATCACTACTGAGAGCCATTACGACGCCATTATGATATTGTGCATACTACTACGTTGAACAGTTGCTACAAACTTGCTATGTTCAATAGTTGTTAAGATCGTCTTAAGTTAGAGTCGCTCGAAAGTTATTACTCGAAAGTTAATACTTTCAAGAGAGTCGGTTCGAAAGAAGTGCCACGGTTAGCTCACATTCTAAGAAAGTGTGTTCAGTTCGTGAGATCATATTTTTGGGTGCAAGTAGATGTCTTGATTGAGTAGAAACATAGCGAGATATCTATTCATATGTATTTAAGTAATTGATATATATTATACGATTCGACAATAAAATAAAATCCTGTGAAATTTTCTTTATTCGAGAAGTCAATATTTAAAATAAATAAATATTTTATTACAACTTTATTATGCTATTGGGGCCAGATTGACTCATTATCTGTATTATCTCTCCAGGAAACAAACTTTGATAACATATTTAGCGTAATACTATAACTATAGAAAACCTTGAGCTGTGCAACTACACGATATTAGTATTTTTTTCGGATAAAAGAAACTTACACTACACGCTACAAAATATCATCTCAGAAGAGATTTTTTCATCATAATTACACTAAAATATATTGCAAATCCCATGCTGTACATACTTTTTTATTTCTGATTCCCTACATCTTTTACAAGAAATTTATTTATGTTTTACTTATTATGTACTGTCACAACGGTAAACAGTTAAAAAGTAGAGAATAATTATAAATTTTAAGACACGTTCGATCATTAACAGCACCTAAAGATTGTTTAAATGAAGAAATATACGCAAAATAAACATTCGGTGAGAGCTATTGGTACTGTTAGTAAACTTTCAAACTTTTCTGAGAAATAAGACAATTTTATTTATTGAGAATAAGTATTACTATTTCGTCCTATTTATTAATTGAGAAGAAGTATAATTATTTCCTTTTTATTACTTTTTGTTAAGATCGTCGATCGTCTTGTCGAAACAAGTCAAACGAATCCAAAATTGATAAGTTTACTCCTCAATATTGAAGAGGTCACGTCGCCGTTTTTTCATCGTCATTTCTTCATCGTCAAAATCCGACCACTGATCTAATAGATAAGTCAAATGAAATAGAAGTCGGTGTACCTGCTTTTTATCATTTAGAAATTCTTTTCACCACATTCTGGCTCCATCATCATACTCCGACCATCGTTTTTGGTCAAAATATTAATCAATCTTGGTGAATATATTCTTTTACTAAGGAGTTCTGTCGTTTCTAGATCTACCATTAGATTCTGATTACCATTTATGACTAAAGTACTTACACAGGTATGCCAAATGAATACAAACACGGTCTCAATTTTCTCAAAGAGGAATTGTATTGTTATCCATTGGACATATCTTCAAAATCTATCATCTATGAAATCATTTCCTTTTAAACAAGGGAGAGAGGTAATGCTTTTCAAAGGAGAGATAAAAAGTAGGTTTTCCTCTTTCTTTGAATTTGGTTAAAAACAAATATTGTGATGACTTAACGTATATAATATAGCCCATTATATTGCTTTTCAGTTACATAGTAATATTCAGTATATATTCTGTTGCAATAAATCGGAAAGTTCTCAATAGTCTACATGGAATCCGAACGGCAGCGGCGACTGCGCCTCACCTGCGAATTTAATATTGATACTGAAAGAGGAAATTAATAATCGTTCTTAGTGTTTGTATTATAATTGTATTGCCATACTTTACTCGTAGCTATTTGCAACTAAAATGCAATGCTTTGAAAAACGTCATCCATGTTCTGTCAATTAATTAATAGGTGTACGATATTTTGTTGAAAGGTCTTTTTAATATATGTATACCTACGTATGTATGTTCTGTGAATCGAATTAATAATAGTTTTTTGGCTCTGTTAGCTTTTTACTTGGTTGCAAGTTAGTGTAACATTCATTACTACAAGTACAATAAAAACTTTTTTATTACTTGTGGAAATGTTCTTCACGATTCTATTAAATTCTTCAAAATAAATTCAAGAGTATAAGGACATGATTTATATCATAAATTCACGAGTATTATGGCAATGAGTATTATTATTTTGTGAGTATTTTAATTTGGAATTTACCGTACAGTAACTTGTCTTTGTGGCCTCCATACCAATTTTCATCTTTACGCCCACTGTGGTTAAGACATAACTAATCAGACTACAGCAAATTCAACAATATCCATATCGAAAATTCATATATGAAAATACCAGAACATATATGACATGAGATGCCGCAGTAGTATATACCTTTGAAATATCGATGCTAGAACGGATATTCTAATTGATATTTATAATACTAGTATTAAAAATCCCCACACATAGACATCTTATACACTCATATCCTGAGTAATCTCCTGAAGAAAACTACTAGGCCGATTCTTAAATAAAATTAACTATTATAAGCTAAGGATACTCAATAATGCGATAAAAAACGAAAGAACAATATCAATTAGCATAAAATAAAATACAATATCGAAACTGAAGGTTTGGGAGAAGAAAAAAACTATGAAATACATACGACGCCGTCAAATATGAATTGAGTACATCTTTAAGTTTTTCAGAAAAACCCACATGATGCAGATTTCCACGAGCTATTCACAAAAAATTCTCTTAGCATTTTTAATTGAATGAGATGTTTGGGAACAGTTTGGTTCGCAAATATATGCGCAGATTATGAAGTTGTAATACGAGGCGACGCAAGTAAAATATTTGTTGTCCGTACCCAGAACATATAATATACTTTTGTTCTTACCTCAACAAAATAAGTACAATAATCAATGTTAACCATATCATAACTTTCCAAACACAAACAATGTTAGAAGAAATGTATGATAAAGCAGCTATCCATTTATATTTTTTTATCTCATTTCCAATTCGATTACTGAATATATTTGGTGTTAATTTATAGAAATTAATTATTCACAATTAAATGAAAATACGTAATGTAGTATTATTTCTACTTTATATAAATTCTTTACCGCGACCTTAATTTCATTGTATGACAACATCAAGAAATGGCAACTAGCAACATGCTAATTCATTCATGTAATTGTGGATTCCAATTCGATATGAGAATTGTGTAAAATTTGAATTTGCTACTTCTTGAAGTATTGTTACAATTTGCTGTATAATATCTATCGTGCAACATTTCGAAAATTTGCTTTTAATGCATAAAATGAACTATGAGTTCAGTACAGCAAAAATGCTAAATATAGTGATTTTTTTTTAAATTAAAAAAAATACATAAAAATTATGTATAATACCAATCAACAAATAATACTCAGTCGTGATTATTTTTCAATAATAATTTATTTTAAGCAGAATTACTCTCGATAAATACCTTAATTTTTTATTGGTTAAGTATTCATCACTATTTTCGCTTCAAATTTATAATTATTGACTACACGCTAAACAAACATCCAAACAGGAAGATTATTTTTAAAAATATAAGAAAAAAATAAAAATTTACAAGATATTAAAAAGGTAAAAATTACGTATAAATATTTAGTTTATGATATACAAAGTTTTTAACTTAGATTTTCATGGATTAACAATACTATTTACTTACATTAAATTTCATGTTTATTGGGTTGATAAACAGTGAAATTTTCGTTGTTGCAATTCATTTGTTTAAATTATTAAGTTATAATAAAAAAATCATAAACTAAAGATTTAACAATAAATTTTTAAGGTTGGCAGAATTGAATGTTTTGATGAATATTAAGTGATGTAGACGTCATCTTTAAAATTGTATAAATTTTTATTAATCTCTTATTTAACTATTTCCCTCGTTTTCGCCATTCATATTTATATGTTTGAGAAATATGTTGCATCTAATTAAAAATGCATGGTGGGTATAGTGAAAAAAATTAGCAATCCAAAAAATGAAGGTATTATTTTGAGTGATTTTTTAACTCAATAAATCTTGCGTAGTAAAGTAATTGCGATTTTCACAATATTTTTATTCAATATGTCGTTTTTCACACATATTCTTTCTTTAAAAAAATTGTTAAATTCACATTTTTGGTAAACTAAAAAACTGTTTCCAAACTGAAAAACTGTTTCCAAAAATAAACTCTGATACAGTTTTGTTATCCCACTCTATAGTCAGCACCCGGCCAATATTTGTCAGCACCCGGAAATTTTTATGTATTACTAAATTTTAATTTTTGTATTCATTATTAGGTAATCATAAACCGCAAAAAGAATATTGTCGATGCCTATATAAACCTATATAAATATAGTAAAATAAATCAAGTGTACTAAATATTGTCAGTTAGATAGAAATCTAGCTATATTTTATATTTCAAGAACACAATGACCTTAATTATTTCTAAGAACTTTTGTGTGATTTAGAAGACAAAATAAAATTAACATATTCTCCAGCAGCCTTTAACAGCAAGATAAACGGTGTCTAAACATGAACTTTCCGCACTCTCGATATCCGTGTTAGCATCACCTTGTAATATATCAAAAACTTAACATACTATTGTTCAGGCGCCGAAGAGTTGTTATGTAAAAATAATATTTTAGATAAATATACGAGCGAATATAATTTGATATTTAAGTGCAGAGAACATAACCAAATCATTAAGTGAAGCCAGAACTTAAAAGGGAAAAAGTGAACATAATTTTTTTTCCAAAAAAAATTTTGTATTATTTATTTCCACCAGATGAAACTTCAATCGCTAATTCCTTAAATTTCATTGCAGAAAAAAATAATGAACTGGTTCAAATGCTAACGACCCGACTTAATTTCACATTTATGATTCACACCTATCCGCTCGTAAAGAATTAGGTAAAGAAGTTCACCTGCAATTCAATTATTTAGTTCTTCCTTTCTCCATATCGATACAAAAAAAATAATTTGACGAAGGTTTATAAATCTCAATATTGTATAGTTGGTTGTTGATTTATTTTGATGCTTGCTGTAAAGAAAAACATTTATGAACACAAGTCTCAATTCTCAAATTTTGCGAGAGATGACACAAACATTTAATGCAATAGTATCGATCTTCTCACTTATAATAAATAAGCTCTAAAATATTACAACCACAGAGCAAAATTTTTTTTGGAAAAATATAATTTTTACATGTAATATTGAATTAGCTCAAAATTTTAATTGGATGCGTTTTTATATAATGCTATTGGCAATCAATTTCTAGTTCGTAAATTAGAATTACCCTTTAAAATCGCCCGTAAAATAAAAGTTTCCTTAAAAGTATAAATGGCCTCATGATTTTAATGTTCCGTTAGTTTAAATTTGAGTTTCATAATGCTTTCGTAAATTTAATTCCTTTTCCCCTTCAAAGAACTTCGATAGATAGCTATAATTACCTTTTTTTGAAAAATTAAACTAGTGACTTTTCGAAATATTTCCAAAAATTTTGTAATTTATTTTGCAATATTAAGCTAATTATTTCAATTTATAAGTTTTAGATTACTAAGCAGCGCCCTTGGTAGAGGCTCAAATTATTTCAGTCGCATAAGGAAGTTGCTTTGACTGAATAAGTTTTGGATAAAATGATGATTTATTGTAAGATACGTTACTTTAAACCCTTTAACAGTCTTGGTGTAGAGGACGATGAGATGCTGCGTGTGCAAAGACATTCGGATAAATATAAAACCCTAATTTATAAAACAAATGGCCTGTTTGGCAAATAAGTAATTTTCTAATAGAAAATTATTAATTAAAAATAAAAATTTAATAACCAAATTATTAAAATGATTAATTGATCAATATTCTAGCCACATATGATCGGTAAATGATTACTAATAACATTTCTGTTTTTTCTAGCTGGAAATTTCGAACTTTTGAAAACATTCTCGATCCTTCCGAGAATATTCTAGTAAATTCTCACTCACTAACGTATTCACACATAATGTTCTCAAACATTTAAGAACATACTCGATCGTTCAAGTCTAATTATTTCTTAGGCTATTCAAGGATATTCTGCTGTTGAGGCTCTTCGAAGTTGTTATTAGTTCTTTACATATTTTTTTCATAGCAATGAAAAAACGTAATATAATTTGTACAATAGCATTGATTCCTCAGTTAAGGATACCGATAAAAGCTTAATGAAAAACAACAAAATGTAACTGTAAACAAATGAACAGTTGAACAGTTTCAGTCTCATGAATCAAATGTCTCGAAATATAAAAAATAAATCAAAACTTCTCTCCCCTTTGTATATGGAAGGAAAAAACAAACCCTATTTCCGAGTGAATGTTGTGATGATAAAAAAAAAAATATTCTCCGAAAGATAATAACGCTTAATAAACCACTAATTATATCCCAACCTTTCAGAGATCATAACCAAACACTGTGAGCGCGCGTCGCTCCTGGCTTTTGTCCCGGTCGGGATAAATTTAAACAAAGCAGATATTAATGAACTTACCCAGCAACCTAATCACTCGCTGCCGCGCCGCGGTCTTTTTTATGGCCATGTCTGTTGGTGATGACCAAAGCATGCTTTTTGGCAATACTCAAGAAGTTCTTAGTTAAATTCCTGTTATGTGAGTAAGTAAAAAATTACCATCGAAATAGCGAGGCTAAATAAATATATAATATTGCATTGCAAAATGTCAAACACTCGTACATCGGCTACAGCCATTTTAGTTGCGATTGCGACGCGAGCAGTGCAGTGGCAAGCAGTCGAGCGCTCCCGAGAGACGTGAGTAAATACTTGTGCTTTATAAGAAGGTAGCCCGTTGCGTGCTTTTCAAAAAAAAATTCATTCAAATTATATTTATTTACGAATCGGATGTTATGTTGAAATTCGAGTACTGCTAAATTATTTTTTTTAATTTGATGTAAAGTACGCCTGATTTTAATGGGGTTTAAAATGCCTTCCGCTCGGGTTGTGCCTTTGAAAATAGACTACGCGAACTGCTGATATGCCACAGGGTATTAGAGCAGTTGGTGAATTAAATTAAATAGGCCAAACCAAACAGGCAACCTTGGCGTCATATATTTTAATATTTTCGTTCATTTGCTTCAACTTCTTGCAAAAGGAAATAAAAAAGCTTGATTTATGTAAGGTTGAGATTTGATATTCAAAATATGCTAGACTCATGAGATGCAAACGGATGGTGGGCAAAAATTTTTGTTAACTGTTCAAATATATGCAGATTTATATATTTTATTACTATGCTTACAAATTTCAGGAAGAAAATTTTCGTGTAAGTACTACGTTACGTGTTTACTTAAATTTTTTATCTAAGTGTAAATATTAAAGTTCTGTTCACACCATCGAGATACTTTAAATTTCAAAATGATGTTATGTCTTTAGTTGAAGATAAAATATTGTTGAAATCATTGGTTTGCACTCGGAGAATAAATATTCTTAAATAATTTATATAGGAAAGTATATATTTGCGTAACACTGCTACCTGGAGTGCTCACTTCTATTGGTTCAAAAATGTTTTACTTTCGAACCTGTCCTGACTTATATCGATAGTTGCATATTAAATTAGAATGTTTCATTAATAATTGAAATTTTTTTATTGACTAATTAAGTAATCATATATATATTTATATTATATATATATATATATATATATATATATATATATATATATATATATATATATATGTATATGTACGTATACATTTTTTTAATTTTTTTACCTACTTAGTCCTTTATGCACAAAATATTGGGACTACAGAATAATCATAGAAAAAGTATTTTTAAATAACATTCAAATATGATGCATAAAAAAGGATATTTTATGAAACTACCAAATTTTTAATTTTTTTTAATAATTGTGCTGAAAATTACATAATTTCAAACATTACATCAAGCAAATCACTGAATAATTTTTCTTCCAAATTTGTTCTATTAACGTTTGATATGGGTCAAGAATACCCATTTAGTATGTTTATACCATTATGCTGAAAACTACATAATTTCAAAACTTTTTTTTTGAGCTTGATATGTTCCTTTTTAAAAAGGAACATATCAAGCTCAAAAAAAACTTGGAAAATTTTCAAGAGCCTTCTCTGCAGACTCCGCAGACTCGTTCGTTCGTAGTCTTGAGTTTATTTTTAGGTATGTCGCTCAGTCAGGACGTTTCCATGACAGAGCAAAGTTCTTACCAAAGATTATCAAATCATTTCCCAAAACATCTCCTCGATTATCACCAGTGAAGAAATAACACACTAAGAAAACAATTGTTCTTACCGACACCCATGAAACAAATGTCATTGTGGAAGCATAAGGTAAGAAGAAAAGTGCCTTCTGAAAAGGGAAGAAAGTAACATAAAAGAAAACAGGGATAAGGATAAAGTACAGCGTTAAACGTAAACCAATACAGGCAAAGATAAAAACCAAGCTAAAAGGAAAGTTTCACAAGAAGTAGAAGGTAACGAGAGCAATGACGAGACGGAATAATTAGAATGTTACTGTACCATTTATTTTGTACTTTAAACCAAAACCAAATCTAATTAATTTGAGTGTGTTATATGTAAAAATTGGACATGTATAAATGTATAAATGACAAGGAAAGTATTACGTTTTTATCTCTATTTATTACTCCGATTATTAATTTTCAGAATAAAATTTTAATTAGATATAGGCACACCGACCGATTTTACACTGATTCGACTAAGTCTCCAATTGGTTATGACTCCAAAGTATTACTGAGAAAAGCAAGTAATTTTGTTGAATATTGATTATTTTTAGATGTTCTTACCAAATATTTAATAATGTTATCAATAAGATAAGTGGAAGCAATAAGAAATATTGATTGTTTCTATTGTTGATTGTTTTGGGGAACTTATTATGGGTTAATTTAAAATAGAACCTATAAACGTAATTGACATTATTTGACCCATCTTTCGAACGGTGCAACCGACCTTTATGTCGGCACAAGATGTCCTACGCGCGGGTTCAATTGTGTCTCGTTGCCTGGTGCCACTAAGTTGGATCTCAGCCATAGACCATTGTAAAATTGCATATTACAAATATAAATTTAAAAACTACATTAAATTTGACACTATATGGTATGCAAATCGAAAATACTTAATCTCATTTCAGTAGTTATTTTGAGAAATCACCCAAAATAGCCACTTTCAGCTCCGCGCTCCCCTGTTCCCAATTTAGTATTTATAAATAAACAGAAGGTTCAAAAAAATATTAAGTCTGCACATTAATATTATGTGTAATATAATAAATATACGTAATAAATATGCTTCATATTCGCTTCAAGATCTTTATGAAAGAATTGTAGGTATTTGATTTTAATTTAAAGTCTTGTCTAAGTTATCTCTACTCATAGTTAACCTTACACGTATTTCTAATTTGAAAAAAAACAATATTCATAAACATTTGTAGAGATTGCGGTGGAAACTATTATTTTTTCAGCTTTAATACAAATTTTGCCTACCTTCCATTATACAATATTTAATCAACAAAATTAGTTTAACATAAATAATAAATGAAGACAAATTTCAAAACCCATTTTACGATTATCCGAAAACCGCTATTAAACGATAAGTCACAATGTATATTTTCTTTGTAAGCCGACGCTGCAGGTTTCAGTTTTCTTTTCGTTTGATTCACGTAATAAATTTCTATTCTTCATTAGCCTATAATGATATACTGTATGGGATGGCTTTATTTTTATTTCAATAGGCCGTATTTTCGTGATTTTGCTTCCACTTATTTACTACAATTTGCGTTATTTCCAGAATTTGGTTTTTGCTCATTACTTATATTTCAATGAATGTGATAAAGGCATTGATTAAAAAAAACACGACTTGGTATTTGTAATAAAATGACCGTGTTTCACGAAGCAGACATTTTGAAAACATGTTTACGTCTGTTTGTAATTTGAGTTTTTCCATATGTTATTTTGTTACATACTTTATATGTATTAATTGTTCTCAAACTTTATTATATCGAAATAATTTTGTTATTAAGCTATGTTATTGATTATACATCAAACATTGCGGAAAATATTAAAAATGTTGCGACTTTCAATAAAAAATTAAATTAGTTATTGATATATTGGGACAATTAAATAAAAAACATGTCTAGTATCACTCATCATTTTATTGAAAATGGTTATAAAGACATCAAACTAATCTTCTGATTTTCTTGTTATAAATGCGCCTGTGCCACTAGAACAGTAACTACCAAGAATGTAAGAATTATTGATAAATGATATTCTCCAACATTAAATCATTTTAGATCACATATTATTAAACTCGTGTACATGTTTCCTTTTACCTGTTTTTCTTCATATACTCAGTCCTTTATTTTTACAATTCTACAATAATTAAAATCGTTAAAACTGGAGATCCTTACTTCTTTTCATTTATTTTCTATTGAAGACCTTGGTTATGCCAGAGCAGAGTTTGTTTAGGTTATGCGAAAATAAATTTAGTTAAATGCGTCATAATTAATTGTAATAAATTATTTATTTTTGAAGTAAGATGACGTAAGTAATTTTCACAGTCGCTAACAGAAAATCTTTAATAAACGACTCTAAAACACTGATCGAAAGTATGTTTCTTCACATATGCTCAAAACTTGGTAAGACTATGAGCTTTAGCTTTTCTTAATATAGCCTGTTTACAATATAGAATTTCATTTTCTGAAATAACAAACAGTATTTATGGGGAAATGTCGCTGCTTCAACTTCGTAATAAAAAGATAAAAAGACGGGACGATTTAAATTTATTTCTTCTTTCGAAGGGCTTACATCTATATCGTTTTGATTACGTGTCTATCATAACGATTTGAAAAATGTGTCTATTATTTATACAGGTACTTTTATGCATCAAACTGAGAAAAAACATTAAGAAATTATATGAGTATTTTCAACCATTTCTAAAAAAAATTCGGATAAATTTACGATTTCAATGAAAAAAATTAAATTCTTCACAGAAACACATGTACGAGTAATATACACGTTATTTGTTACACTCCGTGCATATAAATTATACGATGCGACAAAAGCTTGTTTATCATTTATAACGTGGTTATTTATGCCAAACTGAGTAGTATCAAACAATCTTTACTATTCCTTAAAAAGTGACTGTCAAATTAATGATTTAACGAATTTTTTTTATAGAAACAGGGTTAAAATGTTATGCATAGCATTATTTTTAACAATAATATATACGTTTTTGTTAAACCTGTAGTTAGAGAATTAATATTAAGAAGACAAGTCGACTCTTCCATCATATTCACCTAGAGGTATCTCTGGAAGATATCCTCAATCATATACTATTTACAAGAATATATGAATCAGAAAAAATTAAAATTGCATTGTTCGGTAACTCCAGTTTATTCGTAAAATAAAACGTTTAAAAAAAATTGTACCCGTAAATAGAATAATAATAAATAGTCGGAAATACCAATACGCTAACTAAAACTAAAATTTGTAAAAATCAAACGACATGAGCATTTCCATGCAGTCACTATTTCAAGGACCGAGGTCGCCCAAAGTTGCTTAACTTTATATGTACACTTTGTTAATATTTTCAGTAAGTTACGGCACCTAAAAAATTTCTTCAGTCATTATAACTCGAACAAATTTCCTACTATACAAATTTTATTTCATAGCATTCGATTTGAACTAAAGAAATTTAAATTCTAAGGAATTTAATGCATTTAACAAAAATTATTTACATAAATATGAATCCTTCGGTTGATCTTCGATTGTGTAAATTTTGACCAGCTCTACTTTAAACATAATGAACTTTTAACGAATTCAGTTCAGATAAAATGATACTTGCTTTTTCGTGCCTACTTATTTTTTTTTTAATATTATATTCTCGTATAATGTGTCATTTTGGACAAAACTCGAATGCAATGCTTTATACGGAGAACCCCTGTCATACTTCATAAAACATTGCAATTAACGATGATAGTGCCGACTAGTTTTAGAACTCCCGCCCCTATTTCAATAATTAGAATCGACGAGTATCGAAACTTTTAATGCGGCAGTTTACTGATTCTATCTAAAGCAATTTTATTACCAACAAGTTATTTCGCACTTTGGCATTGGATTCGACTAGGCTGGACGGTAAGATTTAGGTGGCATCAATTTCGTAAGAGTTTTAGTGTTTGTGAGATTTATTGGTTGTTATGATATATAGGAAATAATAACATTTTATTGGTTGTTACAATACATAGGAACTAATATTAAAATTTATGAGATAAAATTTTAACTTTGGTGGTTTTAGGCGTTATGTCGATTTAAAACCGTTACATTATGTTATGTGAAATAACTCTGTCAAAAATTATGTATATATATTGAATCACTTATATTGATTGAAATAAATAAATAATTTAAAAATGCCAGAAAATAATTTCATACATGTTTGTTTATGTGTTCACTCGTTATTTCATCACATAAAATTTACTATTTAACTGACAGTTTAATAACGCTATCGTCAATCAAACTTAGAAAATATAATGGTGTGTAAATTATATGTCACGTTAACAAATAATAGCTGATTAGAAATTTAATACTATGAAGCAAAACGATGTATTGTTTATTTTATTTAAATACAATTTTGTTGAATACCTGTTACATCCAATAATATTTAGTATACTTTCAGTAATTTGAAGTTGTTTCTTAGAAGTCTAACAAATAAGAGATTTAAGTAATTATGTCAGAATTTAAAAAGACAAAATAATTAGTCCAAATAAAGTTTAATTCATAAAATCGTCAATGAGCCTCAGCGACGAGTGGAACGAATTGTAAGGAACATTTTCAGGGATATCCCTTTCGGTTGGATTACAAAAATATTTTGTTTTATTTAATTTTCTGACGTTCTGATATATGATTATATTTTAATGAAATAAAACCACTTTTATCATCGAATTAAAATTTATCTTTTTTTTATAAAATCTGGCTAATTCGCGTGTTTTGTTATTTATAATACAATTTATGAAAGATATTCATTCGACTTTAAATTCTAAGCTCATCTTATCTTTTCATACTATGTTCACATAGAATATTTTAATTCCAGTTATTATTTTTTATAGATTACTACAATAATTAGATTCTAGGTAATATTTTATATCAATTTGTAAAGATTATGGTCACACTATTAGTAACTAAGAACCTAAAAAATTGTAACAGGCAAACAAAAGGCTGATTTAATAAATTTTTTTTGGTAGTTACAGAAATATAAAAATATTTATAATCTTTCCCCATTTTTAAGATTCCGTAATTTAAAAAGGGCACAATACAGAATTTTTATAAGAGCATTTACATGTTCACCCATCCGTGGGGTCACAGATATTTTTCTCAGAAAATGTTTGACATGGAAACTATTATAGGGTAATTGTTTTTGATTGTTGAATGATATATTTCAAAAGCTTAGACTTAGAAATAATGATGTGGTAATTTTACAGCATGCAAATAAAATATTTAATTTATTTTTTCAACCTCCTACATAGTGTTTTTAAATCATTGTTTCATCAAGTTTAAGTTATTGTTTCATCAAGAGTAAAAAGGATTTCAATGTACTATTTACTTTAGAATTTTTTGAAAGATTATCCTTGAGATATTATCAAAAATGTCTACGGAAATCTCTCATGAAACGTTTGTCGTCGAAATCCAAAATATTTTAACCCGCCCATATATCACTAATTAACCCACAAAAATATTTAAATATTAAATTTTGAAGGGGGATATTTATTTTGTGTATTTGCTTAACGCAATGCATATTTGATTCAAATATCTTCACTTTTATTTAGACTTTACCTTCTGAAAATTCTTTATTATTTTTTTCGGACCTTGTATATTGCCCTCGAACTTTATTTCCGTTACTTAATTTTTTTAACATTATAATTACATACAACGTTGCAATAAAGGTGTTTTCCCTATACACATAAAATGCTAAGTTTCCTCTAACGCAGTTTCCACATGAGACTCGTTCTCTTAATAAAATTAAGAAGTGCATATACTGTATATCCTCTTCCGTTTGACTTACTACCATACATATTTTCATATACCCTCTTTTACTTTTATTTATCCTTACATTTTTTTTCTTTGTCAACATTATTGATTTATCGATGTTTTTCGTAATAGATGTTTTCAATATTTTAGTTAGGATATTATTTGCGCACAGACTGTCTCAGCATACCTCTTCCGATTGATTTATTACCATACATGTTTTTATATACCCCATTTTATTTTTAATATTCCATGCATTTCGTGCTTAAAAGATGTTTTCAATCATTCACTCACATATATTTTTTGTCGGTATCCAACATTAATAATAGATTTTAACATTCATTTTATTTGTACCAGCGACCAAACTTCCTCGATGTCGCTTTCCAGTTAATTTTTATGACCAGATCTGTTATTTATTTGATATAACTATATAATGGGGATAAAATGATTATTCTAAAATTATATATACTATTTATAAGTCAGATGCTGTAATATTACTGTCCATTATTTGTACATGAAACTTGTAAATCTATAAAACGAGTATAAAAAGACGTAAAATTTTACTACTGTTAAAATAATATAACAGTAGCATCAATACAAAAAATTTAAGTGCTACAAGAAAATCACTTTGCCACGTAACGAGTAATCTGGAATAAGCTTTATGTTTTCTTCCTCAGCACAGATTCCAATAAATAAATGGCATTTGACTGGTAATAACATTTTTCAAAAGTGCGTGAAATATTTTATATATATATATATATATATATATATATATATATATATATATATATATATATATATATATATAATTCCTCAGTTAAATATTTGTTCAAATTAAAGTAAGCATTTTACATATTGAAATTAATTCAATAATTGATATGAAATGAATACACTGAGCAAGTTAGTAATAAAAAGTATTTATCGAACAGAATAAATGATTAAAAACAAGAATGAAAAATTTTATAAATACGAAATAAAATAAGAAACAGGGAGCCGGCCGTGAAGCAATCAAATAATTCACTATTTTGTCTCTGTAGTCAAACAGGAGGACAAGTTGAAACGGAATAACATCCCTAATGCCGAGTTAGTTCATCGATTAATAAAAGTCCCCCATTGCTGCGCACTGCACGGTTGACTCTGAATATCGGTACGTGCACTTGGAATTAAACTAGTGGGTATCCTTTGCACTCGCGTATAAGAATTCGTAAAAAAAGATCCAATTCCAGCATCGATGGATTGTTAATTTAATCTAACATTTTGAATAAAAGCTGGACCAAATGCAACTATGTTTTTCCTTGCAGAGAGACATACATTCAACTATGTTCAAAAAAAATTGTATGTAGATATAATATTGATAATCATTGAAATAAAGAAATTGAATAAATATTTTTAATACCTCTCCAACATAAGGATTTAAGTAATCTTATATGGAAATCAAATAACTAAATTCATTTCCAATTTCCTACGAATGAGTGTTATCTAAATATTTAATCTTTTTGGTTTTCCCCAAAGATGGATGGAATACCCCGATGTGCGGTATTACAAATCTCAGATTTGTCATACCGGGGTATTAACTGCAGTCTTAGTTGTATCAATAATCTGATCACAAAAAAATTCATAACTACGCGGAGGTTTCGATATCGTCCTTACTTTTGAAATTAAACATTAACGCGACAAAGTACACTAGAGTGACTTACATTTCCTCGTACATTGAATAATTATAGTGCGAAAAATTTACATTTAATTTAGAATAGATGTTACATGGTGATAATCTGTACTTTTATTGTGGCAATACGTGGGGATGAATTCATTTAAAATAACTTCAATATTTCTTTATTATTTATTAGGGACACTAATCTTCTTAAGCGACCGAATAACCTTCGCTCTAGTGATAAAAAATCGAAAATATTTAGCTTATCGCAAGCAGAGTTTTCATTATGTTCTTAATTGTTGACAGTGGATTAGATCGACATAATAAACAAGAAAGCACACACTTACATGTGTATGCTCGCTTGATTAGAAATTTTAATCGTATAAATAGTAACTACCAGTATAAAATATTCTTAATGTGGACACGTTAAAATAATTTTTCCTATTTTAGGCACTTTTTGTTGGTGTTTTTTTATTATTTAAATGACCTACATTAAGGGCTACGTAGATGTTTTTTGTTCCTTGGGCACTATAAATCGAGCTACAGTAAAAGGAAACCACAACTAACTGCTCGATGAGGAGAAATTTAAAATTATTTATTATCATTTTCGTCAGGGACCATCTCTTAAGTAAGTGGAATATCCGCCACTTATATTTGTTACTAAGCTCGTAACATAACATTTTTATTTACATGTATAAATGAATAATTACGAGATGTGTAATGTAAAATTTTTTCTTCGAAACTTTTTAAGAAATAGTTTGGTTTACCAAAATATACCACAATTTTAAATTGGACAATAAAATTTTGGATAATTAATAGGAAATGCAGCATGAAATGGGCACGCTTCACTTTTCATATTTTTTAAATTTTGCTTTAAAATAAGTACTCTATATTTTCTATAATTTATCTTTTAGAATAACTAAACTTACCTTATCTCACTTCGTGATACTAATCAAGCAATTTTTCAGAAATACAAAAATAAATTAAGTTGCATTATTTCTTTGTTTTTTCCTTTACATTTGTTACAAAATTTATATATTCTGGAAAATTAATACTAAAATTCTATTTTTGAAACTTTATCTTTTATTTACATATTAATCGAAAAATTATATGGATATGCAATATAAATGTGTATTTTTCTTTATTAGCTCTACTCAAAGGAAACTTTTCCGGAAATGACAATTTCTAATCTCAATATGTGGTAAGCATGTTTACCTTGCTTTCTTAAATAATCATAACTTTGCGTTTGATATACGGAGAGCTTTTTATTCAAGATTATTTTAAACCTTTGAAGTTAACCCGCTATGTGTATGCGAGTGTAAATTACGCAAGTTATTTACTCCTCGCTCGCTCTTTGAAGTTTAGCTTAATTAGTACGTAAATACTCTGCTTCAAACATTGCAGAAATTTGTTTTGGCATATTTTTAGGAGGAGGCATTGGATTTCTTTTACCAGTGCTGTTTAATTAAATGAAAAGTTGAGCCTAAATCTAGTTTTTTAAGAGAATAACTTATTTAACTAAACACAAAAACTCAAATTGTTTATCATGTTTTGTTACTGTGAAGGCGTTTATCTCTCACTTTCCAAAATGTCAGTAATTTCAAAGTGCCAGTAGAAATCAAGTCGTTTCTAAAACTCATGTTTAAGAAATGTTTAAATTTGATTGATGAGTTCTAATTCGCCTTAATTCGATGATATTTTGAAAGCTGCATACTGTAATTAATACAATAAAACAAAATTAAAATTCTGTTTTTCGCTTGTCATAGGATGTAGAAATATTAACTTTTAGTCTGTAAACAACATAAGAACTGGGAAGTTTTTTTCACTTGTTTTGAACGAATCGAACTATCTTGAAAAAAGTTTGAGAATGTTTAAAATTTTAAGTGCAGTTCCTTGTATATTTTTATAGATAAAGGGACAATAAAATTAATCACATATTGGTTTTGTAATTATATTTTTTATATGATGAAGATAAATAAAGCTGTTTCGAATATTTGATTTCAAGTAAAATTTATAAAATAATGGATTCACAATAATATATTTTTTAAGCTAAATGAATAGAAAACAGAACCTTATCAAAAATAAAAATAAACTTTTTGCGAGAAAGCCAATAACTTAGGGAATCTCGGTTCAATATTATTAATATATATCGATTAAAATTTCAAGTACGCAATTGTTGCGAGACCTTTGAAAAAATTAAGCTGTCATCAACAAAGCGTTTAATTTTTTTTAATTTAATGTTATATTGAAAAAAATGTAACATATGTAATTACTCATAGATGAGTAGTAATTGTAACACCACAATTTTTTCAGTATATTTTTTAATTTAGTTTACGTTTTCTTATATTGTAATATGTTTAATATTTTTGTACAGCGGATAATTAGGAAATTATTTTCATCTATCCCGTTTCCTTTTAGGTTCAATTTTAAATGCTTGTTTTGACATTAGAGATTTTTATGTATATATGTCATAAATGATACCGATTCTTGGAGCGCGTGAAAGCCAGAAAGCGCGTCCCTACGTGGCAGGTAGGGGGATGCCGCTATTGAATTTTCCACTAAGTTGTAGATGGTAATTAAAATAAGGCACAATTCGCGCGCCAACAATCAGAAATCCAACCTTTCAAATAATGGCGGTAATTGTTTATCAATTAATACAACTATGAATTAATATGTATATGAATCTTAAAACTATATAAATGTTTTATTTTTGTACAAATGAAAACAATTATTTTGTTAAATATTTTTCACAAATTATTTTATTAAATATATTTTCGTGAGATATACATTAAAGCAATTATTTTATTACATATGTATTCCTAAAATCTACATTTATGAAATTAAACCTACAAATAAATTAAAAATTGGAACATGCTAATTTAAAATTAACTTAACAAGGCTCTTTAAATACCGATCATATGTATTTTTTTGTTTTAAATTTTTGGTTTTTGTGACCTTTCTTACTTTTGCTCATAGGACAGAACTTAAGGTAATTTGTTGTTAAGCTGCCCAGGTGCTATTTCAAATAAGCTGCCATTATTGTAAGTGTTTTTACGTTGGTAGTTAGTACATGTTTACTCTATACATATACTATATCCTTTATATATACTATAGTTATATATATATATATATATATATACTATATATATATATATACTATATATATATATATATATATATTTATATACATATACTATATATATATATATACTATATATATATATATATATATATATATATATATATATATATATATGTACTATATCCTTTAATTTGATTTGCATTTTTTCCAATTTATTGTAAACGTACAATAACTCGTTTTTTACTCGCAGTATAGAATCCCTAACGTTCTTTCAGGTGCTAAAGCTATAAGCAGCTCAGTAAATTGTAAAATTTTGACGCACCTTACTTTTTCCAGTGGTTATTATTGAATTTCAAACTTCAGAAAACAAATATTAGGATTTAGTAAGTAGTGTATTTCCACATATGCAAATTCATCTATAATAATCATCTCTAATTGTAACGGTAAGAACCTTAACGTTTGGCTTATGATAAAGTTATTTAAAAATCGTTGTTTCCGTTGAGAAATTTTTGGTTTTGTCGACGCATAAAATTTCAACACTATAATTATTTTCTTGGTTTGATATTAGCTTAGCATATACTTTACTAACTTTTGATCTACCCATCGTCCACGTCGCTTTCGACTCGTTCTGATTTTATCTGTACGCAAACTGCTTAATTTTTGTGCACCTGAATTAAAAATTGTTACCATCGATTTTCTCGTTACCTCGACTTTAAGACAATATTTTAACGAGGTGAGTTCTACAGCACACAAAATGTAAAGTTTCTACCATTATATCGCCGGGATTCCTTTTGCTATTAACACAGTCAACGAGCTTACATATACTCGATGCTAATTTGATATACATAAAATAAAAACCGTACTACATTTTTCATTTCATTTAATTATCAGCATATTCTGACGATTCCGTTTTGCTCTCTGATCAAATCCTGACTATGCTTGGTTTAAAATTAGACACAAAAAGTTTCATTGGGACGAAAAATAATACGGGATATATAATCCTTTCAACTATAAATTAAAATAATTTTACTAAATATGCAGAATGTTTGAATAGAAAATGAGTTTTTGAGGCAGTCATAATAAGAAAACCTAAGAAATAGAAAGATGAGTACAAGTAAGAGAGTCAGAGTATTAGTTTATATACCACTTGTTTTAGATAATTGGAATATTTTTGAAAATTTCTTTATAACAATTGATTTGTGTTATTTTCTTTGTACGAAATGCCAAATTATCTTCATTTGCTATAAAATACTTTGGAACAATAAAAGGAGAACCTTTTTTTTTAAGTTTTATTTTGGGCATTGCCAAACAAAATAAGAAAAATGTGTTAAAAATACGAACTTCAGAAAACCAGTTTACAGTATCTGAGGTAAGTGATATACTTGTCCCTTCTCACCCCAAAGACGTGTATTGTCCTTTTCATCGTAGATATTATTGGAAAATTACTTTAACCGCATAAGAAATTTTTAAAATATTTTTTTTAACATTTAATGAAATATTTTTAATTTCCCGTTTAAAATGTGTTCATGTTGACAGATCACGTTAATCAATAATTTTATTTATTCTAAGGATGTTAAACCTTATTTAACTGAGCCTGAATGTGGCTGAGCCTGAATAAATACATTTTTTTAAAGTAAAAATATTTTTATAAGGCCAGCAATTGCGAAGATATTATTGATCAAATTTATGCTTGGGGCGTAATATTTTAATTAGAAAATAATACGAACTAATACGGAATTAAAATTTGTCCGTTTTACGTAATGTTTCGGAAACAACTGAGAGTTCGACACAACATAGTTACATTTTGAGTTTTCGCAAATAAAGCTTGCGTGGCTGTTGGTATCGGATGAAATAATTTTCGTTTCACAATAAAAGAACAACTATGGAAGGTTTCATAATCATGACATAATTTTCCCCACAGGACATATATAGACCATTCTAGTAAGGATTTGCATGTGGATTTTAATAGCCTGTAATTATCAAGTGTAAGCAACAATTATGTATGTTTCAATTCGAAGAGTTGAACGATCGAAAAGTAAAACGCTTAAATGTATATATATATATATATATATATATATATATATATATATATATATATATAAACATATATATACTTTTTAAATTATAAATGTTATTTAATGACAAATGTTTTTTTTTAAATACGAATTGTGCACAAATTATTTAATTAGTTTTTAAGTTTAGAATCCTTTAAAAGGCTTATTTTATATAATTTCAATTAAGTCTTAACTAGGACTAGACTTATAGATATGGATAGAAAAAAAGGAAATAACAAGCTTTAAATTTGTATTTAAATTCAAAGTAAGTGATATTTAATTATATTTATACTTTTTAATGCAATATTACAAAAATTATAGTAGAAGTGATCCTGAAAACCATTTAAAATTATTCTTTTAAGTCAGTTTTTTTTTAATTTTTACTTAACAAAATAACTATAAAGTTTAAATATAATAAATGTTATTAAAAATATAAGAAATATATCTAATAAATGTAATAAATAACAAATTTTCATTTAACAGCGTATAATTGATAAATTTGGTGACAGAAATATGCCTTCAATTTATCGACTCCATTTATCCTGATTGAAAACCGAAATAAACTTCGTAAACTGTCACACTTTTTGCCTGCGGAATTTTAATGATTTTAGACAAACCTTAAATTTAGTTTCATATTTTAGCTGACAAAAGCAGAGCGGCGTTTTAAATAAAAATATTTCAGCAATTTTAAAGCATTACAACTTGGTTTGATCCAGTTTGTTTAAATTGCATTGTGAAAAATTTCACATTCTAATTCACATTGATCTTACCTGATAGTGATACTGAAACAAAAAAAACTGAACATTTCAGTGTTCGTGTAATTCAAATTAGGATGTTAGTTTACTATTGACTTGCATTATTGGTTTAATATTGTAGAGTATTCTTCAAGGTAAAAATGAGGATTTCTTAGTATGATTTTTTACATAGTAATCTCAGTATATGTATTACAAGTTTTGTTCTTCATGAATATTAGCCAAGCTCAAAAAGGAATATGACCAAAATTGTTCCCACAACGGACGAGAATAAATTTGTTGTCAGAAAGGAATATTTTATTAAGAAGTTGTTTTAAAACATTTACATTCGTGTTGAAATTTACCGCATTTACAATAAAGTGAAAAATCGTTAATCGGTTTTTTATTTTAATTACAAATTCCCATTTAAATGTTGCTACAAATCATTTTTGAATTGGTTAAAAAAAATCATTATGCAATTTCAATGTTATTTTTCAAATCGTTGGTTAATCGTCATGCGACTCTCTAGTTAAAATATTTTCCACTAAAATATCAAGGTAACATTTTTTTAGCCATCCTAAAGTTACAAAATATAACAAAATGTTAACGTGAAACGACTGCTTCTTTGCTTTTCTTAGGTTATTTGTGAATATTGTTCGAAAATCAATTTAAAAATCTAAATATGTTAACAAGCAAATTGGGTCTTGTAAAGTAGGTTACAAATTTCAGTTGCGATGACTAGACTATAAAAAAACTGTGATATTTAGATCCGGTACTTAGACGGAGAGGAAATACTGAGCCGCCTTAATTTTATAAAACGTCGTAGATAGGTTTGATTTGTCTCGAGCCGGGGAGCGAAGAGTAATTAGAGGAGCTAGAATACTTTTTTCGAGAAAAATTTCAACTTCCCGTAATAATTCATCATTTTTGGTTAGATTTTACATTAATTTTTGTAGAAAATAGTAAATTTTTATGAGCATATTCACCACCAGAATACCATTCCGTCACATCTTGTAAATAGTATTTACATCTTTGGCATTCGAGAAAGTTATGATTTTATTAGATTATTATCGATAAGCAATACGAATAATCTTCACGATGTTACTTTCTTTTTCTTCAAAAACACGATGGAACAAAAGTGTAAACTAGTACTCTTTTAGATAAAAGTGGACATCATCCTTAAATTACCCTCGCATTATACTTAAAAAAAAGTCGTAATAGGGTGAGAGGGTAAGCTTAAAAAAAAGACAATTCATAAATTCACAACATAAAAGAATATTGTATTGTAAATTGTTATATTGTCTTCTATTCATTTCATTTGAACTTTTTGGGTACTTTACAAGACACCAAAGTGACCCGTCCCGTTAGACCCGTCTTAATTACTAACATTGTTTACACCCACAAAAAGTATAATAAAAACATGTTGGAGCTTATGATAATTAAGCAAAAATGAAGATTATGCCGGAGAAGCGAGAAACGTACTGTGGGCGAGCACGTACTAAAGGAAAATCACATTTCTTTCCCGTTAGGAACATTATTTATGGTAATATAATATTGTGCTGCATATGGCGCTACACTTCCTGTTTCCCCTCATTTTGTTAAGTAAAAAGCGAAGCGAAGAATATACTCGAATATGGACAATGAAGACAAGTTGGCAGTTGTCATTACACTACGTAAGGTTGGTACAACGAACTTGGTGTTGTAATTGCCAAATTCTTTATTGTCATAATGACTAGCGATACAAAGAAAACTGTTTATTATCATGATTATTTCAGTATTCAAGCAAAATAATTTATGAAACTGCAAAATTCACAGAATTCAGTTCACTTTTTAGAAATGTGAAAAATATTTGTGTAATTTATTTTACAGTCACGAATTTATATCAAATTTCAGCGCGTATTTTAAACGAAAATATGTTTGTAAATGTGTAACATGTGTGTATATTTTTCGTATGATTTCCGCAAGTACACCGTATATCACATTTTTCGTGTAGCACATAACCATGCACATGTAGCTACAGACTGTACAAAAATGTATAAATTATAAACACATTTTAATTTTTCGTAATGCATTCACACGCGTAAACAAAGTTATTTGCCAATTCGTAAAATTTATGACTCTCTTTATATGACGTTGACTTTGTAAAATAACAAAATTTATTATGAGGCTCGTTATTTTTGGATTTATACACCCAATCTTTATTTCTTTATAAACAAATATAAATATTTACATTGTAAATGCGACTATCGATACGCGTAACCAACAGCGCTCGTCGGTTTAATATTTATTAATCAAAATGCAGTATCGCTATAGTAAATTTTGTAACGATATAACCGAATGTATTATAATTATATGTATGTATATATATATATATATATATATATATATATATATATATATATATATATATCTTTATATAATACTCAATTTAAGAGATTGATCATATTATAAATATTTTCTTTTTTATGTAAAGAATATTGCATTTCTAAAAATGAAATGTGGCGCTTTGGAAATCAAATTTAGCCTCAAAAAGGTTTCCTTTTTAAACATATTTTTTGTAATTTTTTTATTCTAACTATGGATTATTGAATCGTGTTGATCAGTCGCATATAAAATGGATGTACTTTTTTCTCGTTTAGTCTGAAATAATAAACTGATTTTTGTGATATACAGACGTTTCATCAAAAATGACTAATGTTGAATAGGAAATACTGAGGTGGTTGGATTTAATTGCCTGTATAATATCAACATATGAGAAGAAAGGTTCTGGAAAATTATATAAAAGTCTGTATTACTTTCATAAAGCGTAGTTTCATTGTCGTTTAAAAAGTACGACGTTTAAACTAGACTAGTTAAAAACAGAATGCAAAACAAATCGTAAAATTAGTTTTGAATGAGGGTTATCGTTTTTTTTCTCCACTTTTTTTTTGTTTGGTGCCACTGGCGAGTAAGGTCCTGCCAAGTGTTGAAAATTATTATTATTGTATTGTGTAACCAGATTAATAAGGTTTTAAAAGCTATATAAATAAAAGCTATATTATATTAATAAAATTGGAATTGGAAGGTTTTAAAATATGCCTCAGCGTTGTGCAGTCCCGTTTTGTTCTGAAAATAAACGGAGACGTATGTTGCCGAAAGATAAAACTCACTTAAAACACTGGTTGGTAGCGATTCGCAGAGAAAAGTTTACTCCTTCTATACAATGTCTTGTTCAAAACAATGCCTTATTTGATCAATTAAATGTGTTTCTTCTGAATATACTGTAATATTACAATACATTAATATTATAGGTACACCATGGCATGTCCACTATTCTTTATTACTATTATTTTTTCTACATCAAAAGATCAAATTCTGTTGAACTTAAGAGGATATGAACATTATATATGAAACAGTAGAGTATAGGAACTCACAGTTATTCTCTTTAGGATATATTGGTCACGGGTAAGTAATTTCAGGTAGTCATGGTCATTACATATTCTGTCAAGAGAAGCTACTTTATAAATACCACTAATGCCAAAGCATGTTTTCTCTAAAGAGCAATAGTTTATTACAACATTCCTTACAAAATCATTCCATTGTACAGTGTTGCGAGTATTAACAGAAAATAGGTCAAAACACAAATTTTTATGTTTTCATTTTATAATATTATATTCTTGAATCTCAAATATAATTTGATTTTCAGCTTTATTTATTGTTTTCTATATGTGTCTTTTTAATAAGCCATTCAGAATGATCTCAAATCTTAAAATTACATAACACATCAAGCTATATGCTTACATATTGCCTTTGGCCCTTTACCTGCAGCACACTCAAAAACTTCCATTTGATTCAATGAAAACACTCGTGAAATATGGTAATTTTTTGTATTTTCAGAGTTCACTTTTCCTCTATAAAAGTAAAATTATTTGTGTACTTGTCACTAAAGCTACTAAATATTCATTAATCATCATGTTATAGCCCTTTCGACGAAATGCAGCACACTCAATAATTCCCACATTTTCTTGGTGAAACTCTAAAAAATAGGTGTCAATATTTACTATATCCAAGTAACACTACTGTACAAACTTTCTAGAGGTAATTCAACTATGCATACCAAATAATCTTGTGGCATTTTATCTTGTATATTTTCAACAAAATTGTTATTACTATCATAATTTTGAAGACTGCGAACAGAAAATGACAGCACAAAATGCATACTTTTGTCAAATACAAACCTGTAGCACTAACCTTTGAGTTAGCTGTTCTTTATGCCCTGTTAATTTCGCACCTTTTTATACTCTTTTAGAGCACTATCGTTCATAGACCCGTAGTATATCTCCCCCATAATTACTCAGAAATGGAACAATTTTCACAACAATCAATCAGTTATTAAAAATTAATCAGTTATCTAAAAAGCAAAAAAGCATGATTATTCATTGACATGTAGACCGCCCTCTATACTAGGGCCTCTAGTGCCGAATTCAAGCACGATAGCCCACATTTCAATAAAAAAATATTTTGATTGGAGAAATGGATATGGAATATTATGAACATTGGAGCATCCCATTGAAACCTAAAAGCAAAACTCTGACCTCAACAGGATTTAGGTTAATCAGTAATTTTACACGAACACAAAAGTAATTATATCAAAACTTTAAGATGAAAATGCTATTTAATTTTTGATGGGTCAACCAAAATAAGTATCTTTTTAATAAACTCTCCATTTATATACACCTTGGTTTTTCAGTGTATATTTGGTCGGTTGGAGATGAATGATGTTTGTTTCAAGACAAGGAGTGGAAAGAGTAACGCACTCTTTATTATTTTGCCTTTATTTTTTCAATTAGAGATATTAGCATTCTATTTTCTGAATTTCGGTTATATAGAAGGTGAATATAATATAAAGTGATCTGACATTAGAAAAACATGTTCGATCAATTTGACCAAAATCTACAGATATTAAAACGTATATATTTTCGTACGTAAGTGAGTGCGTCGCTAACTGGCTGAGTAACTGATGAAATATTTAAGAACTTCAGTTATAGATTGACTGTATGAGATAATAATTGGGCATGAAAAATAAAAAAAACTTGTATTTTCTATCCTATAAAAATTTTTTGCTTTTACAGCACAAGAAGCAAGAAATTCAAAAGTTTCTTGTGATATATATTCGAAAGATGGAAGTGATAAAAAAATAGGCCTTATTGATAATTCAGAGCCATAAATTCTAATCGTATATAAGATTATGAAAATTTTTCATCGGAGCCTGAAAAATGTGCTATTAAACTCGTGAACTAGTCGCCGCATAGACGTAATCCATCCAAAACAAGAATATATGGGTTTCAAAGTTTTACTGAACAGAAAAAAATAAAATTACACTTTTATACATCGATTCGTTCATCTTTTTATCAACTAATCTGTAACTTTTTGGTAAATATTGAAAAGTATAACGCAAAAAACATAAGATAGATGGGACAAAGAACGTTATTCGCAAATAAAGCTTAAAACTTCAAAAATAAAATAAAAAATAAAAACCGGGATAGTTACAGGAACAAATAAATAAATAAAACCCTTATTTTATAATTGTTCCATGAGCACGACACTAATATTGGTGTAAAAAATAAATACTTCATCCGCTTTTACTTTCCAAAAAGCTGAATGGACAAATTTCCTTGTTTTATATCATCTCCGTTTTGTAATTCATTGCAGTATATGACCACACTCTCTTTAATTTACCGCACAACATATTTTATAAAGTAGTAGTATACGAGGGGAAATGTACTTAGAAAACAAAAGTAAATATGTGTGTAATAATTAACATTAAATTGAACAAACACAAATTCTATAAACAATAAATAAAAAGATACATGTCGAACGGAAATGCACAAGCAGACAATAAAATTTTTGCGAGAAGCCAGGGCATCACCATGTCAATAGGCATTTTCCAGTGGCTATGACTGAAGTGAAACCTGAATTTTCTATTATATGTTTAATATAATTTCAGTTTAAATGTGTTTTTACACTCATCCAACATCCGATTTATTTGTTTTAGCTTTCAGTGAGGTTTGTGATATCAATGTTAACTTGAAGTGAAACTAATGTCCCCATTATGCATCCATACATTTTTATCACATTCACCTGTCTGAACTAAAACGGCGTGGTAAACCATGATAAAACGCAAAGTTCGTCTTATCACTCCACAACATATTTCAAAGTAATTGCACGGAGAATGCATAAATATTGCAGTTTTATATTAACTTATAATTAGGCCTTTACTTTTTGAATAGAAGCATTTTATTGAACGACAACGTAATTTACAATGTCTTTATAATTGAAAATTACTTTTAAAAATAATAGTAAACTACGCCAATATAATGTACCAACATTTTTATTAATTTTTTTAAAAACTGTCTATAAGCATATATATACTTTATAAATATTCCAAATTTCAAGTTTCTATGTCAAAAGGTTTTTGAAATAAACAGCTGTGATAGGCGAGAAAAGGATAGAGAAGAAAGGAAGGATGTGGGAGATATTATAATTCTGTCTTTGGAAGAACAAATTCCAAAAAAATTCCAATTGAAATCGTATATTTGAAAGTTATAAAGAGACATTGCTTTAGGTACAGTTTCTGGAAAGTTAGCGAGTTTTATTTTCGTGGTATATATCTTGTCAAAACGAGGTTAATGACCACAGCTTAAAAGTGTTATTACAGTGCTCACTTAAAATGTTAAAAGGGTAAACGTTCCACCTTCTGGGACTTCCTGTGTAGTTGTGGCCATTTAAAATTACATTTAAAATTAATAAAGACAGTGAAATGGAGAAACAAATTTTGTAGAAAATGTTTATCATTGAAATGAAAAAGTTACTGGAAGAAAGAAATAAATTTTAAATTTAATTAAATTTAATTTAAATAAAAATATTGCGTGAAAAACGAGTTAAGCGTTATTAAATATTTCTTAAAAAAACTTACTTACTTTTAATTTTTTAATATTTTTATGACGAGTTTTCTTTTTTTAATTCAGGGAAGAAAAATCATTTTATTTTATATTCGTTACATTCACTGTTACAAAACGTTGCCCATGTGAAAGATTGTTTTGTCCTAATTTGAATCGGTAATTAGTTTTAAAAAAATTCCTATAATTTTCGATATTTGGAATCCCATGAAGATGCTGCTAATTATAAAGTGGTATCCGTTTTTGCTGGAACCACTGACAGAAACCTATGAAGTAAATAAGTGATTAATAGTATACTTTTTCAATAAAAATTGCTGCTAATAGTTAAGATTTCCATTATTCTTCATGGTTCATTATTCTTATTCAGCATGAAATAGTGCCAAGAGCTAGTTACAATGAAACGGCGTAGATATAAAAATACGCTTAATCGCCTGCCACTACGTATGATTTGATAACGCCTTCCAATGGTAAATTATTTCAATAGTTTTAGATTAAAAGAAAAATAATGTTAGAGTAATGTTAGAGTAATTTTTTTAAAAACGCAATATACATAGAGAATATCATTAGTTTCGGTAATCTAATTTTTTTTTAATTTGACTAAGAATTGGAAGTTTAAAATGAACAGATAGATTGTGATACTTATAAAATAATACAAGAAACCGTAATACCTTAAATAAAACTATAAATATATGTTAAGGAGGAGTTGAATCTCTAGTATGTCATTAAGTTATTTCTCTTTCACATTTCGCTTACCCTCTGACTCCCGGAATAGCATTTCAAAATCATTACAATGACGCTTTCTTCGAGTGTTAATTGTTCTCACTTCAAAGTGGTGAAATTATACTAGATTTTTTTTTCTAAATATCTACATTAATCTATCTATTATTGATTTTTCTACTGGGTTCTTCTATTTATGCAATAATCTTTTAAAGCTAATATTGGTGAGCATTAAAAATATGTTGTGATACACATTGTATATTTCAATTTAAGAAGATATCCACTTTTTATTTATCTTTTGTACATATCAAAACTACATCGGTTCGTTAAGTTTTAGACGTATTGGTATTTTATATTTTCCTTTAGAAGAAATAAAATCAGCTTCAGAAATACTTTGAGAATCAGATTCGATTCTTCAGCAGGCTTGTTTCGAAAATTTCCTGCACTAGGGGCGCGTTCATGTATTTACGATTCTTCCAGGTATGACGCTAGGAAATAAAATTAAACAATAAACTAAGTAATTGTCATTATTTAATGAAAACTTATTGAAAACAATACTGACTTAACTTAATATTTCCAATTGTCGTTAACTATGAGTTTATATAAATTTGGGTTAAGCAATTTTGTCGACTTATTAATATTAGTATCGATTTTGTGTTTATTTTTATTATAATCTAAAGACGATACTATGTAAATGTGTTATATTTTCGTGGAATATTTTCAATTAGATTTATTTTCATTCTTTTGTAATTACATTGCATCAAAGAATAATATAATCTCGTCCACATTTTTTCATCTCACTAGAATAAATTATCAAAAACAATTTTGCTTTTTTACTTCTGCCTGTGTACAAATATTGAATCTTGGATAAGAATTTACAGACACAACAACATGGTGAACTATTGTTTTGTCAGCAACATATTTTTTTTTTTGTACCGTTTTATTTTGAAAATTCACACAATACTGTTAGAGTAACAGTATCATTAATTGTTACTTTATTAATGTTATTTAGAGAAATAGACGTTACGTTAAAACGAGCGTTTAAGAACGTTAATCAACGGTAAGGTTTGCTTCGTTATGTGTTATAATTTTATTTATTCATTAAGAATTCTAAGGTCAAAGTTGCATACCGGTTGTACTTACAGGATTATTTGCAGTAAATACATAACATTAAATTTCCTAGGAACAAATGTATTTTATGGGATGAATATAAATTATAAAGTTGTGCTGTAAATTATAAAATTTCCTTTAAATTGAACAAATATTTATTTTCCTAATTATTTTTTATGTACTGTAAGATCTGTTAATACGACTAAGAGTATTAAGACAGCTTTGAACGTGTCAGTTTCTTTCTAACACGTTTCCTCAAATGATTTACTTAGGTACGGATCAAAAGAAGCTTCCAAGGAAGTCCTCTAAAGATCATCTATGTAAGGGCGTATATAAGCATTGGTACGTGCGTGCAAGCATGCAATCGGATAGGCGGGCCTGTGAACTGGCTGGCGTGCATGCATGCATGCGTGCGCGAAAGTTTCTATAAGAGGAAAGTCTATGATTGATAATAAGATGTTTAAATAATATTCAAATTGTTTTAGATTAATAAATATGATAGATAGATATGTTACTAAGGCATTATAATGTGTGTGTATATACGTCCGTGAGTACGTGACAGTGAGCATGCCTATATGTTCAGGCGGTACACACGTATTATAATCACTTAAATTATTGCACTGCATTAGCTGCTTGAAACAACGGTTTTCATAATGATTAAAGCCTTACATCACTTTGTTTATCTTTTAGAATTCCGCAGCCAAATTGCAAAAAACAGAACTCTAATAGTTTCATCATGTCTGTCTTCTTAAAGATCAACAATTTTATTCTAGCTGATCTAATAAAGTGGTGTCATTAAAGGCTTCCCTTCCAACATTGTAATTACGTAGGTCGTAAATCCGAAAAAAAGGGGATGGTGGAATTTAGGAGAGCATTAGTTATTTCAATTCAAAATTATTTTAATCAACATGTCTTTATAAGTTATACCACCAAATTATTGCTTGATAAAACTTCATAGTAGATAGCTATGAAAATAACTTTGTCACATATTTGTGACAAAGTTATTTCTTCAATTTTATCTTGTCCAATTTACATAACATTAATAATAAGAATTCTGCGAAAAATAAGGCGTAGACAGGCCTTATTTTAAAACCTTAAAGTTAAATGTTACCTTAAAGTTAAATATTTTCGTAGCGACTGTTCTGAATTTTCGAATTTAAAACACAAACTTTGTTTTATCAAAAAACTTAATAAATACAAAATATATATTTTTGCAAATATTTTTGACGATAAAAGGTTTCTCTTCAAATTTCTTTCGTTACAAATTTAACGCTTTTCGTAATAATATTATAAAATACTAATACTCTTGAAAATGTTGGGTGTCTAATAAGGCCAACCTCACATTTACTTGACCGTAGCAGCCGCAAGACGTTATTTATAATGTTAATTGTGCAATATAAATCTTTCTGCTGTGGAAGAAGATATCTTGGTTATTATGTTTAATAACCAAAAACATGTTTAGAAATCGTCGCTGTGGTGTGTTAGGTTAATTACAAGGCATACGGTCTTTGACGGCTTTGCATACTGCGGGGACCCGATTTCGATTCCCAGGGTTCGTCGAGCGGAGCTGGACTGTTATTATGGCTGACTATAAGAAATTGATCTCGTAGTAATAAGTCTACCATATGTATCGATTAGGTATATTAAAATAGATAAATAATACTAATTACTCATTTAAATCTATATAATATGCCGTTTTCCAAGTTATAAGGTATGCTGGTGATCAAACTTTCTTCGTATCTACTGAAAGGCAATTAGTAGGGCAAATAATGCAAAACATTGAATCAAATTTACGATAATTTATAAAAGCGGTGTCACCGATCTGTATTGCTACAGTTACCTTACACGAAGTACTGCTGTTGTTCGCTTTAACGAAACAATAAAAATATATCAACAAAACCATGAAACCTTAATTTAATGCAAACACAACCTCAGTTTTCCTTTTTTTACATTTCCACGTATAAATTACAGTAGACCTGACACTTTTTGATATGATATATGTCTGAAGTTTGTTAGTACTTCTTGATCCGGTATAGCGTATAATCTGATTTAAAGAGATTAATATTTAGATACAATTCTTTAATAGAAATTTGGTACAAATTAGACATCTAAGCGCCAAATTGAAACTTACTGCTTTTTTCAAATTAGCTGTAAACGTATATTTAAAAACATAATATACTAAAGTGTGAAGCTTGGTTAGGTTTAACTGTCAATTGACACGATCTTAAAAAATATATATTTTCATGAACATTACGACTTGTCTATGAAAAAGACAAATTTACTTTTTTACATGTGATACTAAACAATCTTGAGCAAAATATGTGCATCGTCCCAAAGTAAATTCAAAACTTAACAGCTTGGCAATATATCGCTCTAAAAGTACGTTGATCCCCAAAGAACTGAGAACGTCATCTTGTACGATAGTGTCGTTATTCACGGACCAGTGCAAGCGAAGCTTTGACTAAGCATTCCCATTTGGTATACAGTTCGGAAGTTCTCCGACTAGACGCTATAGCCATGCCTTCTTGCTACAAAGCGAACTTCGAATTGGCATTTGCACTGATAACAGCCTGAAACTTTGTATTTTCACACAGAAGATACTCGTAGATGTACAGCAGAGTTAATGGTATATCAAGTATATATTTAGAGCTTGAAATGTTATTTCCCATACTAACTTTAAATTATGTATTCAACATGTCATTGTCCATCTATATCTAAGCCATGCTATATGAGATGATAAGGAAAACTTCAGGTGGATCTTTTCTATGTCGGTTAAAGACTTCAGATCCCAATAAGCATACGATCTACAAAATTAGTTTTATTATGAGGAGCTAGAATTTGTTAGCAAACATTCTACTGTTTCTAAAGTCGTCCTTAGTTTCGGCTACCGTTTTCACGAAAAAATAGATTTTTTGATAATCCGCCTCGCCAAGGCAGAGTTTTGTGTTTCATCCATAAGTCTTCGTATCTTGTTTAATCCATATTTGATCCAGTCAAGAATAAGCTAGGCTTCTAAAGTCGTATTATTGCAAGATTTAATCAGATTGAACATATTGGTGAACTTTTCATAACTGAGCTCTGTCATTTGTGGGTGATATATTTTACTTTGGAGAGTGCGGAGAACATCTTATCGCTTTACGCCCACATGTGCTCAATTGTAAACTACCGTCATGCTTACCCTTATAAATGTCACCAAATGGACACAAGTTCAACTTGAAATCACTTACTAATTTTTTTAATTCATTTATTGCATTTGTAATGTATGTAATATTACGAATAAAATGAAAGTAATTTTTTGGTAAAAAAATTCATTAACAATTATTTAAATTTATTAATAATAATTATTATTGAAAATTTAGTAATAGTTAGGCGTAATAATAGAGCAGTTCACTCCTTTCTTCACTTAGGTAGATGTTAATTTTGTAATGCAACCCCATCTACGTATTTATTATATATGATGGACCTAATTACGTCACTTGAGACAAAATACTTTTTAATTATTTATTTAGCGCGGCTTTCTCAATTAACGCACATAAAATAGGTAATAAAATATATAATTTCTCACACAAATAGTTACTAAATTAAATTTTTATAGAGGTGCTATTATGAGCTAAGTAGTAAAAATAATAAAGAATTATTTTCTATGAGTAAAAATGTATACAAAAGTTCTATTTGTTGGTGGTACCATTCGAAACATTCGATAACAAGTACTCATTAAATACATGTTAATAATAGAAAATGTTTTGCTTCAGAATTGCAATTTTTTCATAAATATGTTTTCAGTTCACATGAAGTGCGTTTGTTTACAACAAAGTTCATGTGGCGTAAGACGTAAGTAAAATGCTAGTCATATATATAAACCATTGTTAGCAACGGTAGTCATTGGCAAAATATATCCTCATAATTATAGGCTCATATTTTTCGTTATTTTTCAATTTTTTTCTCATTTAATTTCTCAGTTTCTAAATAATTCATAAAAAACTGCATATAACTTAATTCGGTGGCTATATGTAATATGAGTAAAAAATAAAAACAGAAAAATAAATTATTCTTTCTGAATTTCATGACGTATAACGAGAAAATATTTATTTTACTTTAGTGATTCTGCCCTGTACATTTTAGAACAGACAAAATCAATCCGTTATTTTTTTGTGGCGGAGGCTAGGTAGGTAGAATTATTTTTCCAGAAATGGCCCGTTTCTTCTTTGTGTTTCATTTAAATTCTCTGGGATTCTTTCCGTTGTATGATTGACAAACAGAGGGACTTACCTTTAATACTTCATTACATATAAAGATGGTGTTAGAAGCTCTCAATAATTCTCTAAATGCTAGTTAAAACAATAAATACATAGTGCTGAATTTTATTTCAGAAACTACGAATCTCACCTACGCGAGTAGCCACAGAATTATCTACACACTCAAAAATTAAACAAAGGTGAAAAAAACAATGTAATCTTAGATATAGTTTTGCATCTGTTGGAGCTATTGTGTTAAGGACTGAATTCCTTTTTTTTGCGTCTCTACCTCGGCCGTTTGGAAAGAAGTCACAGATCTGTTTGTAATCATAAAATGAAAATTTTGAGAGTAAACAAAAAACATAGGATATCAGGTCGGATTTTTTGTAAATCATTATATTGGTGTAATGTAATTAAAAATGTTTCATTTCATTTTGGTGTTGATGGATATTTTTATTTTCATCCCTAGACGTTTTCTTTACATTTTACACCAATATACAGTAAAATGTTGTTAAAAAAATATGCTATCTACATGTTCTTAATACTCCGTTTTATTAGAATTCCATACTTCAAAAGAAAAAAAACGAAACTCCTACATGGTCACTCACGTATTCCATCTTCTTGTCGCTTATAGAATTTTAACCTAGTTATCAAACATTTTAATCCACGTACTCGTATATCCCAATAGCTATAGCTCAAAAATATTTCTATGGAAATGTTTAAGGGAATAAATAAATTACTCCAATTTCCTTTTAATTTTTTGATATATACCCGTTAATAATTGAAAGAGAGATTTACGAGGATACCAAAAAATATTTTAAAATTTATGTAGATGATTCGAAAGATATTTCTATATCCATAAAAAAAATTCAAAAATCGTTTGAGGTAGAAATTTAGCATAATATTGAAAAATTTTGACCAACATAAATCTTAAAAGTTAACACCCAAAAATATTTGGTCTGGTTAAAATGTTGGAAACAGTACGAAATATAGCCCTACACCACAACCCCTCCCCCATATTTTCCTTAAAAATAAATTTATCTAAAGTTTACCGGAAAACTATAGCCATAGTTATAAATTTATTAATTTTGATTCATGAGATTGTTATGCCTTTGAATAACATAACATGTAATATATTATTTAGATGATGAAAAATGATATTAAAATTAATAAGTGGCTTAATAGAAATACTACGTCCTTAAATATTTATTAGTATAAACAGGATAATCTAAGTGCAAGTTCTATACATACTGTGTAGGTGTCCTAGTTATTTAGTTATTTTTGGATGAAATACTCTATACTATATCCATATTTTTACATTTGTTGCGTAATTACATCAAGTATTTAAATTTATGTACCTTCTATCGAGTTTATATATTATTCGACCCCATATTTCTGGAATATTGTATAGGAGGGGAGTATATTTTGTTCAATTAAACCAATATATGGTATGATTTACTTTAATAAAACATTTGTAAACAGTCAAATGGGATGAAGCTTTATTATCACTTGCTGTTCGAAATAAGTCGTTAACTTTTTTTATTTTATTTCGAGTATTGAGTCACCACAACAAAAATAATAAAAAACATTGTATATGAATTTCCTTACGTTAATTTATTTTGAAACTAAATTTTAAATTTTAAATTAGCGCCAATAAAACAAAATGTTTGAAAACAAATAATTCATAAACTAAAAACGTGACAATAGCATTAATAAACCCTTGAGTTTTCATACTTACTTAAACCTTTCGTTTAAAAAGCAGATGGATTTATTAAATTACAACTTTTACAAATTTTAATTGCGTTTAAATTATGATTATATTTTTAATTTCATTGTATTTACGTTTATTACGACAAATCTTTCTTTATATTTATTAGGATAAATGTATATTTACAAAGGCTAATTTGAAATAGATAGAAAGAACATATTAAAACCACAATTTGTGTACATCGTAATTTGATTCAATACACTTTCACATTTTGATCTCAAATTTACTAATTTTTTACTTCATTTTGAAAGTGATGCATATTGAGACAGACTACTAAAACGATTCGGAATAATAAACATTTAGGCACTCCCAGCAGATCTAATAAATTTTTCAATAATATATATGATAATCTGATTCTGGTTTAGAATAAAAGGGCAGAAAAAATCTTATTATATTGTAGTACCAGAGAACAATAATATAGAGTGAACCGTTGACCTAGGCATTTGTAATACCCTCAACAAAGTTGCAGTAAGATTTATTCACGAGAGTTTTAGACTAAGGTGAAATAAAGAACTTATAATATATTCTCACTGTTCTTCATCACTGTTCTTCTATTTATGGAAATCCACCTGATGGCAGCAAACAAAATTAAACTGACTTCAAATAACCAACGAATACGAAGCGTACTAAAAAGTATGTAATAAAGAAATTACGAGTAACTAGATGAAACTTTTACAACATAAAAACGTTTCCGAATGTAAATAAAGCTGCAAAATACTTTTATCGGTAGAAAATTTTGGAATCGGTTCCAAGTCGACGCTTGTCTTTCTATATCACGTACATGCGCACCGATGTACATAAATGATTACTACATTTTACTATTAGCCTCTTTAATCTTTCTTATGTTTACTCCTTATAGCATTCTTATCTTCTTTTATTACGTACCAGACGTAAAGCTACGTATTAAGAACCTGATATGAATCAAGCCAATGTTACACAAACTTGTATTATTTATTTATAAATTTCTAGGGAGCCGGAAGTGCTTGTTCAAAGAAAATAAACTTATAAAGGTATCGAAAAAACCTTAATATTATAACGTGTTTAGAATTTAACGAGACGTAATGTGAGTAATTTAGGTGGTAATATTTTGTTGCTGAAAGGGGCAGTATTAAATATTTTTGTGACAAAATATATAATAATGAAATATATTTATATTTTTTGCATTTTCAGTGCCCAGTAATCAAAGAAATAGCCTTTATAATTTTTTTATATTAATCAATCTATCTATAAATCCTTTATAAAATTACAGACGCAAAGTTTCTATAATTTTAGACTTAAGTCAGTGAAATTGTGTGAGTAATTGCTTCATATAGAGGTCTAATTTTTATGTGAAATTACATAAAAAAATTATCAATATATTTAAAATGGAAAGACTATTTTTCCACATATCCTAACGGGTGAAATATCATTAGTCGGGACTTTCAAAATAATGGAAATGAGGTTCCATTTATTACTTTTTCGTCTTCGAGCATTACTGGAATATTTTTATACAGCTGTAACGTATTTAACGATGCACTCCTACTCTTTAATTTTACAACGAACAATTTATGTGTGTTCGGGCAGGCCTTCAGTTGGTCGGTTTTATTAATTTAATTTTTGTAATTTGCCATTAGCATCTAAAGTGTCCTAAGATATGAGATGGATTTAGAAATTAAATGAGGAAATAATGTTACTACGAGTAAAATTTGATCAACAATCTAAAATAAATAGTTACTCTATTTTGGCGGTATCGGTACCGAAAACGAAGGGTACGGAATTAAATTCTATTTGGAATATATATGTTAGAAAAATCTCATTTTAAATAATTGTTTTTTGCATCAAAATAAGAAACACGTACCTAGATAAACACCCCACTTGAATTGCTACTATTTGCCTTATCCTGCATATAAGTACAGGTTTACATAGGTAGGTGCTCTAAAAATATATAGTTTAGTAAGGGATAGAGCAAGTATATGGTATGATACAGTAAATGTTGCTTCCATTAACGTAGTGTTACAAATGATTTACAGAATTGAGTATTTAGTTGAGCTGTTTGGTGTAGATAAACCAGTACTTTTTACGAGTAATAATGCGAAGTTGGTTGACGTTGGCTTACAAAAACGTAAATAACAATCTATATATAAGAAATATGTTTTGACAATTAAATGAAACTACGTGATGTAGTATTATTTCTACTTTCTTTAATTTAATAACCTAGGTTTCGTCGTGGTAAAGAATTTAAAATAAGAATAAAAATAAAAAATAACATTCCACAAATGCCCCTCATTTATAGAAAGTTATTTTGATATCTTATTTTTGGAGGGGGCAAAAACGTAATAGAAAGGAAATAAATTGTATATCAGCTTTTTTCTTGAAATAATTAAATGAATATATAGTAATGAAAAAGTGTGAGAAGGAATTGAAGGACATCTAAGTTTGTATAGTTATAATTAATAATGGAAATATAAAGGAAAAAATAAAAATAATAAAAAATGCTCAGAATTTTCGTTGGAATGAAGTATCTAAAAATATAATTAAATGACTTCCTTAGTTAAGTTTCTTTTCAAATATCAAAAAAAAGTGTAATTAAAAATTATAAAATACCTATATAATTTAATTAAAACTCTTAAGCTTCGTGTCACATATAGAACAGTACTTGACTATTAATTTCATTCAGTATAATTAATGATTCGCTGAGAATAAATTTTCCTCTGATATATGAAGCACGCATTGTGAATTAAACTTTAATTAATTAATTGAAATTTAATTAACGTGTCGCTAGAAAATTTTGTTGTAAAAATAAATACTTAAATCATGATTTAACATTTCAGGTTTTATTTTAAGATTGGAATTTATGTACCTATATTGATAAATTAATTATTATTTGGTTGAGAGTCTAAAATTGGAAATAATTCATATTTTGTACAAGTGGTGTAGGCAGATATATCAAATTTTATGAGGTTATAGCACATGAAACACGGTACTTGACTGACATTTTGTTTTATCGTAAAAATGTGGGTAACATTTGTTTTAATAGAAATATTTGATGAATTTTTGTTTACTTTAAATATAAACTGTTACGGTTTTTTTTCTATAAACTTTACAAGCTATTCGGTTGGCAATTAATAAAGTTGCCCAGTGTTATAGAAACTGGTAGCCAAATAAAGTATTTACACTTCCTTTCCAAAGCAATTTGGCTTTTAATGCAAAAGTTCGCATTGCAGGAGGCTCAGGAACTAATTTCACCTGGGGCCCTTCAGTAAATCATTTTAATTCTCCTAAATTTAACGTGGGAGTGACGTCCTATCATTCCCTGTCACTGAATGAGCATGTCTAATATATCTAAGATGTCATAATTACTTTCTTTGAACTTTTAAAACCAAGGCTTAACCATTGTTGTTATATATTGCATGGTGCTTCACTCCCTTTTGGCTCTGAACGGATTTCATGAAACAAAATTAATTAAGTTTTTTTTGTGAACTTTGTTTATTTTTACTCGCCCTACTTTTTATATAACTTACCAGAGATATTCTAGAAGTGTCTATAAAATTCTAGAAATTGCTAATCATACTGACTAGTTTCTTGGTTGCCAACTTAACATCATTAATTTATTGGCATTTGGTTTAGTGGAAATTATTGCCAGTACAATATGTTCCACAGATACTTATTTATATTAAAAAATACCAAAATAAATACTTAAGAATAAGTACGGAAATATAATTCGTAATTGGCTAATGTTGTACACGAATGCGCCTCTATTGAATAAAGGTGATGACTAATATTACATAAGGTTAACTTCTGCTTTATTGGTTAGTTTCCCGTATATAATGGATTATTATATAATTGTTTAGTATTTAATATATTATAGTAGCTTTCAACAGTGTTATGAACTTATATTTTAACTAGCCTACATGATTATTATTTACAATACAATAAAACAGCCAACAAATAATAATAAAGAAAACGATATTATGAATATTACCCTCAAATTATCGCCATTTGAGGAAAATTTTACTAAATAATTAATAAGTGATAACTGCGTAAATTATAGAACAAATCTGAAACTTTGCCATTTACGGAGCGTAAGTTTTTGAAAACTGCCGTTTCAAGGAAAATATAAAAAAAATTGTTATGAATTAATTATTATCCGCAGAATAAGATATTTTGGTTCAGTTTCGATTCTCCAGCGAATTTAATTCCAACTTTTTCAATCGTGTAAGCGATATTTTCACAATATTTTCACATGTGATACATAAAGATAATGAGATAATGAATAATTAAATAGTTTGATATTTTGATACAATTTTACTTCTTTACCATACCACACCATCAATTTAACATATTGCGTTTTCCATTTGGGTGATTCAGATTATTTTATAATAGGGTTATGTACAATATCCAAATTAGGAAATAAGCTTGATCGAAATTCATTCCCATAAACATAATAACTGTGTAGCGATTGGAAAAGCTGATCGACAAATATGTATAATTTGTTCCAGGTACTGAATTATAAGTACTTATTTTGACATTAAATGCAATTTGAGTCGATAATTTCAGTTTGAGAATTGATAACAGTTCAGTTATTAGGAGTAGTTTGGGAACTCAAGGTTTATAAGAATTTCCCATTATTTTTTTCGACATCTATGATGGAACTTACTCTCTCTCTCACTTTTCGTAATTTTCTTTTCCGTTCTCTAAAATTGTAATTCAATTTTAATACGGAATAAGAATTTGAGCTAATTTTCAAAGTTTCATTTAGTGTTGAGATTTTTGGTTGAACGGAATGAACGGACGCAATGCACTTCGAGAATATATTAATGTGTATGTAGGTGATATAGTATAAACATATCATAGTATGGCACTCGATACGTAAAATTTGCATAAGTGACACACGGCTTGAGTGCAAATATTTCTTCAACATTGCGGCTCATTTACTTTATATAAATGTGACCATTTATGAAAAAAAATGTAATCAGTCCCGCCTTTATGAGTGAAGTGAAATATAAAGGATGACTTCACTCATAAAGACGGGAAATTATTAAATTCGCCGTAAAAGAACACGGGCCTCCGGCTGTGTTATGGAAATGCAATTTTACAGAAGTGACGGGACCCTCTGCTTTCGTTTTAAATAAGTATTTTTATATTCGCGTTTAAATTTAGCTTTGGGGGCCTTTCTTAACACGTTCGCTGATGAATCATAGGTTCAGAAAAAATAATGTTTTTTTTATATTATAGAATTGTTAAAAATGTATTGAATCACTTTTGATTAAAAAATTTTTTTTTTAATTTTAAGAAAAAATGTCAATGTCCTGTCTTCAAAGTATTTATATATAAACTAATATATTAGTCTCTGTTAATATTCTTGTAAATTAGATATTGGCACATTCTTTCACAATATGAATATCATATCTTCCCATATTCCGAAGGAGTACATCTTGATATAGACCAATAAAATGTATGCTAGGAATATTTTTTTTACTTTGCCGTAATTCAAGTAAACATCGGTTGATTTGAGCAAGCGGTTACTAATATGCATTTAGATCTCCTGCGCTTGCCGTTCGGCATCGCAATATATTGAGCTTTATGAAAAGAATATTATAAATTTTATACTGTTTCTTTTCTTTTTTAATTACTTTTTCTTATATCAGTTTTTACCTAATCTGCAATTTTTCAAAACAAAACTTTTTTAAAAAAAAACTTAACCTTCTTCAAATAACCACTGAACAAGAATCGCAATATAAAGTATAGAGTAATGAAAACACAAGTTCTCGAGTAGAACTTTTGTGATAAAATATCGTTATTAAATATAAATAAATTTGCAAAATATGCTATTGCCAGAGATTATTGAAAACGACTACGCTTCTCTCCTATTTCAAAAACCTGTCACCACATTTTGACTACATAATTTTATCCAAATTTTATTAAAAGGTAAAATTATTCCGCCCTTGATTTTATTAAAATTTTAGAGAATTCATTGTTGAATTATTATTATAAGTATATCAACCATACTCTATCACAGCATATATGTTATTCATGGTTGAGGAATTATATGTATATCTTAAATTTTTAAAGTCAAATTCTAATAATTGTTTACAATACTACACTGAGGATAATTGAAGTGAATCATATCAATTAATGAGAGAGATATGGAGTTTATATTCACAAAATCGTTTCAGTTTCCATTTTTATGCTTATGGTAGACTTTGTTATTAAAAATGTCATGATCTTACGAAGAATTCAATAAAATCTCATTTATAGGAATTGTAATGGATATTTATTGAAATCGAAACGAACGTGCAAATATTCCCACATAATTCTCATCTTCCTAATAATATCCTAGTTGCCCCATTCCTATTTAAATAACTAATGTAACTTTCTACCTACTAATATCCTATTTTGTTCATTTCTTTATATATATCTGTACATTCTTACCTGACTACTTAGTTACTTTATGGTTTCTTTATGCCTACCTACCTACTAATACCTTAGCGGTTTCATAGCTTTTTAGGTACCTGTATATTCTTAGCTATCTCTTTGCCTTGTTATTTATTGCTTAAGTTAACATAAATCAAGGAATTCTGAACTCTATGTGTTTACTCGTCGTCTGTCAGATAATTATTATAATTGTATTAACCAAACTCGATCACATTGCGTGCGTTTCATATTATTTAGAATTTCTAAAATGTAGTCTTAACTTCATGAATTAATTTCGTGGCCAAATTTTAACTTAATATTTATTATTGGGACCACGGGGTATATACCTTTTCAAATAAAATAACAACCATTCAAATCGATTGACTAATACCGGATATTCGAGGTAACATACACCGTAAATTAATATATTATAGTGTAAATAATGGCCACGCTTTAACAAATAAATGATGGAAATACTTAAATATAAATATCCCCAGGTAACTATAGCTGCTATTGAACCTGAGAGCTCCGTTATTGTTAGTGGTGCCACCTTAAACGATGTCTTTCAAAGTTTTCCACCACCGTAAACAATAATTTTGAGTAACCATTAAAGGAAATGTTTGCGCCTAGGAGGTTGTATGTTGGAAACTAGTTTTGTATAAGACAAAAAATTCATGTTCATGCGTGCTTTTTATTCGTCCGGTCGTAAATCAAACGGACGGTGATGGTTTCGGACTATTTTTTCATTGGGCGACATTGAATATGAGACGTAAGACCAATACATAACAATATTCTATTAGTATAGTATGTTATTAGTTACTTGCATCCACAAATAATATAAATAAACACAACGAAAACATAATACCATTTTATATCGCCCTAGAAGGGCGATTTAAAATGGTTTTTTGCTTTTCGTTGTGTTTTTTTCTATTATTGATTTTTTAATAATATATATGATTTTTTAAATATTATGTAATTATGAATTAGCCCAAATAAAGGATTAAGTCTGTTACCATCTTTCATTCAATTCTATACTTCATTGAAGAAGGAAGAAGTTACTAAAACCGTTTTGAATATGTAGATTATAAAACGTGCATTCATTTTGTTTTTTAAACATTTAATTCTTATTTTAGAAGTCGGTAGTTGTCTGTAGGACGTCAATCCGCTTTTGTAAATTGTTGAATGCAGAAAGACAAGCTTGAGTGAATTACGAAATACCACGTTGCATTATTTCTCGATGTCATTTCTGCCATTTCCTCCTCAAACACATACAACTTTAGCCCTTCCCTTACTTCCTAATCATAAACTTTCCTTTATTGTTCGACTTCCGCGTATTTTGCGACCGTCTATATACAAAGCTGCAATTTACTGAGCTTATATTAATTCACCGAGCTTGTAATTTATTCCATTTCGCTTGTCGTCGTAAATTAGGACGCGAATGGCTATCACTCGCCGCGCCATGCACGCCTTGTCCGATAAAACTGGACGAATGTGTAGATACGAGTAATATATATGTCTCATTACAATAGGGAATCTGGATATATGTACATCTTAAAAGCTTAGAGAAGTTTTAAATTATTATTTTAATTATATCATCTGACAATATGTATCAACATGTCGTTTATTCACCAAAATAATTTATAAAAACCACTTTTTTACAAATTCTGGTGGAAATAAATTTTTCAAGAATAAACAATGGCTCGTTTTTGTAATAAAATATAAACAAAAATTATTTATTTTATATATTAGATCTATAACCAGTGTCACAGGTTAAATATGCTTTCAGTATAAATTTTGTATATTGAAATGTATATAAATATGAAAATAATTTTTAAGGATTTTTTGTTCCATCTTTCATTTTAACATAATAAAATTGACAATCTTAAAATATTTATTTATAAATGGCAGAAATATTTTTTTGGTTTAGAGTTGCAAATTTTGTGATAAATAATTCTACGAAGGGACTAATAGAGAGGATAACAGTTGACCTATATCTCAACATTGACAGTTCCATTGGTTTTGTTTAAATAAATGCAAACAAATATGTATTAAATTATCAGGTGATATTAACAAAAACGGCGCGAAACTTTTATTACGTATGTTAGAAAAATTATACACCAATAAATTTAAAAGTTTGCTTATTTTTCTACACAAATTTCCTGGCATTTTGAGCAAGTTTTCCTTAAGCGAACTTAGTTGTTATACTATGCATCTCGAAACATCGATTATTTTTGCGATCTTACGAGAGGCCTAGTGAATAGCTAAGAATGTAATATATTGTAGACAATAAAAGCTACCTAACATGTATAGTAGTGGAATAAATGTATTTATATAACTTAGTTATTAAAGTGAATAAAAACATTTCTTTTAATTAATTTGATTTTAGTTACACATAATACGGGCACCTATGTAGCTTCGATATCCATAATGCATGAAATAAAAGAGACTATAAAGAGTGTCAAGTTAACATATCAATCAGATTGTTACGGAGTCTTTATTGCTTGTAGGTATAATCCCTGAAATCGTAAAGAAAATGGTGCATGTTTATACCCGATTTAAAAAAAATATGAATTTTTACCCTAAAATGATTTTATGCATTTGGTTTTGATATTACTATAACTTGCAAGATAAGGTAAATGTGACTTTTTAGTGGGCGGATTGTGGTATTTTAGCCTTATAGCACATTGGTTTAGAATAGGTTCACCAACCGGAAAAATTGTTTTTTCCTAGTTCGAATAAAAAATAAATTCGGGATAGTATTTAAAATTTAATTTTTTTTAATGTCTATTAATAGAGTCCAAAAATCGTTAGTAAGAACACAAATAATATTATTTATAAAATTATTAAAAGGAAAAGACTATATTTGAATTATTTTAAAAACGAGAAATAAAACAATTTTAAGAAAAATATATATATATTCGAAACTTACAAATAGGAGGCATAATGATTTTTATCAATTAACTCTAAACTGACAATCAAATATATGAAATTAATGTATTAATTTGAAATTTCCTAAAACACAAAATAAATTTTTGAACAAACCTGCGCATATTAATTAATCTAATTATAAACAATATACACTTCCGATCTTTCATGACATTAGAAATATCAATTATTAAAAACAATTTGAAAACAAATCATAATTCCTTTGTGATTATTTCCATCCAATAGTATGATAACTGGAGCAGATCTATTACTATTATTGTTATTTACTATTATTGTTATTAGAGTATTTTGGGAATTAGTACGCAAAGTAATATTATCTTACATCACGTTATATTCTAATTCGTCTTTGGTGTTTAAACCTATATGTATGCATTTTCTTGCTACAAAACTCTACAACGTATTCAGTTCTGACCTCTTTCAAATAAACCATACAAGAATTGTGGTATTTTAAATTTATTCTAACATCAAAATATGAACAACATGCTGGCTCGTTGACAAGCTAATATTGGAGACAGAAATATACAATAGTAGTTATTAGCGCAGAAGATTGATCAGTATCATGCTTTGTTGATATAATGATTAACGTGGTTCATATATGAAACGTTTCCTTCATATTTACTAATGGCTGTTTTTGCCTACAGCATAGTGATATAGATGTTTAAAATACTTGTGTGTGTTCGCTGCTGAGATTGAAATTAATTTATTATCATTGTGGGTGTGTTTATGTAAATGTATTTATAAACATTTGTATGTACGCAGCAATGTTTTCATATTCCATGAATTTTCATGTGTAGGTGTAAATATATTTCCTTCATTATGGTTACATTCAGGATGCTTATCCTAAATGTCGTAAATTCCTAAAAGGAGTAGGGAGATCCTGGTATATGGAGCTAATTGGGTGGAAATATCCTTTGGCTTATTAGCAGCCTAATACAATATTCTGTATCATATAATTTTTGTTCAGTAAATAGATTTTCACGTCACTATAGAAGGAATCTTCATTAAAAAACGCAAATATTAAAAATATAACTACAACGTAACTTTGAAACAACCAGGCGCTATTGGATATATATATATATATATATATATATATATACATATATATATATATATATATATATATATATATATATATATATATATATATATATATATATATATATATATATACATCATATTATATTATTTACGTACGCATATCAAGACTAGGCTACAATTTTCTATTAAAATGTCAATTACAATTTAACCTTTCTACAAAAAAAACATAGTAATTGTAGAAAACATGAACACAAACTTATATTAGAAAAGTTCAGAGTCATTTCATTTTCGCGGTAAAAAATATGCGTCAAGCAGCAGGCCTGACTTACGTTTTAAAATGTAACACCACCAAATACCCATTAAAATACTAAAGTAATCATTTATTCATGAACACCAACATGTCGTCACCGTCATGTGTTACGTTGATCAATTTTTACTGCGCGACACACCGCGGGAACCCGGGTTCGATCCCGGCCGCTCGTCGAGCGGGGCTGAACTGGTATTTTGGTTGGTTGTAAGGGAGGTCCCTCGTAGCAATAAGTGCGCAGTATGTATCAATTATATACATTAAAGTACATAAATAACACAGGCCTACAATGGTTTTCCTCTCTGAAGTTTGAATGTGGATTCCGATAGTTTTATAGGCGATGATTACGGAAAAAATAATGAAACAAATCTAACACGTTACATTTTTTTATATATTGCAATATCGATTTTGCCCGCAATTACCCTCTGCTTTCGCTTTCAAGCTCGATAATACATAACGAAAAGTGAACTAACGGGTTAAATGTTATATAAATGGTTTCTATTAGTACAAAAGAATACATTCTACTTCATAATTTGCTAAATACTACCTTATTAATTGGTTGGTTTATGATTAATGCATGATTTACAGGCCAGAAAAGCTCAATTCAAAATAATACCACTAATTGGTGATTAAATCTCTATTACAATCTTTTGTCACTTTGATTCATTAGAAGAGAGTTGATGAGGGTAAGAAATAACAAAAAAACATACAAATATTTAAAACGATTTTAAAGTACATCAGTCACACTGTATAATTTAATATATTAACTTAGAAATGTCGTCGTGAATTTGTTTAAACTTACCGGACTGGTTTTGTTACATTCATGGGAATTTTATGTTGAGAAAACAACAAAGGACTATAATATACTTCGTAAAAAATGTTTACAACATGCATTTTGACCTACCCGTCAGTAACCAGGACAAGTTGTGGACACTTCACAAAGTTGGTGCAACGTGCTTTTTCGAACTTTGTAAGTAGTCGAATGGGCAAAATAATACCTTCACAACACGTCTGTATTATTCATGATTTGGAGAGAATCTCAGGTTCATGCAACAGATTGTTACTTTTTTTGCTGTAGTGTGGCTGGTCACAGTTCAAAAACTAAAAAGTAAATAAGCTACCCATACGCGAAATCAGTAAAAGATTTCATCAAAACTTGAAAGAAATAGGTAAAAGAAGGTAAACAATTTCATCAATACGTAAAATAAATAGAACGTAGATATCAAGGAAAGTGGAATAGAATCATGTTGGCGGACTAATGTTAGTTGCTGAAGCAAGACAATCCGAACAACGATTTTGAGAAAAAATCTCTGAATAGAAGCTTCGAGCAGAAAAGGGCAAGATACCACTGAGATTTTTGTCATGTAAATATCTTAATAGACATCTTAACTATATATTTTAATTGTATTTAACGATAGATATAAGTATTTTTTAAATATATCTTATACTATTAAACGAGCAATTCTTGTATGTTTGTATATATATAAATGGTTTCTCAGAAACGGCTCTACCGATTTTGCTGAAATTTGGTACATTTATTACTTGGGTGATTATATTAAATATTTTAGGGGTAGAGAAAGGAGAAGGGTGGGAAGGGTAAGGGAAAGGGTTGGGGAAGGAGGGTAGAGGGGGAAGGGAAGGGTAGTAGAGGGAGAGGGGAAGGAGAGCAGAGGAGGGGGGTGAGGTGAGGGGAAGGGGGATGTGAAGAGGAAGTGGAAGGTAAGGGAAAGAAAAAGAAAGGGAAAGGGAGCGGAAGGGAAGAGGAAGGGAGGCAGAAGGGAAGGGGAAGCGGCAGGGAAGGGGAAGCGTGAGGGAAGGGGAAGGGGGGCCGTAAGGAAAGGGGGACCGGTAGGGACGGGGAAGGGGAGCGGAAGGGAAGGGGAAGGGGAGCGAAAGCGAAAGGAGGGGGAGTGGAAGGGAAGGGGAAGAGGGAGCGGAAGGGAAGGGTACGGGGAAGCGGAAGGGAAGGGGACGGGGAAGGGGAGGGTGAAATGGAGGGGAGTGGAAGATGAAGGGAAGGGGACGGGGAAGCGGAAGGGAAAGAAGGAACGGAGAAGGGTGTGGTGAGGGTGTGAAGGGGGAGGCGAAAGAGTGGGTGAGGGGAGGACGGGGAAGGGGTACATGAAAATGGATGGGGAAGGGGAGGTGAAGATGAGAAGTAGGGAAGGGGAATAAGAAGGTGAAGGGGAAGTGGAAGCCGAACGCGAACTCGAAGGTGAACGCGAGAGCGGACGCGAAGGCGGACGGTAATGCGAGGGGGAAGGCGAGACCGAAAAAGAAAGCAAAGGCAAAGGGGAAGGGAAAGGGACGGGGAAAGAGAAGAAAATCTATTTAATACCACGAACTAAGCAATTTCACGTTCCTATGGGAAACTCGAAATAAACCGAGCATCGCTCGGTCACCTGGTACTATAATTATATATAAGTATTTTTTACTACATGAAAATGTCTTTTTTGTCTATTTTTCATAGTCCGTTTTCTGAAAAATCAGAACGTGTTGGATAAAAACTGATTACATATTCATAATTAGCACCCCAAAATACCCCAACATACCCCAAAATCAGTCATCAAATCTTAGAGAGGAAAAAAAACTTCAAATTTACAGGCCTGTGATTAAATAAATAAACATACAATTGAACATTGAGATATTCTGGCAATTCCGTAATATTGGAGAAAAAGGAGGCAACAAAAATTATTGTATCATATATTGTCAAGACCGATACCATTTTCATGCCACAATATAATGACGACGGAAATACAGGAAATCGATTCCTTCAAATATGTACATTGGATCTAAGGGCATTAAAGCGAAAATATAAAAGCACATTTTATTCCAACTGCATTTCTGCGCCGTATTAAAGAAAAATGTTAGCATTCTTTATTGACAATGTCTATACGCTGCGACAGTTTTATGTCATCAATGTCGACGTTGTAATCTTAGGGCAACTTCATGTAAATGTTAAGGCTAAAATGGATGAATAGTCAGTTTTTGGTTAAAAGCATTTTAAAATTTCGTTTTATCTTTGCTGTTTCTACCTTATAGTCAAATAGTTAAATATAGCAAAAATGTAATAATGCAGAATATGTAAATTGAAAATAATTCGCAAAATATTAGCAAACTTTGTTGATCCTATGTGCCAAACTTTGTTGATCCTATATTGCAAAACTTTATTATATTTATTGATCCTATGTGCCACATTTCTGTAGATAGCAGAGCTTGAAACATGTATTTATTTGCAAAGGCATATATATGATCAGAAAAGTAGAGTTGTAAAAATTGAAGTAATATTTTAAATTTTCACGAACTGTTCATATTAAGAAAACGGCTTAAGTTTAGTCTGAACTACCATATGTAACACAAAAAAATATTTTTATGTCCGTAAATTTTATATAATTAATATTGTTAGTATTATGTATCAAGTATGTTTAGTTTTGAGTAAATATCGAAAATGTTTAATCCTCGTTCAAGATCTGCTTCTAACACACATGTATTTATTCATGCATGTTTCTTTATTAAGAACAGCGTTCTCCAATTAACATAACTTAAGAAAAATATTTAATGCAAGTATTGTATTCATGTATTTTAATTTAGAAGAAATACTTTTTATGCACATATAAAATTAGTATTTCATTAAATCTGTTATATTTAAAATTTCAGCTGGATTATCAAATTAAATTTTATTTCATATTCTGACAAAAATTAAATAAAAACGGAATTGCTATTATTTGTATTAGTAATTAACTTTAAAAAGTGTTAATTTATATCTGGCAATTTAAATGTTTATAATCATTCAACTTTTTATTTTCTTGTTATCGTATCATGCATTTAAACTTCACTTTACACTCTTAACTTAATTTTGCGAATACTCATCCCACTCAATTTTAAAATATGTGTAATCCCACGTTTTTGTTCTTGGGATGGTACCAAATAATACAAGTAAATATAAATGTAAAGTCAAAAATTTGGTCAATATCTCAGATTTAAATATTTGTGGCATAATGTACATATGCTTTACATTCAATTTGATATTTAAGTAAATTCAATAGATAGATTGGTTAGCCAAGGCTCCTCACCGTTTTATCCTGAAATATGGCGTTACCACTTTATATGCCTTCAAAACAATTATTAATACATGGTGAATTAAATTGAGCGTAAATAAATTTCTGACGAAAAGTAATTAATAATTGTAAGGTCTCAGTAATCAATAATTCTTTTTATTGTTTACAATATAAATTATATTCAGTACTAATTTAACTAAAATTAACTGAGTGTTCTTTTTTTTCATCACATATCCTTAATGATCATATGTTGACACTTCAGCAAAGAGGCCGCAGGTATTTTTAGTACAAATTAAAATTTGTATAATACTTTAAAGACAGAGAATAAATATGTTTATACGACTTACTTCTGATCTCTGTGAAGTTGTCTGTCGCCGTACTTTAGGCGACATCTGTCTTATTGTGTGATTTTATTTGAATTTAATTTTGTTCATCTACCAAAAGAACTAACTAATAACTAATGAAGGTTTTGTCCTCAATGTCGATTAAATATTGACTTAGAATACATTTTACAGTTTTTTCAAATCTATCATATTATCAATGATTATCCAAAAATTGACCTATTTTTAAATTTGACAACTAGCTTTTAGCTAAAAAGTAAAGAGCTTTTAGCGAAGTGAAGTAAATTAATGTTCATGTTAAAATAATACAACATGGTCTTGAGACCATTCAGGTATTCTAAATACATCATGTTGTTCTGAAACGTTACATGTTTATATCATTTCTTCTTTAACAAGGATTCCGCGCGAGTATTTTATACTAGATTGTTATTGAACTTACAAAATTTTTTTTTTTTCCAAAAGACAGAGAAAGTACATACATAAGTCCTGAATGGTTTTAACCAAGTGCCACAATAAATGTTTTTCCTGGTTTTTCCCTACCAAATAGGAAAAATATTTTTTTTTATTAATGTTAATCAAAATTTAGTTTTATCTTATTATTCGAAATCGGAAAAAATGCATTAACGATAATTCAATTTTCGTATTAAGCAACTGATATCCTTGTGGAGCCATATTGTGCAATTCATAGTCTACGTAGAACCCTCGAGTTCTAGCCTGTCATAGTATGTTTTGTTTTTTAAGAGACGAACATTTGTTATAATCGGCATTGATTACTCTTGTTCGCTTCACTTTTCTTTCAGAGATATATAAGAGATTATAGATATTTTATTATTATTTATTATATTTTATTATTTCAGAGATATGTAGATATGAAATAATCTTAAAACGTATTTTACGTTGTAAGATTATTTCATATAATTATTTGTAGAAAGAATAACTTTAGTACAGCGTATTTATACAGAATATCGAAATATTGACTTAAATTGACGCTAAAATGAACATACATACGTACGTTCATTTTAGCGTCAACATCACTAATCCTAATAAAATAATGTTTTCACTAGTATTTTAAGACTAAAGTGGGATAACATTGTTACCGTACTAAATTTGACCAAAATGTAAACAAAATTCATATTAGGTGTTTGAAAAAAGTATGGTGAAAAGTAAAAAGAAATCTTTTAAGAATTCGGATGATGTTTATTTAGAGATACTGTTAAAATTATTTATCGCGGGACACCTGTCTATATATAAAGGAAATTATTTAAAAATACGCAGATGTGGTAATTATATTAACCGAAAAAGATTTATAACGTGTAGTTCAAGGTTTTTCATCGGTTAAACTTTAAGTCTACGAATTTGGTGAGTGGAAAGGATGTAGTGGGTTAGATTAAAAAGAAGAGTCAAAGCAAGCGTGTGTTGAACACGTAAGTTATGAAATATTTATTGTGAAATCGTAAATATTTCCATTCTTTTAATAAAGCATGAAGAAATTTGTCCTAAATTCTAATGACATCGAGCTTTTCCTTGTTTTTAAATAATAAATATATCGTATTCTCTATATACGTATTGCGTAAAAGAGAAATTACATAACTGCGGTAAACAACACTTCAACCTGTTTGCGATCGTGCATATTTCGGTAGCTCACTGACTCGGTATATATTATAAATATATATATATACATATATATATATATATATATATATATATATATATATATATATATATATGTGTGTGTGTGCTTTCACTGTTGGCCAAGCGTAACACGTCTACTCAGATTCACTTTAAAAATATTTCTGATGTTGTTGAAAAAATCAAAATTAAATCCCAAAATAAAATCCAAAGGTAGAATAGATAATAAATTGGCAACGCATTCCAAGATAAGTAGTAAATTAAAAAGTCTAGATAAACATTAGGAATTATGAAATTTCATATATCTTGGATGTAATGAAGGTTATGGATAGTTCGCAAGCCGGGTTTCTAGATATTATCCGAATAAATAATGTCACATCCAAATATGAGAGAAAAAAACAGTTAGAATTGAAATAAATGTTGTCAATTAACTGTAAGATAATTATTATCATATCTCATTTATCACACCTTTCTGTTTGCATTTTTCAAAATGTTATGCGTAAGTTTCTAGTAGTGAAGCTTTAAGTGGCCTACATAAAAGATAATGGATTTTAATCGATACCAAATACGGATACTAATATTTTACGAATTTAATGTGGACTACGATCTTGAGAGCAAATCCCGTACCGGACGTCCTATTCAATCGGGCGTTCAACGATTACGACGCCTAATTAAGAACGATCCTCGACTGACGACTCGTTAATTAGCAGATGAGCTATGGTGCAGCCATGGTACCACGAATTGGGAAAAGTTTCAAAATACTGTGTGTGGATACCCCACAAGTTGTCATCATATCACCTTCACTGCAGAGTTGATACTTGTCACCAGTTATTGACACTGAAACGTAACTTCGACTGGCTGAATCAGTTAGTAACTAACGATGAGAAGTGGGTTATATTCGTTAACCATACACGAAAACGGCAATGGCTGGGAGTCGGAAAAATAGAAGTTTCAGAATCCAAACGTGAAACAAGTACCAAAAAAGTGATGCTCAGCTTCTGGTGGAATGTCAAGGACATTATTCAGTGAAGTTGCTTCCAGAGGGATCTACAATTAATGCAGATGTTTACTGTAAACAATTGGACCGATTAACTAACAAATTGAGTAGTCAACAGGATTGAGTTTATTTTCTATGTGATAATGCTAGACCACATGTTGCAAAACCTATTCGTGATAAATTAGACGAGCTTGACTGGGTTCTACCCATTCATTCACCATATTCGCCGAACATTGCGCTCTCTGATTACTATTTACTCAGGGCTGTAAGTAACCATTTACATGAAAAAATAAATCGACGTTAAAGAAGATCTTCAAAATGACCTCCCACAGTCTTTTGAATCAAAGTCACCAGAATTTTACAAGAAAGGTATATTGTCACTGCCCACTAGATGGCGACCAGTAGTGAATACTAATAGTGCATACTTAAATTGAGTATAACATATAAATTTTTAATAAAAATTGTTGACAGCAACTCGGAGGAAATATATATATATATATATATATATATATATATATATATATATATGCGTGTGTGTATGTATGTGTATATATATATATATATATATATATATATATATATATATCCTCCGAATTGCTGTAACAATTGTGCGTGTGTGTTTTCATTGTTGGCCAAGCGCAACACGTCATACTCAGAGCTACAGATATACTGTTATTATTAGCAAGTCAGTGACGCAAACCTATAAGATATTCCCCTACCAAAAATCGCACAACGCGTCTAAAGAAGTTTTCACTTCAAAAATACTTCTGAATTTGTTAAAATAATTAAAATTAAATCTCAAAATAACATTCAAAAGTAGATATATAGAACAAGTTACAAATTGACAACGCATCCCAAGATAAGTATTAAATTAAGAAAGTCCAGATAAATGATGAAATTTCATATATCGTAAATGAGAGAATAATGTAATGTAAGTGATGCATAGTTCGCAAGCCGAGTTTCTAATAGGTAATGTCATCCAAATATAAGAGAAACAAACATCTAGAATTTAAATAAATAACGTCAATTAACGGTAAGGTAATTATTATCACTTCTCATTTATCACACCTCGTTAATTGCATTGTTTAACATTTTATGCGTAAGTTTCTAGTAGCGGTTTGAGATATGAACAGGGAATATAGTTTATTGAGTTCAGAAAGAAATATTTTTTATAGTGAATAATAAACAGATATGTTTTTTTACATAGCGAATATTTAGTTATAATAACTCATTACCTGAGATTTTAATTTTATAATTATCATACTTATTTAATATCGCTGTATTAATTAAAGCAGTGGTTTTCCTAAGCAACCGTTTTATAAAGGCATTAATGTTACTTTTGTATTTAGCGGAGACATTTCCGCCGATGGTGTTATTATCGCGTTAATTTGCGAAATATTGTTTAGCTTTCATTTTTACTCTCGCTGTCAAATATTTATATGAAAAATACCCGATTAAAGCTGACGATAAATGCAACATACATAGAAAACATGGCCTCAAGACGTGTCGTCCCGCTGATGTCACGCCGATACCGACGGGATAGCAATGTAGCATCATAAAAGTTTTAAATCGAGCATAATGGTTTATGGTGTTTTAGATATAAGATAATATTTGTAAATTTTTTAAATATAAATCTTTGTTGACACCGAAACCTCTTCCCGGTATAATAAACTGTGTATTTTACATGATAATAGGTGATGAAGGTTTTTTTATTAAAGTCGTATTTAATGCGTCCATTTCAGAGAGTTGTATGAGAATTAACAATAGATCGAGAATTTTAACTACCGCCTTTGCGAAGCAAGTCTAATTCAAAATAACTTTGGTATGTTGGCAAACAAGTGGCGAATTTTTCATAGACCCATACGGACGTTGATAAAACTGTGATAATTGTTAAATAGCTGTAAAATACCTAAAGAAGGGTCTTTTCATTTGAGCTAGAATAAAGTATTAATTAAACGAAAGCTCTAAGTCCGATGAGACATATAAACCAGGGCTCACCAAACCCGGCTTTTAAAAAAGAAGAAAAGTTTATCATTTATTTTTATAAAAAAACGAGTGTGCTTTAGACCACACGACTGAAGTAAAACTTAAAATTCACAAAATATGAACTTAAAAATGAATTTACAATTTTATTCACTTTAAACGTAGAATATTTAATGTATTGAACAAAATAGTAATTTATAAAATTGTTCAAGAACGAAATGAAATTACAAAATAATAAAAAAATCACCGTTCGCGTAACGCTAGCAAACTCGCATATATATATATATATATATATATATATATATATATATATATATATTTAATGCACTGGCTATGAGAGAAAGAGAGAAAGAAAATGTGTACACCTCTCGCTCTTGTCCCTATAGTAATATACGAAACGTAACTCTCTCTCTTTCTGTCTTCAATAACTTATATCTCCTTCTCAACTTCCGTTCGCCTCTCCCGATCACGTCTCGTCACGCATTCACCAACTTACTCCCCGAGTCAAGCGTGCGTAAAGAAGTTTTACTTCAATAATCAAGTAAATTACGAAAAATGATAAATAAATAGTAATATAACTTACATACACAAGGGAGGGGCCAGCGCATCTTGGCGTGTTGTAATATATTGATGTCACGTCGCCGACTCATCGGCCGTGGCATGATATCATCAATATTTGAAAAATGTATATCTACTGCGACAAATCCTTTCCTAACATATTTAAAATCTGTTATTATTTATGTGTTACCACTTATTCCTTAGATTTATTATTGTGATTATATGTTTATTGATAATCTAGAATGGTAACATTATTACCAAATTATCAGAAATGAAAGTAGTGATAAACTGTCTCCATTATTACCCTCAACATCCACTGCTGAATTCCCAAAATGATTAATTATTCCAATTTCATTAGAATCGTATTAATCAAGCTTTTACTATTCACTAGCTCCGGCAGGATTAGGAGCTTCTTATGTTAACCTATACATCTGTAAATGTTTCACCTATTGAGGATTTGGGGATTATAATTTCCACATTAGATTCCCATCCATAGCCTACATCAAAAGAATATCAAATAACTCTTTTAATAGACTTGCATAGCTTATTGCAGTTATATATTTTATAATTGTAATTTAAAATAAAAAAAATATTATTTTTCAAATATCATCATTATGTAAAGGTAATTATTTTGACCATGATGTGTTTATTCTCTTTGGTTACAAATTAATTATACCTATTATTTGCAGTTTATAATTTATTGTATCAGTACGAGAGTTTGCCCTGGATTTTCAAATGGAAATAGTGATCGAGTAAATATTAGAGTTGAGGTAAAGCTCTATTAGAAAGACGTATTAATCAAGAAGCAAGAATTAGATGTATTTCTATATGACATATGAGAATGAAAGGAAAGTTTTCCAAATTTTCCGATTTAATTTCGTTTGAGGTTCAATGAAATAAAATAATGATTTTAGTGTGAAGATTAGCACCATTATATCGATTGTAATTTGATTAATTCTATACCGTTGTATTTATTTAATGTTATAAATATGCTAAAAAAACCATTTTGTAATAAACCTACGCGAACGAAAGTTATTTACTTCATAGAATTGACTCTGCTCATAATAAAAATGTAACTCATTAATTCCTCAAATAGCATTAAATGGTACCCAGCAATCAAAGTAAAATAAACATTTTTAATTTTAAAAATTGTATAGTGACGTAGAAAAGTGATGAAAGGATTCTTGAAAATTATTCTAATGTCATTACGCAGGCCAAGCAATATCTTATCCGCCCCATAATTTATATATATCCTTTAATCTCCTATTCTCTTTGATCACCAAATTAACCTTTCAATATTTGGCATCTTAATCTACTAGATAGTACCAGTAGTCCTGCTATTAAAGTCCTAATGTTGAAATTATATTTAAGTGTTGAAATTATACCACGAATATAAATTTAGGCAATTAGACTCGAAACGTTTGTTCACTTATATCATTATTAAGAAAAAATTCTGCGCATTTTGGACTGTTTAATTCTGTTAGATTAATTACTGATTATTTTATTGTTTATTCTTATTTCAGACACTGGTTATGAATTTATCGTAACTTAATAATAATATTTTACATACAAGTTATTAATAATTAGACAAAAATTAAATATTATTGTAAGTATAATTTTATACATTTTACTCGTTAAAAAACATGCTTATTATGAGTACTATTCTACGTGAGCAATTATGTATGTAATTCCTCATCGCATCTGCAATAAATAGCGGTTTCGTAATGGAGACGCGTCAGTTTTTCTTTTCATTTATCTTAATATGCTGTATATATTGTTATCATCCGTCTAGAAGGCGGATATATATTATATTGTATCTATATCTGGTATTCCTCAAAATAATTTTACTTTAAACAGTACTGATGGATACCAATAAAAATTTTTAAAAAATTTAAATTTTTGAAATTTTCAACTCGTGAGGAAGTTACTACTAAACTAAAAATGTGTTTATGAATCGAAAATAGTTTCACTCCCCTATTCCTATATAATTATGTCATTCATATTTATAATGGTATTCGTATAATAGTAAACACAAATATGACGGCAATGAGTAAGTTTTCAATTAAATGAAGAGAAATAAAAATAATTTTGTGTCAGCAATAAACTGTTTTTCATAATTTTTGAACCGAAATATTGTTGAAATCAAAATTTTGTATAAATTCACCTTCGCCGATTAGATAAATAATAAGTTGCATAAAGTAACCTCTAAAATAGGCGCCCCTAAAATTGGTGCAAAAAATATAAAACATGCATCAATATTTAATTGCTGCTGGCCAGTTAATTCAAATATTAACCTGACCACTAATACGGCTTGTGATTCACAGGTTTTTAATGTTTATCATCTGACTGATATCAACATATATAATTATCAAACTGATATCGATTTAAGGTGTGGCCCACTTTAATAATGTTCAATTATCTTTGTGTACGCTTATTCATAGTTCCTAAAAAAATTAGTATAAAACAATGAAATCGTAATTAATATCATAAATATAGAATTCACGAGTTTATTTTTTATTTCTTTATTTTTGCACGTGTATAAGGCGAAAAAATATATTTTTTTCTTTTATCTAAATAATTTTTTTTTCATAAACCTAGTTTATAATGTAAATTAACTTATACATGACTTCTCAACGCGACAAATAGTATCATTTCTGGAATATAAAACTGGGTGTATCAATAACACAAATGTTGTACTACAAATTATTTATACGTGGTGCAATATGTGTGTTAACCTGTTCATCACATATCTTAAGAGCTTATAACGTGCATGTAAATACCGTCGTCTTGATTAACAATCCATGCAAGCTAAACCGCAGACAAAAGTTATCTACACAGTAATTTAGAATATTATGACGTAAATTAAACTTATATGGGACAAGTGTTTGAAGTGTGGAAAAATATTTCTCATAATAAAAATGATTAATCGTATGCAATTACAACAAAAGTCAAATTTAGGCGGTCATGCAGAGCTAAATTGAATATATCGCTACACTAGTTGCTACGACTGACGATCGATCGACTTTAGTCGATATTCAAGAAATTTCTGTGTTGAGTAACTCAATGTTTTAACAATAATAACCGTTTAAACATTAATAACGAAAAATATAATCCATAATAGTAAAATTATCAATGATATCAATAAAATATGCAACCATCAATACTACTGAATTTCTATTTATTTGCATAAAGAATTAAATAATTTACGAACATAAACGTTGGCGAAACAACGCCTTTGATGTTAAAATGATATGCAATTTCAAAATTCATTACACGAAACTAAAGTCAACGAAACGACATTCCTTTCGTGATAATTTCTTTGTTTATATGTAAGCAATCTGTGCTGACATTTTAGTTAATTTTTGTTATTTAACGAAAATCCATGTTTCACATTCGATAATAATAGTTGATCGACGTCTGGAACTTAGCTGGAGACGTTAACATTCATGACTTTTCAATGTTGCTCGTCATATTTATATTATACAGGAATGGGCGCATGTAATCTGTTGTTAATTTCAATTACTAAACAGCCTTTCTCTGTACGTAGTCTGAATAGTCTAAACAGAATAGTCTAAGTATTCTTAGACAAAACCATTAGTTAATAAGTAACCGTGTTACTAAATATGTTCTGTTAGAGCTTAGTGTTCAGTAAATTTGAATAATAGAGCATTTCTTAAATTAAGTTTGGACCAAAAATACAAACAATGTATTGTCTAAATATTCAGTAATTTTGAATATAGTTAAAAATACCACGGTATTGCGCTACAACGTTTCGCTTAACACACTCCACGTATTTCGAAAAAGCAATATCAAGCTCCCTCTATTTCGATTTAAGAGCTGATCATTCAAAAAATCTACGCATTCTGTTTCTAACTTTTCGTCTGTACCTACAGATATTTGTAAGCATACGATATGTTACTCAACACCTATGAAAATATATTTATTTATTTATCAACTTTTATGCAAAGTATATATAGAGGACTTACTGCTACATGAGCAATCTCTTCCAATCGACTATAAAAACTGATATTGAAATTTAGTTGGTATACTCTAAGAGATTTTGCAATGAAAATTACATATAGTACATTAAAACAAAAACAAATTAAGAAACACAAAAGTATAAGTAATACAAGCTATTGACATGATTTGGAATGGGAAAGACAGGACAGGATAAGGACACAAAGGAAAAGGTTTGAAGAGAGGCAGGATTTTTCCACTCGATTTTCAAAAATATTTAGGGACGCGATTTTCCTGATGTTAGGATCCAGGTGATTCCAAAATTTTGCTGTTTGGACAGTGAAAGATTTTTCATAAGGGGTAGAGTTATGTTTAGGAATTAGTAGGGTGAGTGAACTTTCAGATCGTAACCCAAGACCGTGAGCAGATAAATCTTTAAATTTGCCAATAAGATAATTTGGGCCCTGAGGTTTTTTCTGATAAATTAAAGAGACATGTAACTATGTGAAGTTGGCATCGATCACGGATCTTCAGCCCATTGAGAAGTGACCTATATTCAGAAATATGTTCATATTTTCTAAGATGTACCGGATGCATAAATTTTGAAGACGTAACTTGTACAAATATTCTTCATTAAGACCAGGATAACACACATTTCTATAATGAATTAGTGGTAATACGAGTGTTTGACAAATGTAGATTTTCGATTTAGTTGGCAGAACATTTTGAAGATGTTTCAAAGAGTGTATCATATTGAAAACACGACGACTGACATCATTTACTTGAGGGCGCCAACTAAGATTTTAATCGATCAGTAGGCCCAGGTTTTTTACAGTTGATGTATATGGTAGTATATTTATTAGTACTAATTTCGGTAAACAAGGTAGGTTTACTTTGATGATAGCTTAAAACTTACTTGGGTTAACCTAAAGACCCATTTCATGAGTTCATTGACCAAATGAAGCGAGATCTCGATTTAGGATGTCGAAGGGCATTTTATTTCCGACGCCCTTTCTAAGGCATCTTTCCATTCTATCCCTGTCATGATAACCAAGTCTTTCCGTTTCTAATTGGGAATAAAATGTGTATCACCGTCAACTCGTCTTGTAAGATACTTATTTAATGTATGACCAGTCAGATACCAAAAGCAAACTTTTTTTTACATACTGAATTTTAATTGAGAAAAAGAACAGTCGTGCGGTACACCTAAAATAGTACAGGTTTTATGTTAATATTAATAAGCTCGTTCGTCAAAGATTACTGAATATATGGTGTAAATTCAGTATAATCGTTTATCTACTTTTTTTTAAAAAATTCCAAGCCAATAAATATATGGAATACTTTATTATTTTTTGGGACACGGATATATAAACTAAAAATGACTACCTATTTCAATTTAGTCTATTACTATGCAGGTACCAAGTTCATATAATATTATAGTGTCCTAGGTTGATAACTAAAAAAAATTGAGTGACATAATTTATAGATTTGTCTACATACACCTTATTTATTTAATTTACCTCCATTATGAATGTCACCGTTATGTCACCGTAGAAATGTTTATAAGTTTTACTCAATCCATTACCTCATTTTAATTAAATTGTTTGTTAATTTATTGCATATTTTTATTGACTTTAAATTTAATATAATATATAAATTAAATCAATTATCCATATCTACATACACGAATACGTTTATAGTAAACCTCACGAAGTATAATTATATCTGATCTCAAAGGTTATACATACAACATGATAAGATTATAAGTTCATTATCGTTTCCATACGTTATGCTTTAGGTACAAGCGAGTTTGTACACGACTGCAAACGTTTTTACCCCTAAGGTTAGGTAAAGTATTTCCTCTGTTCATCCACCCTTAATGAAGAGATTTTGAACCAAACCATAATGAACCATTCATCCGTCTGGACGCATCCACGGTCGCTGCTATACCAAATCAAACGAGCGCAGTTTAGTGTCTTATTGTTCAGCTAACAAGTTACGTTCGCTTATCGTTGCGCAGTGATTTACAACTTGTCTTTGTTTTTATTAACACTCATAAAATCTCCCTGCGAAATGTAAAGGTTATTTCTTTAAAATGAAGGTCGAAGTGGAGATTCGTAAATGAACGAAATCAAGAAAAATATTGTTTAAAGGCCCGGAAAATTAATTTTTATTTCTTTTAACTATAATTTGGAATGTTTTAAATAATTTAATTATTATAAGATTTAGTATTCATTCTCAACAACGTAATATTAACAAACTATTATTGATAAATGCTTTCTAAATTTAAAATTTGTGGTCCACAATAACATAAGCAAGCAATTATAAGTAAGTATAATAAAAAAGTGAAGGAATTTTTTAGTTTTTGTTACTAAAATAGAAAATTATTACACAAAATCATCATTCCCTAAACATTAAATTATTTTATGGGGTAACCTTAACAACTCTATTATATTTATTAGGGTACTGACAATAATAGGTTGAGTTTATTTAAAAAAATGTTTAGCAAAATCTAAACATTTAAAATTTACGGCCACGAAAAAAATATGTTAGGTATTCTTGACAATATTTCTAAAGTTCTGATTGTTTTCAAAACACAACAGACATATCTTTTACATCTGAAAAAAATTCCAAAAACGTCTCTTAACATAAATTTTAAATCAAATCAAATCCGTTATTTATAACGCTTTATAACTAAAATTAAAAAGACTAGCCGTTCACGTTTTATTTAAAATATTGGTTGTTTTTTTTTAGTAAAATAAATATAATTATAATAGAAAAAATGGAACACATTATTTCTCTCGAATATAAAGACGCGTTTTGACAATATCCATTGCTTCTCTTTTACTCTTGCGCAAACTGACAGCGTACGCTGAGGCGCGGTGCTAGTTGGATTTATGTTGCTTGTTTTTCCACCCGCTCCAAGAGCAATAAAAATAAAAAGCGATATAATTAAATTAATTTAATCTTAGACCTTATAAACCGATTAATTGACATCCTTTTTGTTTGTCTGTGGCCTGTTTTCGATTTGTGTTTTTGGTTTATGGATGCATTTCTTTATTTCTATAAAAAAATGTATCTAGTTCGGTCATAAACTATGCCATGACGTCCTTTATTTCTGCACGCACTTCTTTTATCCCACGTTCTTATATTATAACTTCTGTTGAATTGCATCATGCAAATTTTTCCACAAATAGATAATTCCTTATTATTTTCCACAAAAATGTAAATAATCATGTATAAAATAGAAATATGTATTCGTTTGTGTATATCGATATCTTAGCAGTATCTTCATTTTCCTTTCCACAAATTGTCGATGATTGATATTTTTTTTAGTTTCGTGATAAAAAATATTCATAATGCGTTTTTCATTCTTTAAAAAACTAATAGGTATTTACTTTCTGTTCCTCGTTACAATTTTTATTCGACAGGTTATTAGGTTAAGAGATTATAATTTATAAAAAACAACCAGCTGAATTAAAGTTTGCAATCCATTCTTGAGAAGCGTTTCGAAATCACCGACCTCGTCATTCAAAAAAGCTTTTAAAAATATTTGCCGATAGTTTGCAATACATATTATCAATAGTAAGGTAACGATATTGCTGAGTATTTGCTTGCGATGCTACAAAGAACAATTGTGTCTTGGGTTAGTGAATAACCTAAGACATGGTTGTGAAATTTATTTAAATATTATATAAGTGAAAACCATGACACAAAATTATAAACGCACGAAGCCTGTCCACTTTATTGAAATATAATATTTGTTTAGTGTACACATAATTGTCAAACGCACTAAATAAACATTATAACTGTAATAATTACGTCAAACTCAGATAAGCCTAGCATGCGGTAGTTCATAATTAATATCACGTACTATTTGCTGGTAGGCAAAAGTATAAAACTAAGCACTCACAAGACTCCAACTAACATGTCTACTTGTAGAACTTCGTCTTTAGAACATATTTTCAGATTTGTATTTTAAAGCAGCTGCCTTGGGTGTATTTAGCGCAAACTATGCTAATATAGTAATGGAAATAAGCCAGTATATTTTGTACCGTCACTTGTGAACAGTTCCCTGGACATATTTTAACATTGCAGTAAAGCAAAGTTTTAGTCACTTGTATCTGATATTACGCTATTTAATGTAGTTGTTAGATATATGTCAGTATCACTGAGGGTGTGTGGAGTCACGTTATCATGAAAATATTTGTTTTAAGTTATAATTTCCGTAATTTGGAAAACCAGTTTTAATAAGTTGAAATTACAATATTATTTCGTTGTAAGCTTTTGAATTTCTTTGTCATTTCTTCTTCATTTATTCGACAGATGGAAACTCAAAAATTCTTTTAATTACACTCCTGTATGTAAATAATATAGTGTTTCCTGCCAGTTCCCCATTTAATAGGGGTGGTGAACTCCGACTTAGTGCTTAAAAGGAACCCATCTGCCGCGCTAAACGCTGGCGAATGCCTAGGCCGTATCATACCAAGTATACGCGAATCTGAGTTACACCGAGGCAAATTAAAATTTTAGAAACCATTAAATTTTTTATCAAAATATTATTCGCGCTGAAATTTTTTCGGAGCCATTCTTTGGTGATGGGTACATTTTTCCAAAAAACGTATATATTGTACTTTATTAAGTTGACTTTTCCTGTTAATAAACTTTTATTTTACACCCTACGTTGTAAGCTTAATAGAATTGTTTTTGTTTCCAATATACGAAATTTAAATTCATATTATATACTTCATGTATATAATTGGGCCACCATACTCTATCTGGACCACCATACGGTAAACGTTGCCGAATAAATCTAGGTAAAATTTTAGATGTGAACATTTTAAATTTCAAATGTTCATAACTACAATTTTGGAAGAAAATCGTATATGACACAAGAACGACGGAAGGACATCGAAGTTATTTTGTTCGTTTTTAAACGGAACATTAAAAACGATATAAATACTTATGGGGTAAATTGTTCAAAAATGCATCTTATTTCAAAATACTGAATATTTCGATACTCACTCGCTTTGTCTCTATATCTGTTATATATATTTTTGAGAAAACAAAAATACGCTATCCATAGGGTATTTGGTTGACCGAATAAAAAAAATTATGATTGCAAAACACTAGCCAAGTGCCTGTAAGAACATACACAAAGTCAGATTTAGTATTCAACTGTTTGAATTATTTTAAATATAAATAAGCGTAAAGGAATTTTAGTTACATATTACGCAAGAAGGCAATTATTAGGTATGAGGTGTGTTACATTTGTTATAACCATTATGATACAAGTACTAACGTAAGTTATGGGCAAAGCACTGTGAAATTTGGACTCACTGCATGAGAAATTTGTTCGCGTTATGGTCAAGTTTAAATTTATATTAAGTTTAATAGAAATTAATAGAAGGGAATTAACACCAACATTACCATATTTGAATGATTGAAAGATTTGAACGTTATAGAAGGAAAATAAAAATAATTATATGTAAAATTTAAGACCAAAAATGGTTTTCATCTTTATTTTAAACCATGTGAAATACATGTCAAAAATACTTTTTTTATTTCCCACAATTCAACCCTTTTTGGAAAAGACAAAGAAATACCTAGGTCGAAATGAACACGAAACATAATGAATGTGATCATAAAACCAGTTCCAAAAATTTATTTACATATTAGAAATAATTTTTAGTTTGAAAGGAGTAACGTATAAGCTGAAGAGTAAATGTCCAAAATAATCTTTGTTTTTAATCGATGAGGGCCTAAGCTTAAATGAGCTTATTAAGAAACTATATCAAGGCATTTTAAAGGTATTTTAAATGTTTACTTCAATTTCATTAATTGTAATATTAATCAGGCTTATATCTCATCGTTTCATTAATTATAAGTAACTTTATGTCAGTACCTAAAATTATATGTCGATAAAAGACACATTTATATTTTCAAATGTACGGAAATTCTCTTATTTGAATCCGTTTATTTTTATTTTATGTGACGTCAAATATAATAAACTTTTAATTAGAAATTATTTTTTGTTACACTTAACATGAGTTGTGTTGATCATATTAGAATTTGTCACTTTTTTTCCAAATATTTATATAAGAGCTAGAATTTACATATGCTCTTTTATTGTTTTTTCTGTGCCAGAGCTCGTCAAATTTATGTACATACATACGTTTGCAATATCCGGCTGTTCACATATATCTCTTAAAATATTAGCGTACTTTTCAATCTGTATTGACAAGTGGATCCTAATAAGGTTGTAATTGTCAAAGTGAGTAAGGTAGCTCCCGCATGATTTAAAAATATGAAAATTCGGAGCATTTTCTATGGGATAGCAACATAAACTTAAGATCCTATTTGTAATTGAATTAAATAGTGTTAAAATTGTAACTATTAATTTTTAGACGTTCTTTAAAACCCGCTACAGTTAAACATCATAGCCGCATGTATTCTAATATAAAAAAGTTGGTGATCTTTACCATTAAACCAGTGCTAAAGGCGAAAAGGAAGTTAACAAACTAAGTTTTTAAATACATTTTGTTTTCGCTTTCGTTTAGATCTGCATGTCATATATAATCACTCAACATCTTTTCCAGTCAGACGTGCCGCGAGCGACGTGACCTTCTTGGATTAGAAACCAGCAAGTGCATTTTGTTGTTAATATTGAAAAAACAATCAATCTACACCACTGTCGCCACCAAGAACCACCTTAACAAATAACGGTATGAGACCTTGTCGTAAATCATAAATCGGCACGTCACAATACGAAAATGAATTTAAGCATTCTAGGTGGTATTCCGAGTAAATCGAGCAATCCACCCCACTCATAGGCATATCATTATAGACCCATATTGCTACCGTATATGACAAGCCAAAATTAAAGTGCGGAAACAACTGGAATTACAGTATAAAATAATAATAAGAGTATCATGAAAAAATATATCACGGAAAAAGGGGCAAAAGCGTTTGATGAAACAAGAAAAAGGTATGTCCAGAAGAAATTTCCATGCTGATAAAGCTTGAAAAAAAGACATACTGAATGGTGAAAAAGACGTGGTCCGCAAAAAAGAAAAACCTTAAGTGGTCCTGAGTCAGACACAGTAAAAGCAAAAAGAGTAAAGGAAGTCAAACTTAGGAAATAACTACGAAAAGCAATAACAATCAAAACATTAAGAGAAAACTGGAACGGTCTAGGAGAATCCTAAACATACCTTAAAATGGTGTGTGGAACTTAAACGTTCAATGAACTAAAATTCGTTAATTAAAAGTCAACAACGGAAAGTTGTAAATTCACGTTATACAGGAACAACGGATGGAATTTAAATGTGAATAACATGCATAATGTTACACAAATTACAGCCGTATTAAATGCCCATAAAATGAATTAGTACTTTTACGAAAGTAAGACGTCCAGGCCAATCAAAAACCAAATTTATAACGAGACGACTTCACTCCTTTTGTGATGAAAAAGAAATTATTCAGGGTCTTAAGGAGAAAGGACCACAAATCCATAAAGAAAAAAACTGAATAAAAAAGAAACAGTTAAAAATAATAAAGTGAACCATTTATTAAAATAAAGGGAGTGTCGCTCTGAAACATAATAAAACAATTGTCGGGACTACAAAAGTTACAATACATTATAAACTCCTGTTTTGTATTAAGACATGTACCAAAACATTGCAAAATTGCTGATGTAATTGTTATTCCAAAATCAGGAACACTGCATACACAAATGACGTCCTACCGACCAATATCCCTACTTTTTATCAAATCAAAGATCTTTAAGAAAGCATTGATGAAAATATTAAATGGCTTTAATAAAGGAAGGCAAATATTAAGACATTTACCAACACTTCGCAAAATTGCTGATGTAATTGTTATTCCAAAATCAGGAAAACCGGGTACACAAATGACATCCTACCGACCAATATCCCTACATTTAATCAAGTCTAAGAGTTTTAAGAAATTGTTGATGAAAATATTAAATAGCTTTTATAAGGGAAGGCATCTGCTCCCAAATCACCAATTTGGATTTGTGTTGTGTGTGAGAGTGTTTAGTACACTTAACAAACTCAATAAGTACGTCGAATCATAAACCAGGTCTAAAAGACCCTTGAGGGGAAAAAAGTCTGCACAGTAGTATTTTTGGATGTAGCGCAGGTGTTTTATAAAATTCGGTATGAGAGCTTACAAAATTATCCTTAAAAAGATTTGCCGAAACAAATACTATGTGATTTATATATGGAATGAAATATTGAATGAAAATAGGAAGTTTAAAATATGTTATGTCAGAAAATATTCAAAACCCAAGCACATTATAGCTGATGCTCTGCACGGCAGCATACTCTATCCAATGTTAAACATATAAATATATATATATATATATATATATATATATATATATATATATATATATATATATATATTATATATATATATATATATGTATACATATATATATATATATATAAATATATATATATACCACAAAGAAACAGTAAAGAATAAGTAAATGGACACAAAAATAGCGTATTCAATTAAATGAATGCAAGCGTATCGATATCAATTTTTCATTCAATAAAATCAATCTAAATTTGCCCGACGTTATAAAGAAAAATTGTTAGGAATTAATCTAGATATCAAATTAAAATGGAAAGATTATATAAAATAGAAAACACAAGAAATATATATTAAATAGGGGCAAATTCGTTGGCTACTAAGACGAAACTCAAAACTTTTGGTCCAGAATACAATTTATAATCAAATCTTGAAATCGATTTGGACTTTTGATTTTAAAATTTGGTGTTGTATCAGAAAAATAAGCATCTAGCAAATACACACTTTCAACATTAAATGTTGCGAAGAATGGTCGAATATATAATAGAAAAAACATAGTTCCATTTTGAAATCTTATGAAGATGACACCTTGAAAAAAAATTAATTTTGGAATTTATAAACGTCATAAAGAAAATATTATTTTTCTTTATGACCATTTGTTCACAGGTTATATTAGTTTTTTGTGCGGTTTCCTTTATGACCCTTCTCTGTTTCAGAAAATATTGAATTCTATTCGATGTTAATAGATTCATTACCCACTTTTAATAAAAATTTTTTGAATTTTTTGAAATGTACAGTAAACCTTTACTGAGGGATCGCACGGAATACATTTGATTATGTTCAATTAAGTGTATCCCGCTGGTGCATAACGGCATGAAATAATCAGGATTTATTTGTATTAATGAATAATTTCTGAATATCAATTCTGTATAAAATGCGCGAAGCAGAAACTGATTCCTTGTTTCGTCACTAGGGAATGCCTCTTTATTTAAGCTATTTATCGGAAAATATTTCACGTAGATCGTAAATAACGTAAAGAAATAGTGACACTTTTATTTTTAAACTTTTCAATAGATGAACTTTTGTTACTTTTCAATAGATGAACATTTTAAGTTACTTTTCAATAGATGAACATTTAAAGATTTACAGTTCCGAAGATAATATTTGATTTAGGTAATTGTTTTTATTCCTTGTATGCAGTTATTTTTATGTGACCTATTATTGTAGCACTTTATGTTTTTTTTATATTTTCTCTACGACTTCAATCTCTATTGAAGTAGGAAATAAAACAATTATTATAATATTTTCTGGTGACTTTATATATATCTTGAAAATATTGTTAAGTAAACTTAAAAGATACTCATATTAGACAAAGTCATTTATTTTAAATTAATTTACACTCAAATAAATAGTTTCACTAATAAATAAATTTTTTTTATGTACGTTATCTTTATTTTTATTTATTTCACAAAATTCAGTTTAGTCAGTTTAATAATTACGGTTTGACGAAAATTGTAAATGAGGCTTTAAAAATTACAAAAGATAAATATTCAATTAAGAGTCAATTACTGGTAAATGGTACGTAGAAGAATTACATATTTGAATGTATATCAATATTCTTCATCTTATAGGACTGGGTATTTAGGTATAAGTTATTGAATATTGTATTACATTTGAATTTGTTGTGTAATACAAAAATAACCTGTAACTTATCACAAGCAGTGGATGTAAATTTTATGTATTCTGAAGGTAGAGCAAATTTTAACTACCTTAAGGGTGTATATATATATATATATATATATGTATATATATATATATATATATATATATATATATATATTGATTCTACATTAATGGAATATGGAGGAAAGGCACAGATAGGCGTCTCCATGTCTGTAACTTATAGGAATCGTGTGTCATTCTCATGGGAAAAGTATATGATACTGATACTAAACTATGTTGTGGAGGTATATTATATTTAACAATGACCTCCATAACGTGACCTTCGTATCATTACATACCATTACACTGATATACGAAATTTTGTTCTTTACTTCCGCTTAATTTTTTTCTAGTTTCTTTTTATCTTATTAAGGTAGATATTATGTTCAAATATATCACAATGCGTTTTTAATTTTGACCGTTTAAAAAAATTTGGGATCTGGTTTTTTTCCAAACATCCATTTGTTTTATCTCTCTCTCTCTCTCTCACTATATATATATATATATATATATATATATATTTATATATATATATACATATATACATATATAAATATATATATATATATATATATATATATATATATATATATATATATATATACACAAATATATATAAAGGGTTAAAATATTGGACGTATTGTTTTATTCGGTTTAGAATTATAACTGTATTCTTGGGTATGAAAAATAATTTTACTAATATTACAGATGATTCTGAGTAAAGATCAACCTCGTAAGTATTCATATAATTTTTCCCTAGTAAAGAAGATAACTCTGATATCTGCCCATTGTCCAAGCAATTAAATTACTGTCTATTGTTTCAAGTAATAAATATTGTAAACCTGTGTCCCTCGGAGATAAACTTAAACCTTGCTGAATCACTTTTGTGTTATAAACAATTTCGTGTTCAATTAAAGTCCAAAGTTACAAGGGTAGGAATTTAATTAGAAGAATCCCAGAAATACCGTATAAACTACTATTAATATTAATATGAAATCTAAGATTGCCATCTACGCTTATTTTATCTAGGTAGAATGAGCGTATAGATAATAATTTTAAATAAACGTAATACACATTAATATTTAAATTCTATTTACTAGCCATATGAATGTTTCTATTAGTACGTGTTACTCTCTCACTTAGTAATAATAATTAGCTAGGAAAAATATATGTAGAGTTTAGCTCCGACCTATTATTTTCACGTGAAAACTTCCACATTTAAAAAATTGATGTGCTACTCAAATTATACAGATCTAGAGAAACTTTAAATATTATATCGATAAGAGTTGAATGTAAAAATGTAGGAAATTACTCTGAACGCCTATTTTTCATTCTTACTTAACTGGCACTGCATAAATAAATAAATGTTTTAGTGATCTCCGCATACGTCACTTTGGCGACGCTACATCACATCCTATTCTAGTTAAAATCAATAAAGCTCTACCCGCGGCACTAATTATGTGCATGGCTTATTTGCATCGAAACATTTTGTCGATTTTACACTGAATTGATATCAATAATTCTGATTAGCTTATATCGGATTCCATAATTTTTACATAAACCAATCTTATATGCATTAACTGCTTCACCAATAAATTTATTTTTCTCAGCGTCCAATCGTAATAATTACCTAAATAATTATGAAATGGATTTAAATTATAACGAATCTGATATCTAAATTCGATAACCATCGACTAAAGAAACACATTCATATTTAAATTTGGCTATTACAAAGTAAATTTTCGACATAAATAACACGGTATAATGTAACTCGTAATTCGACTCAGCGGTCCAGAAAATTTGGCACTAATACTGGAATTAATCCCCTACGAACCTCTGAGTCACGCCGTTGCGAGAACACGGAGGCGCTCGTTATATAATTTTAGACATTGATTCTTGAATGCTGTAAACGAAATATCTCCACTATGTTGCATTTAGAGGAAAATTATTGAACTATATGTCACGAATACAATTACATTCGAGAGATACGTTATAAAATTACGAACTCTATTTTGACAGGTCACATTTGTATCGTCTATTTCAAATAAAAGAGTTTTTCTTAGGAATGAGCCTTCATTCATTTTATTATTATAAAAATTTTAATATTGACTAAAAAATACATTATTATGAACAATTTTATTGGGCAATTATTTAGTGGTCAGTACGCTGTTCATAGTGCGTACTTATATCCATGTATATCGTTATGGTCCACAAACTGTAATTAATCAATCCTGTCACCTGGTTCAGTTTTTTTCACAATTATTTTTATCTAATAAGAGAAAATGGTATAATTGAAATTCTGTATGAAAGTAATTTAAACGTAATATGCAATTATTTAACAATACTTACTCTTAAAGTAAAAGCATAGTGATGTGTCTGTGTGTAAAATTTTGTTTGCTTTCTATTAATCATGTTCCTTTAGTACTGTTATCATTGATTTATCATAATATTCGAAATACATTTTGCACAGCAATTTATTGTATCCGCGTTTATTTTTCTAACAACAATTATATTTTGTCACGCCGAAATTTAATTTAATTTAATTTATTGAGAAGTAAATTAACTCTTAAGGGCGCAAGTCAATCTTTTCTTGCTTTGTCTCTTTTTAAACATGAAACTTGCTATAATTTTGGTTATTGAAAAACTAATGATATTATTTATTATGATAAGTGTGTAGAAAAAACCGAATGTTTCTAGAAATGGGCCCATAATGTTTTGCCATAAGAATTGCACAGTTATTACTTTTAATACGCTTTTAATAAATTCACTTGTACACAAGTATGTATTTACGTATTTCTGTACATGCACTCTGTGACTTAACCTTAGCACATTATACATTTATCTTTATTACTCACACTGATATAAAACTTTTGCATTTAATAGTTAAATATGTTTAGTCAAGAAATCCATAAAGGTATTAAAACTAAATAACTATTGTTTACTAATACCCGCAACATTTCTTCGTGCGACTCGAACAGTGCGACAAAACTATAGCACAGTTAGATAAAACAAAAAAATGAACAACTGAAAGATATTATTATTTTATGTCAATAACGAGTGTTTCCTTAATTTTTTTTAAAACCTCTATCATTCTCTTCAGTAATGTTTTATATAGTTGTTTCGTATAATTTTAATCCAAGCTTTCCCTTATCTTCAATAGCTCGTTTTATTTGTTGAATGTTATCATTTTATTTCCCGTTTGAACAAATAGTACTTGTTACCTTACCTCAGCTTACCAGAGCGTGCTATTATTATTATATGATATTATTATAATTAAATATTATGTTCTAAAAATAATCTTTAATCATTTTTGCAGAAATAACAGCCGCATTACCTTGTTGAGAAATACAATTCTGACCACCAATTTGTGTTCCGTATTTAGCCAACTGCTCATTCATTAATTTGATATAAAACGCACTATTCATTGTTCTCGAAATAAATTTTTTATTTGTCTTTCCTTCAAAACCTATAGCAACCCAGCATAAAATGCTTCTGTCACTAAATTATCTACGACTCAGAATCACTTCTTTCCTTCTTGAATCATGATAATAATGCATATATCTGTCAGGGTTATCCAAATTAAACTTCTTTTTATCAGAAAGTATCATACGATACCAATTTTTTTATCCATGTGATATGATCTTCGGTAAATAGTAAACATTATTTCTGATGTTCTCTTTCTGTTAAAGGTGGCTTTTGTAAGATTTTTTTCCTCTTTAAGGACTCAGCATCATTTAGACGACGTTAAACATTCCTCACATTCGTTTTTACATCAGCTGCGGAAGCTATTTGACGCACTATCAACATAGAATTAGTAGCACCTAGTAAAATTGCTCAACTATCTATATCTCTAATAACCTTTAGCCGGTCTCCTAGATTTTTTCACATAATTTTCGGGATCTTATAAATAATTTAAGACGACTTTTATAGATATTTCGATGATTTTTGATATTTGCAACTTTTTATATTTTTGTATTTTTAATTTATGGATCATATCGATTTCAACGGAACTAAGTTTTTTTCCAACAAGGCATCGTAAAAAATAAACGTATATTTAAATCTAAAACACATGCAGCACTCACAAAACTAAATCAACAGGTCTCAATTCTTTCTTAGTCAACCGCAAACTGCATGTGTGCTACAGTTTTGTTGCACCGTTCGAGCCGCACGACTTAACTATTGCAAAAATAAGTAAATGATAGCTGTCTTTTTTAAATTTTTATCGATGTCTTGACTGAACATTCTTAGCTATAACATGCAAAAGTTAAAAGTTTTATTTTAGTGTAATTAATGAAGGTAAATGTATAGTGTACTAAGGTTTTGTCGCAGAGTGTATGTTTTTTGAAAATTTTCAATGAAATGTTCATTCACTTCTAGGTACGCTAAATATTTAAAATTTGGCACGCGTATCAAAACATGTTTTAATACACTTTAACGTTCAAACAAACATTTAAAAAGAAAGGAAAGATGTCAGATAATTACAAACTACGAAAACGTGGAGCGTAATATCTTCAAACAATTCAAAAATATGAGTCAAAAAAATTAGTGAGTTTGTGAGTAGTAAATATTTTGCATAAAAGTTTGGAGTAAAAACTATTTTATAATAAGAGAAATTGTAGGATTATGTCGAATGCAGTGAAACAGTTAATTTAAAAGACGATTTAAAGGCAATATCAAAAATTATATTGCTGGTATTTACGTATCGTTTCATATTCAAGACGATTAGTTTTCGATGGAAGTCTGGAATAATCTGGCACGTAGCCAACTTTCGACGGACACTATATGAATACCAAAAAATACCGATTTGTACTGCGCAATTCAAAAATGATAATAAAGAGCAGAAGTTGAATATTACTGGAATCCACTATCAAAAAAAATTATGTTTCACTAAATCTAACTAAGTCAAAGTACAAGCCGAGCACATCTTTCACTTTGAAGGAATCGTAAAGCATAATAGAGTCGACAGAGACAAGTCAACCAGAGCGCAAGTCTGGTTGACACAAGACGCTTCAGAAAGAGTCCTCATCAAGTAGGAGCCTATATATATCAAACACAAGAACTAAGAGTCCGAATCCGTTGACGTAATATTAAGGCCAAGAAGAAACTCATAGTCACTTGTGATATGTTAAAGCTTTGGCTGACCACACGCCTGGTTCGGTCAGAATCAACAAACTTTGACCTTATCTGCCACATAAGCGAAGTTTGTAGCATCTTGTGCGACTACGAAATATGGTTGAAGCAGTTATTGTGTGACCTTAGTGAATTCAATCAAAAGACAGTGCGCTTAAATATCGGGTACGAAAGTGCCATAAGTGTGATACAAAATGGTAAGTTTCACAAAAGGTGTAAATATATAGACATTAAGTAGAAACTTGTAAGTAGAAACTACATGAAAACGCTGTAGAATTGAATTATAAAGCACAATTCATCAATATACAGACATGTTTACAATAGCATTGTACAAAAAAAGTTATAAAATGTAAATGAAACACTTAAGGTGTAAAAACTTTTGTGCAAAGCAAAGCTTAAGTAATGTAAAAGATAAAATAGAAAATGTAAAAAAAACGTAAATTTTAAAACCCAATATGTGAAACTGAAGTTTAGATAACGTAAAAGGTAAAATATAATGTAAAGTGTAAAATCATAGTCTAAAACTCAAGCTTATGTAAAGTAAAATTGAAAATGCAAAACGTAAAATACAAAACGTTAAATGAAAAATGTAAAATTTAAATGTAAGTGAAAAGTTGAAACTTAAGAAAAGTTAGTATCCTTATGCGTGATTTTGAGCATGAAGTGTTTATGGTAAGCTTGAAATTGGACAAAACTGATAGCGTATTTTTGAGTGTCCTCATGCAGTATGAAATACTAGTGAAAAGATAGGTTAGGTTGGCTAGTAAATTTTTAGCCATAACTTCGGGACTTTTCTAGAAAGATTCTCGAAACAGCTGTAAAATTTTATTCTAGGGTATAAATGGGAAACAGTGACTGCACTGTTTCCGACATCCAGCTGTTGACAACAGTCAGCGCCGAAGCTTTAAGCGAATTACATAAAATAGAATGGATTTAAATCGATGTCAAATACCGATTAAATTAGTTTAAGAATTTTGTCTGTTCCACCATGCAAAGACTACTTAAGTGATGCGATGGGCGAGTCCACGGTATCTTACACGACGGCAAAGATTTGGTTCAGAAAGTTCAGGAATGAGGACTACGATCTTAAAGACGAACCCCGTACCAAAGGTTGAATTGGACGTTCAAAGATTACGATGTCTAATTGAGGATCCTTGACTGACGACTCGTCAATTGGCAGATGAGTTACACTGCAGTCATGGTACTATAGAAACAAACACATACACACGAAAGCGCAAACGTGCGTGCATGCATGTGTGTGTGTGTAAAATAAGGTACCCAATGTAACTAGTACAGAAATTACTATCTGTCAGGAAGGTTCCAATTAAGGGTAATTTTGGAATATTATTGGCTATGGTAATGACGCACCTTGCTGTATAATACATATAGCCTATAGTAAGGCTATGTAAAACGCAACTCTGTCATCGCATTTTGTCCTTTCTCTATACAGTGATATTAGCAGAAGCGATAGCTATTTTACCGGATTCTTAATCCAGCAACATCTCAACAATCAACCATAGGTTTCCACCAGCGCAAGAATAATTCAACAATACATGAATAAAAAAAAAGTAGAAACAATGAATCTTTCAAATCAATTTTCAACTACTTACAGACGTGAGAATTTGTTGAAATTTTACATAAAATACAATAATTTCATAGTTATGATTTTATACTTTTAAGTAGTTCGACAATAATAAAAGGTTTTATACATTACAGACTCTAAATTTTCCCCGCCAGAAAATACACACACACACACATATATATATATATATATATATATATATATATATATATATATATATTAGGTTTACTAATAAGTTTTAACCCTGAGTTGCTGTAAACAATTTTTATAAAAAAATGTAAAAGGTACACTAAATTTAAATGAAATTTGCACCATTATTATCTACTACTTGTCACCATCTAGTTGGCAGTGACAATATACCTTTCTTGTAAAATTCCGGTGCCTATGATTAAAAAAAAAGTGAGAAGTCGTTTTGGAGATCTTCAACATCGAATTTTTTTTCGCGTAAATGGTTATATAGAGCCCTGACTAAGTGGTAATCAGAAGGCGCAATGTTCGGAAAATATAATAGATGAGTGAGTAGAATTCAGACGGTCTTCTTTAATTTATCATGAACACGTTTTGCAACAAGTGGTCTAGTATTATCATGTAGAAAATAAATTATCTAACAAATTAAACAATTAGCTAACAAATTGAGTAGTCGACAGGATCCAGTTGTTGACTCAATTTGTTAGCTAATTGGTCCAATTGTTTACAGTAAATATCTGCATTAATTGCAGATCTCTCTGGAAGCCAATTGTGAATAATGCCCTTGACAGTCCGCCAGAAACTGAGCATTACCATTATAGCACTTATTTCAAATATGGATACTGAAAACCCTGCTTCTACGACACCCAGCCATTGACGTTTGCGTGTATGGTTAACGTATATAACCCACTTCTCAACGCCAGTTATTAACTTATTCAGCCAGTCGAAATTACGTTTCAATATCAATAACTGTTGGCAAGTAACAACTCTGCATGATCCGATATGCGAGTCCACGGTGTCGCGTAAGACACCGTAGACTCGCCCATCGTATGACATGTATTATTTGCATTGTGATCCAGACGAAATTTGTAAATTAATAGAATCCGTATTTGATATCGATTTAAATCTATTGCCTTTTATGTAATTCACTTAAAGTTTCGGAGCTGACTGCTCTCAACTGACTGCACTTTGTCCTATTTATACCCTATAATAAAATTTTCTAGAAGTATCGAGAATCTTTCCAGAAAAGTTCCGAAATTATGGCTGTAAACTTACTAGCCAACCTAATATATTTGTATCTATGTATGTATGTATGAATATAACGGAATCTTTCAATTAAATTTTCATCCTCTATCAGACGTTTGAATTATTTAAAATTTTTCCCAGGTTTGATACGTGTGCAAAATTTAAAATAATAGCGTGAAATTCTTGAGTGGTCGCAAATTTTTTTATTACTAGCTACTTGTGAAGGTAAACTCATTATAAAAATGTAGGTCCAGGGGACCCCACGCTTTTTACGTGAAAGTTAATTTTTTTGTCACAAGGGACATTCTTTCACTCTTGACGAAAATCTTTATATTTAAGATAATTTTTGTTTTATAGTTCATTTTGTTACAAAAGCGTGTTTTTTTCAATTTTTGAACTATAATTTTTATTTAAAATAATTTATATCTTACTGATTTTATATGTCTCCTTTACAGCCTGATAGTAGGCCACCTACTGTGAATACTCTTTTAAAAAGTTGAGCACTTACCATTTCATATTACACAAAGTTCTTTCTTGCAAGCATTAGCTGATTACCTATTGCGTCGTTAATAATTTTCGAAATTAAGTTAATAAAACTACTTTCTAATCTGTAGCCAACATATAACAAAAATAAATAAACTCATTTCTGGAAACTTCGTTAAATTTCGTTATCTTAAGAAATACAATCGAACATGAAATAAATCAAGCAATAGAATGAATCGCTCGACTCGGACCATCAAACGTACAACAAACTTTAAGTAAGTCTGTTCCATATAATATCCGCCACCCACGACGAAACTTACGTAGCGTACGACTTAAATGTTTTTCTTCTAAAAATTGTCGCATCACAGCCTCCACGCACGATACTTATATTGAGATAAGTATCGTGTTTGTGGAAATTTCAGATGTTATCCCGTAAAGATATTGCCGACATAGTAATCGTGCTGCGGGGCGCAATTATGAGAATGTCGTTTAGAAAGACGGATGGAGAAATGTAAAAAGAAAATAGAAATTATCACACTTTTATTATTTCATTTCTTTCCTTGTTCGAAATGCCTAGCTCCTATAATGTAAAGTGCTAATATCTCTTATTTCAACATTTACAATAAAGTGACCATAGATGAAACGTAAAATATACAGAATAAATTGAATCGGGTATAAAAGTCAACTTAAAAATAAATAAACAGTTCGCTAATTGATTAACAGTGAAATGGCCTGAAGTGGATTTTGGTAAACGATTTTGCAGATCTCTCTGGAAGCAAATTCTAATGAATAATGTCCTTGACCCGCGCCAGAAACTGAGCATTACCATTTTAGCACTTATTTCAAATGTGGATACTGAAAACCCTGCTTCTACGACATCCAGCCATTGACGTTTGCGTATATGGTTAACGTATATAACCCACTTCTCAACGCCAGTTATTAACTTATTCAGCCAGTCAAAATTACGTTTCCATATCAATAACTGTTGGCAAGTAATAACTCTGCATGATCCGATGGGCGAGTCCACGGTGTCGCGTAAGAATTTCTGTGAATATTAATTAATTAAAGTACTTATACAAAATTGTCCATTATTACCATCATCTTTTCTTATAACTTCATTGAAATAAAAAGAGTATTGTGTTAACATTCAGGAGTGCGTAAATGCAAGTATCTGCCTATTTATTTGCATTTTGAAAGGTTTATTAAATGTGAATATATCATCCGACTGACTATCGGTTTTTCTTATGTGATAGTACTCAGCGTAAGGAATAAAACGATAACTTTCTTAGCTCATAAATCAAAGGTGCTACACCTTTGAGTTATACCGCCAAAAATGTTAAACCTATATCCTGCAAAAATATAAGAGAAATAATTCTGAATTGGAACCGGAAAAAATGTAGGCTATTCGTATTTTATCGTATAAATTAATGATGGGTATTGTTTTTAGTTACATTCAAAAATTTATTTCCTGAACTAAAAAAAATTGCATTATTTTTCCATCCACTAGAGAGTTGTTAGCAGCCTGCGCGGATGGGAGAAAGATGACTGCCGCGTTAATGTGCTTACTATGGTTACGTGATTTGATAGATCAGATTCCAGAGGTTATTCTTTTCTATTATAACTCGGATAAATCTGCTACTATTGATACAAAACCTGTTCTAAAGCTACTTTGGTGTTGATTGATTGGGTATTAAATTGGCTGTGCCACATTTTTACTAAGGTGTCTAAAAATAGGCAGCATTGACTATATTGAGTCATTTTGATGATATTCTTGTTCTCCAAAATTGTAGACAGACCATTGGTTTTTTTTGCTAAATGGACTATTTTAAAGATATTCATTATTTATTTGATAAAGTATTCGGTTTGCTTATTTCTCTATTCATATCAGTACTTACAAGATATGAATAGAGAAATAAGTAAACTGAATACTTTATTAAATAAATGAATGATAATGAAAGTCAATTTTAAAACTCAGAAGTTTAATAGAACAGGACCACGTCACCATTTACCGATATCTATACGAATTAAGTTCAAGTGAAACTAATAGAAAAGTGTACGCAAAGGTGTACGCCTTTAAGCGAAACTTTTTAACATGAATGTAAAATGTAATGTTAAATAATTTCAATCCTAATACCTAATTCCATATAACAAGATATTGTTTGTATGTTGTATTTTATACAATTTTGCATATTTTATACAATGCAAGGACGTCGAAACTCACCGCGTAATATTTATAAAATTGGCAAATTTATCTAGAAACGTTCGAATAGATCGCGGCGCAGTGCCCCCCCCCCCCCACTGATAGTTCTTTTACATATTTTTTGGTAATGCTATTTTAACTGATTCTTACCTTTCCCCGCCATGAAAATTCTCGACAAAAGATAAACAAAATAATAAGTTCCGAAAAATAAAATATTGCTTTCAATAGACAGCCTCTGAAAGCTGCAATAAACGTAATATTTTATGATGTTGACACCTGGGAATATTAATAACACTTTGTGTTTCAGTCAGTAGAGATGAAAAATATGTGACCAATCTTCTTTCTTACCCTTGCTCTCATTTTCGGTACAAGTGGGGCTTGGGAATTTCAATTATATTGAGCGTCCTTAATAAAGATCTAAGATAGAAGAAAGTGTAAGGAATAAATAAAATTGCAATTTCAGAATCTAATAAGTATGAAACCCTACGCGTTTACGTTAATATTTTGCTTTTCACACGTTCTAAAATTTCAAATTGGATGAAAGAATAGGAGCATAATTGTGAAAAGATGTTTACTTAATTTGACCTTTAGCAACGCTCGCTATTTCCAGCCTACATAAATATATTTAAAACACCTGTCGTATAGTATTTCAAGACTTCTTTTCATCAACCAGAGATAATATTATTATAAACAAAACGTATTTATTATGATTTGAAATATAAATCGACATTTCAAGCGTTAAATAAAAAAATGGCTATTCAACTAATTTCATTTTTGGTACCTAGTTCAAATACCTTATATTAAATAAGAATATCAACTAAGAAACACCTTTTTTTAAAACCTTTTTTTCTCTGGGTCCCGCAGCATGTTCATCCACAGTGAGCTCTCGGGTATTGATAACACACGGAGACTAGACTGCTTCATGCTGAAAATAACAAAAATATTTATGAAAAGATATATGATCCTATTCCCCCGCCACGGACGTTATGGTTAAATCTATTTAGAATAGAAAATAATAAAAACGTATATTGTAAGCCGTTCATATTTCATTGCAGATCTAATTATATCTTTAATTTGAATATACCTACTAAAGTACGTACTTAAGTATGTAAAGTTACATACTAAAGTATATAAAATTACCGACATGTAAAATATGGGTTTGATAAAATAAGAGATATTATGTTTGATAATAAGAGACATTATATACTTTAGTTATGTTCGACCCATTTATTCCACAGCAGTGCAAGCTGCCTTGTAACAAGTGTCCATGTACAATACAAATGTGCAATACTTTAGCGACTAACAAAGTGAGTTTTCTATTTAACATTTTATCAAAAACGATTAATAAGTTTTATGAATTTCCTTCATATATTTACGGAAAACGAAAATATACTTTATTACATCCGCATATTTCGTAATATTCACATTAACAAACTCAAATAAGAGATCATAAACGCTGTTAAATACAGTTATGTAAATAAAAACTTAATTAGACAATTTAACGATGCAAAGCAAGACGCGCAACGCACATTGAGTCAATCACTATGATTCGGTGGTGGAAAAAATCTACATAGAAAATGCCAACATTTAAAAAGATAACATTTTTAGTCACACTGATTAGTTGTAATTATATAAAATTATTAAATTGGCACGCTACAATTAAGGAATAATGCTGCGAGTATAATATAGATTAAATTATATAAATTATTGACAACGATTGCAATAGAAGTATTGGTAACTGTAAAATAAAATTACTACAATTGAATATATTTTGATAAATCAAATTATAACCATAATTCTAAGATATTCAATGATTATATGCATTAAATAAAATAGTAATATTATTATATTCGCTAGAAAACATAGAGGAAATTTTAATTTTACATGAGTTCGGCAGAGAATCGACAAGTAATAAAAGTAAAACGTTTAGGTTACATTCTCGAGGAAAGCCGAAATTTTCCAACAAATAGCTTCCTTACATTTTATGCCAAATATATTTAGGTTTATGTCCCTTGTACGACGGGACGGCTGGATGAATTTCACTTTCATCCTGCTTGTGGTTTGAACCGTGTCACCGCGATTATATAGGGAGAGACAGGAAAATTAAATTCATTTGATCTCGTGGCTATCACAGATGGAAATTGATAGGTTTCTCTGGGTTCGGAACTTTCTTTGCACGCTAAAGGAATGCGAGTAAAATTCCATTTATAAGAAATTATTAGTTCAAATTAAAAGTCATTTTAAAACTTTGTTGCAAGTGTAGTAAGTCGTCGCTGTGGTGTGTTGGATTGATCATAAGGCATACGGTCTTTGATTACGTAACGCACCGTTGAGATCCGGGTTTGATTCCCGGCCGTTCGTCGAGCGGGGCTAGACGGGTGTTACGTTTGTCTCTAAGAGATTGCTCTCTTAGCAGTAAGTTCGACATATATATATATATATATATATATATATATATATATATATATATATTAATTAGATACATTAAAGTTGATAAATAAATATAAAAACAGTAAATGCAAACATGCAACATTTATTCATTTCGTTACATTATGTATATATAGTGACACATATTTATTACAAGTGATGCATATTTAGTTTCATAAATATTAGATAAATAATCGTTGCAATATTTTAATGTGTATCCTGTAGGTACCAGAATATTACGTCTTACAGAAAAATAAAGGCAAATTGGTACACCTTAAATAGGTAAAAATATGTTTATAAAAGAAACTAAGTCTTTATCGATGGGGTTATTTTTAAATTAAAACGGATTTGTGCTTTCACATTTTAACGTTGATCATGTACAGAGTTTACAATTCTGAAGTAGGCACTTTCGTTTATTGAAATTCTACAATATAGCTACGAGGTTAGCAAGAGGGCGAGTGTTTCTATTTGAATGATGTATAAGGAAGGTATATAATTCATAGTTAATTTATTTGATAGATCCACATATTTACTAAGTACTGTTGACGCTTTTCCAGTTATTATTTAACTACACTCGAATAAAAACAAAAGCATAAGAGTGACATAAAGTTACACGTGAAAATTAGACGAAGATTTTAATAAAAAAATCTACCTAAATGAATTTTCGAAATTGTAGGTTACTTAAAATCACGACTGAAAATATAAGAGAGAAAAATGTATTGCTCATTACTTTGAAGCTTAATATTTCTTACACGAAGCTTAAATAAAAAAAATCCTGAAACGGTATTTTTTTTTAATTCTAAAACCCTATACAAAAGCAACCTACTTGATGGAGTGCAAGAAATTAATTAGTTTTTATAATTCATACATTAATTTAGATTTCCACCAAAGTACCTACAAGGAAAATGGCATGCACATAGGTCTAAATATACTCTAGAAAATGAGGTAAGTCAATTTAACGGTAAATTATAGGTACTTACGAAATAAGCAAACATTAAAACTATTGTAGGGACAGTATCTTAAGCAAGGTCTAAAAGTCTATAAGATACAGCAGCACTTACAAAAGAAATCTAAATAAATAAGTCCAATGTCAGTGCTTCTAATAAGTACTGTTTTCATAAATAAAACAATATATAATAGAGATAAGGAAAGCATTATCAACTTAACATACACGAAATTGGTATCTTTATGTAAATAATTACTAAATATGTTACACATTTAGTAACAATTCACATAAAAAAGTTAAATTAAATTTATGACGCCTCCATAGTTCTCTTACAAACTATAATTAAGTGGGTTAGGTAAATATTGGTACACCTACACGTCCGCCTAACCATAAAGTGCCACATCCCATTCAGTGTTTTTACCATCCATTAAAGTTTTGGAAGCTTCTAAAACCAACTAACTATAATTATATGATACATGCATTAAAATGAAAATGGGATCTCTCAGATATAGTGTATGTAGTACAGGTACATAAAGTACATTCTCTCGTAAAATTTAAGAAAAAAACTATTTTTTTATTTCATATTTGAATTTTTCATATCGTAAATATTTTTATTATTTCATATTGTAAATATTATGTATAAAGAAAACCTTTGAAAAATGTGAAAAGAAATTTTTAATAGAAATTATTTTACAGCTTAAAGGTAAACGACGTTTGTAGCGTAATTTCCTATGCAGATTTTTGTGCTCTATGTGGCTGCCTTTTAGTCGTCCATGAGATGCTTTATTTTCATGCAATTCCACCACTTTTGTCTCTTGAAACAATTACATTTTAGGTCCTGATCCTAAACATGATTAACTCTACTCATGTAAAATTCATTTAGTTTTAGAAAGAGTGGGTTTAAGTGGTTTAACGTTTCAAGGAATTGTAATTTAAACTCTATTTCCGTTCTGAAATTCATCAACAGACGGATGCCAAACCGTTTTTCCGTCTATAAAAGTAATAAAACAAGGCATTTTGTATTTGACGATATTTAGTTCTGAAAGTGTATTCTTTTCACTGAAAAAAAAATTATAAATTTTATTTTAATCATAGTATAAAGAACAGTTTTCGCTACTGATTTTTTTTAAATTTTAAATATTAAATTGCTTGATCGAAATTTGCAACGTTAAAATTTAAATAGTTCATGATTGTTTTCAAAATGACTCAACATTATTTTTATAATGAAAAGTATATAATCTTCTTTTCCTCCTATAGAGATAAGTGTAACACGCACTCAATTTGAGAAGAGAAAAATTTCTAAGTTATATATTTCAAAAACCAAATTATTAAGTTTGAAAAAATTGTACATATATTATTTTCAAGAGCAAAATTTTGGCAATCTCTATCTAATCTAATCTCTACTACTGAATATTTTTTTCGGTACCTAAGTAATTGACAAAAAGTATTTACGTAACAATTGCAAAGCCGGTTAATTTTATTAACAGTGAAACAACGGTTCACTCCACATTTTATACAGAGACCGATAATAAATAACATAAAGTGTACTTTCAATAATGTAAGCAATTATTTATGAATGGTCTCATAAATACTTCAAAGTAAGTCCTACAATAATTAAATATTACATCGGCAAGCAGCGACTAATACTTTTGTGCGACGCTTAATATGTAAGATATTGAATATATTTGGCGTTAATTTTGTAGAAATTCATTATTCACAATTAAATGAAACTATGTGATGTCTTTATCACGACCTAGGTTTCGTTGCATTACAAATAGCCCACCTGAAGATGTTGTAATACAACGAAACCTAGGTCGTGGTAAAGAACTTAATAAAAAGAAGTAGAAATAATACTACATCACGTACTTCCATTTAATTGTGATGTAAGATATTTCTTGAATAATTTTTTTTATTTCCTTTTTTTTTTTTTATACTTAAAAAAAATCGCGAAGTATCCGGTGGTATGATTTTTACATTTATTCGATGATTTCCATCAGATAGGCGGAATCCCATAAAAATCTTGTTTTCGTAATAATTTCATTCGAAGTAGATAATTTTGTTCCTTTCATAATAATATCAAAGTTAATTAGTTTTTATCTGCGGTGAGATATTAAACATTCAGCGAATGGAAAAGAATCCTTATCACCGAGGTTACAAAGTGAAATCAAGGTACATTTTGACTGCCAAAAATGCTAACCTGATGGGTGTCATGATCCGCGCAATTGAGATATGAAAGAAGTTTATTTTAATATGATATGTTACTGTAATCATATTTAATTAGAAATGAAGAACTTTTTTTTTTATTATATCTAATATTACTTTAAGGTTACGTGTGTATTTTAAATATTCTCTTAAGTTTGAAAACAATTTTTGCTTAATTGTTTCAATAATACAAAAATAACACTGTAATACGAATTGAGTTTTAGGTATGTAATTAAGATCAAGAAATAGAGAAATTCTAAGTGTTATATATATTTTCCTAACAAATTTACTGTGAGTTGTGAAATTTAATGTTAGTTAATATTCCGTCTTCTTTATTGACATCAAGCCAACGTTCTTCTTTTTTAGTATATTAATTTCAGACACTTTTTTTTCTTGATTTTCATAACGTCTTCCATAATGTTTCTTCAAGTACCACACATCACTCTGCCACTGACCCATTAAATTTTTGAGATTTATAATCGTCTTAAAAATAAAATTCACTGTTATTGTGTTTTAGGTAAAAAAATATTACTTAAATTTAATATTCATTGCGAAGTATGAAAAGCTAGAGGTTTGTTTAAAAGTTACTAATATATCATTATGTCCGGAGTTTTATCAAAATTTTACGTATATAGCAGGACTAAAAATGCATATGGTTAGATCAGGTCAGTTTCCTTTCCATGGAGAAATCGTTCAGCACCCACGAAGTGCCCACGGCAACAATACATACCGGGTAATCTCATATCGTTGTTGGCAATCTTGTCGCCAAAACTTGTCTTAAGTATGTGAAAAAAAATTTGTATGAGAATATAATCACATTATAGTTACTTCAATAGGTTGAAGTTACATATTGCATCCTGATAATATTATTCATATTCAATTAAATTGATATAAGTAAACATTAATTTAAATTTTATTTGTGATCATTTAAACAAAGAATCAACTGTGGAAAGACGTGTGTACCAACGTCTCGGTGGGATACACCGATGACATCTCAACAATATGTCAACTGGGCAATGAAAACATTAATTTAGTTTAATTAGTCAATACCTGAACAATCGATCTTTTGGTAACACCAAAGGGAGTCTCGAGAATAAAACAAACGTTGACTGAATACACAACAAGAAAGCATGAACAGAGGCAAACTTACGGGAGAATTTTTCAATAGTTAAGTATAGTATAGAGGTTATTATAATCATCGCGATAGAGTGAATAAAAAAGAAAGTGCAAGAAATATATGTGTCACTTAAATATACAAAAAGTAACGATTGTGCGGAGCACCTCATGCTTTTAATTATCTTGCGTTAGGCTTCTGTTTTATAAATTGCAACAGACCACTTTGAATAAAACAATGACTAAACTTGACAAAACATATTTTGCAAAGTAACATGTATACGTTTACCCTATTAAGGTGAAAACTTTAGATGGAATAGCACGGTGCTCTATATCGTTCCCACGAGTATCTAGGGAAATATCGGTCTGCTCTAGCAGAGCTCCGGTTGCTAGAGTAAGGCCACTACATACACCTGGGGTGGGACCTAGTGCTAGGGGAACCGTTTGCAACGCCGTATCCCCGACGCCATACAGTCCTCGGCACGATATCTTGGCACCTTGACATGGGGTGTTTTGTCGGCGGAAACTATTTGATTTCACTCTTGCCCTCTGTTCCTTTGAGCAGCGAGCATTCTATCCGCAGGGGGAGACGAGCCCGGTAGCAGTATCACCTCAGCCTCGGGTGTATGTTTGTGTGTGAGTATGGGTGTGTGCGCGCGCGTATTTATGAGGGGTTGTATGCGTGTGCGTATTGTATTGTAAAAATATATCAATGTTTTAAATTTTTCATCCATAATATTTTGAAAATTTCAATAAATTGAATAGTGCACGTCAATTTACGTACGGTGAGCTTACTCTGTGGCCAACTTTTCACATTAATAATACTAAGTTCTCGCCGGTGTCTGAACATAGTTTAACAAACAGTTATGTGTATAAAAAAACGAATAAATACTATTCACCTGTAGTACAAAAGATTTCTTAAGAATTGTATTTGAATGTCTATTGTATTATTGGGCACGTGCTCAATAATAAATCAATGATACAGCTCCAGAATTAAAACCGTGCCATGCACATTTGTTACAAAATCAAGAAAAGCAGAAATTCAATCATTTATTTGGAGAGCACTGGGTTGTGACTGCGGATTAAATATGTGTTTTTTGAGAAAAGCGGTAGTTACATTTTATCACACCTACAGACTAGGGAACTAAAGTATAACGTGTGTGCGAAGGTTCAATAAAATCTATGTAATTGCTTCTGAAACTAGTGCTATAGACATACACGCTTAGGTTCTTTTATATTAATATGGATAATATCTAGGTAGGTACCGTGTGTTTTAAATAAATTATACAAATAAATTTCCTTTGCCAACTGATAATATTATTTCAATAACTTTTTGGTACTAAGATTGTAAAAAAAATTCCAGACTATTTCTACTTACACAAAGAATGCCGTAAAGGAGTGAGTTTACTTGTTTGTTTTTGCTGTTTTCACGCCTCAAGCACTCAAACAATCTCCATGAAATGTTGTACATATCCAGACTGTGTATATACGTATGATATACATGAATATCTTTCTTGGAATAGAATTACTTTTTTCCTTTTCTTAAAATTTTAATACTACAATGGATCAATAAACGGCACAATGTAAACTGGATTATATCTGATAATTGACCAAATTTTATTTTTTGATTAAGAAAGAGAGCCTAAATTGTGTAATGACAAAAGAAAACATAATATTTTTAAACGTTTTCTGACATTTCCGGTTTGTCCTAAAGAAAACTTAAAACGAAGGGTAACTTTTTTTTATTACATGATTAAATTACTATTTCTTAATAGCTCCTTGAAATTTAGTCACTTATCAAAATGTCACCCAGTATATTGTATTCGTTATTTATGTATCTTGAGAGCCCAAATCCTCATCTGTATCCCATCGTCTATATAAATTAGGCACGCATTCAAATCCACAGACAAAATATATTATTCTAATAAGTAAATGTATTGAATTTCCATCTTTCTTGATTTAATGATGACTATAGCATAGTTTTACGTAAATACTCCATTCAGGAACTTTATCACTATTTTTATTAAAAGTTTTACTAAAACGTATTTCGCAGTTGTTTATTTTGGTGAAATGGCAACAAATACCTATTAAGAAAATTATATTTTTAGTTTTAAAACTATCAAATAAACCTTTGAATTGCACATTTGCCACATTAATTTAAAATGCAGAACATTTCATTTTAGTTTCCTACTGAAGTACACCTCGATATCTTCACATCACCTCAGTCGGAGCCATCCAGAAACGATCACTTCATAATGAAACAGTTGCTACAATATTTTGTAGCAACTGTTTCATTATGAAGTACAGATTTCGGCTTGTATTTTCATTGCCGTTTGGGCATATATATATATATATATATATATATATATATATATATATATATATATATACATATGCATATATATATACACCATGTGAATGTTAAATGTTTTGAATGTTAAATATTTACATTCCTTTAAATATTTTCTCAATATTTTCCTGCACGGAGTGCTTACATAGCTAGTGACGTTAACCTATTGAAAAAAGTGTACCATATATATAATGTTTCTCATTCAAGTCACTTTCCAAGCGTACGCTACGTTTTTTAAAATAATATTCTTCAATTCATAGTTTCCAAGTCTTATTTACATATATCCACATGAATGTTTACGTCTGTGTTAATTTTTAAGTAAGTTAAATATTATACTTCGTGAAAAACATTTTATCATATTAACACACATCTTAGAAACTTATTAAAGGAAATTTGTTCAAAAGCCATAACGGGCATTTTTCCAGGAACTTCATATATCAATTCGCATAAAAATTTATCTAACGTAGTAATCAGAAAGCAGATAAACTTCATAGTATTCACTCAAACATCACATATTAAAATAAAAAATTCGATGAGTACGATGCTTAACCATTTTAAAACTTGGAGGCTAAATTTTTGTACTGGACTTGGAAACATAATTTCTAGACTCGAATGTCTATAGAAGCTATGTTTTAATATTTGTTCTTTAATTTATTAGGAATTTTTGCCTGATATAAATTTAAACTAAGAAAGGTTAAATAATACATTTTTAATTTAGGCACGTTTTGCGACTAAGGCGTGCCTCCTAGTGGAGAACGCATCACCTGGCATCGTAACAACTGCCGTCATACGAAAATTATAATAAATAACCTTTCAGTGCCAGCGTTGTTGAAGATTCGGCCGCAGGAACGTGAGAAGAATAGCAATAAGGATTTTGCCCTCCACACAATTCAACTAGTTACGCGTCTTTTGAACTAAAGCCTCATTATTCAGATTAAATATAAGAAGACACTCTATGATCTATTCAGTGTTTGTTTTTATATTATTGGCTATAATTAAATTTTTTTTAGAAAAAGGTTTGTTCTACGCATCGAAATAAAAGATAATTCTTTAGTGAGAGCTAACGTCGTGTGAAACTTCCATGCATTCACGCAATAATCACGAACAATGTTGTTCAAGTTAATAAAGGTGTATTTGGAAAAAATATTATCTGTGGCTCCTACTAAATTATATTAAACTGTATTGATAAACAGCCATTGCACGTTATCGCATAAGAAATAGGAACATTCTTGAATGGCATTTTATTTCGTTTGAGACATATTAGTAATGAAGAAGTGTTTTTAATTAGTTCAAAATATCGACCGTGATTTTCAATGGATTTTATATTTCGGTACGCATACAGAAAATAAATACATAAAAAAGTCTATTGCCATAAAGTACATCCTACTGTTTACTATTTATGGCAGTCTAGAAACGTAAGAGTTAAGTTGTGTTTTATGAAGGCACTTGTCTTATCCGCCTACGTCGTTCAATGTAATAGCATAAAAATAATGGTTCTTATTTTTGTTTGAAATATATATAAAACTGTAAATGTTTCACTTAAATTTATTACACCGTTTCAAGTATACGATGATTTCAAAAGCGTTACAATAGATAAAAAAAATGTCAATGGTAACATTTGGATATTTGTTCTTTATCAACGTTATATTTGAATAAAAATTATGCAAAACGTTACCATGAACGACCAAGGATCATATTCTGTTTGCGTTTACTGTTCTTGTCCACGAATGATTAAGTAAATACTTTTATATGTTTACTTATTACATTATTTCATTAAAAAAACGACGAGCATAATCCGCACTACGATGTTTCCATATATACTTACTCACATACAAATATTTAAGAGTACACTGTGTTTTCATAAAACTACTTATAAATATTAATATTATTTTCACCTCCCATCCAGTTATTCATATATTGTTATTCATTGCATAATTTTCATCGGGATAATAACATATTTATATCGCAATAACTTATGACCAAGATATATTTACAAATAAATGATACTAATAAGGTACAGGTTTTCCGACCGCAATGCTTTCTAATAATGATAACTAACTTAGCTACAAGAAATTAATTTTTGTATTAGCATTCAGGAGAGGGTCGATTGAAATAGGGAAAAAGTATGTTTCCAAAGAAAATGTTAATCGAAAAGCACAAATGACATTGGAGACTATACATTTTCAAAGTCTATTAAAATATGAAGGGAACATATAATTGACTATGGGCTTTTTATTTAACAAGGCTCAACGGAAGCAAAAAAACGATAAATTTTCTAATCCGGAAATCCACTTGGTCCGTGAGTTAAGCCCTTGAAAATTTTAAATTTGTGTCCTACTAAATTAAATAAAAACTAATTCGATTGAAAATTTGCACCGAAACCGGACAATTTGCAGGCTATTCGTATTGGTCATTAGGTGAGTCTTATTATTTTTATTGAGTGAATAAGTGAATGTTTACTTGGTAGTTTATCATTGTTTTTCATAAAAATCATTGTTTTTGTTATGACGGTCGTAGAGTATGAATCAGGCGTGATCAAAAAAATTAATCCGATTAGTAGTTTTTTTGTCAAAACCAAATTTAATGTCAATTTGGATTGAAAATATATCCTAATGGCATTTTTATGATATTTATGTTAGATTTATTCCAGAATGTTCGTTAATATGAATATACAGGTAAACTAAGTACTTTTGGCATATTTTACATAAGTCCGCAATAATAATTAAAGGAAAAATGTTATGAATGTAATAAATCATTGTACAAGCAAATTACTCCATTATGAACTTCCAACGTTTCAAAATTAACCGTTACCGAATTTGTGCCGTTATTTTGTAATTATGTCATTACTTAAATGTTGATGGACGAACCGAACTTACACCGTTTTTTAATTCGTACATGAATACTTAATTAATGACATAATTACGAAATAATCAAAATTAATAACGAGGTTCATCCATTTTCTCAGCAATGCCATTATAAAAAATTATTTAAAATATCTATAAAACGACGAATATAATCTTTTCCATATTAGGAGACAATCTCGCTTACACGAATGGGACACTCAGTGCTGATCGCTTTTATCAAACCTCAAAACCTTCCTTTATTTCCAATAGCAAACTACCGGGATGGGACATTAGAAATTAGGTTTGCCACATGTAATTTAAAATATGGTTATGTATATTGTTTTAGATAACTGTTTTTTATACTCTACGAATTCATTCGAGTACGCTAAGGTACTTTATTATGCTCTGAAGTTAATTTAATTTTCGGCCATTCTCCAAATTAGTTGATCTAATAAAAGAAATGGAATATATTAGCGATAAGTGAGTTTAAATTTTCAAACATAATATAATGTAAACACATTTATTCAATAGACTATAGAAGTGAAAAATTGGACTTTGTGAATTATATTTTATTTTCAATGTTAAAAGTTTAAGAAAAATTGGAGTAAATGACCCACTAATTCCCTGAGTATTTTTTTTTCGTGTACTATTTTATTCCAAAAATTCTCTTTTTTTAATTTAAAAAAAATTTAATAACTTGCACTATTCTAATAAAACGGATAAAATTGATAAAATGTTCATAACACTTTCATTTTTTCAAGTAATATATATATATATATATAGTAATATATATATATATATATATATATATATATATATATATATATATATATATAGGGTATACATATATATATATGAGTAAGTATGGGGTTATGTGAAAAATTAAAATTATCAGTCATGCGGCATTTCGATTAACTTGAAATACTCTTTAATTTTTAATAATTAGTTAAGAATATCTTTCCTCTCATTAAATACGAAGTTCATTTAATAGTCTAGGCATGACACTCTTCGAAACTATTGAAATAACCGTTATGTGGCATTGTCAATATGTAAACGATTTTCTCACCTTTATAGGACCAGGTGACTACATTTCTCAAAATTTGACTGATTAAACAAATTAAGCTATTAATTTACTATCTTACATACAAAAAAAATCTTCGAACTTTTCCACTGTTAATACAGGAAAATATTTTTTATGCAAAGTTAAATTTTTGGCTCACCTTAAAATGGAAAATAAATAATGTAATGCTGTGATGGAAAGGCAGAAGCGATGTTAAATTACTTACAATAGTCTTAAATAAAATAATACTGTGAACCAAATATAATGCAGGTTGTAAACACAACAAGAGTGGGATGGATGACAGCTTAAAGATGGTGATGGTGAAGAGTGGGATAGGTGACCCGACGGGTGACAGGGACTTCTGTTGAATTAAACTAGAAATTTATAAATAATCAACGTCAATCCGGGGGGGGGAGTGTCGGATATTGTTAGTAATAATTTGATGAATTTCGTTTAAAAGTGAAGGAGAAAAAAATTACAATATGAATATAGTTAATATAAGGAAATTCAAAAAGTCTTTTATAGTAAGTAAAGAGCAGAGCTAAAAGAATATAAGGGTATAATAAAGAAATTTCAAGGTAAAGAAGTACTTAGGTTCGTACTATTCAAAATAATGTTCTTTGCATTTAATTAAATAAAAACATGGGCAGTGTAATATATTAAAATAAGCTTCATTCATATCTCCATTTCCCATATCGTTAACACCCACCTGCCTCGTGCGTGAAAAATTCGCCTCAAAGCATTCATTCCACTTCATGTTTTATGCAGACCGTGAAGTTACAGTTCGATGCGATATCACTTTTGCACTTGAACCATTTTGAATACTGATTTTCTTCTGCGTGCCTATAAAGAAAAGAAGAAAAGTAAACAGGTAATTGCTACGTGTTTTAATAAATGAATAGGTATTTAATATTTTAGTTTAGATATTAATTAATTTGTAAGTTATACTTTTGATCCAGGACTTAAGGCCCGACTTCAATGAAAATAAAATATTTCATTGTAAAAGCACCTCATTAGCTCGAAATAGGGAAAGTGACGTAAATTTAAGAAGCTTTTAAGGAAATCCTTTAAAACTTTCATAAATACGTGATCTGGGTTATGTCATTTTTAACCTATCCTTTACCGTGTAGCCTTAACTACGACTTTGTAAGGCGTTACGTAATTCTCCTTTTTTGGAAAGAATTTTCCATGCGTTCTGTTACTAACAATTACGCTAACGAAATTAATGTTAATTAGGGTACATGATATTGACTCATTTTGCCTTTTTATTACACGTATCTTAAATGAAATATATTCTCACCATTTAAAGATATAAATTGACAAATGATGCTATTATCCACTCCTAAAATCTATTTACGCTTGGGAAATTTGATAAGTTTTTAAATTCTGTAACAGCAAGGGTGATATAAGCTAGATATAAATTATTTTCCACGAGGCACTCTACCATTGGTTCGAGCACATTAAGCATTCCTCTTTTGCACAAAAAAGATTTTTCTTTACATATATAGTGATACCACCATACTTTGTCCAATTTGCTGCGCACATTTTATTCTATTTTTTATTCGAAGTATGCACTGCAAGTATCAGAGTTGCCGTCTTGGAAATTAAAGACTATATTTACTACTACCATAATTGCAAAAGAGACAACATTATTAAGGCACATAATTTGATTGCATACTGTGAAATAGTACATAGTCTACAGGATAGGAAAACCTATAGTAGTTATTGATTTCGAAAGCCAATAAATTTTCCTCGGCGGATATGAACAGGTGAATATGAATTAAACGATAGTTTGTGATATACCCCAGGCAGATAAAGCGCCAAACTATCCTTCTCCTTAGAATGTTCTGTGATCAAAACCTTAAGCTACCCCTCACTAACTCAGCGCAGTGGACAGGATGGCGGAGAAAACTCTTAATTATGGGAAAAATTTCCTTCAAATTGCTCAAATTGCAGAAGGGCCCGTTAGCATTTTTAGCATTAATGTCCATGTAAGTATTATAAGTTACTGTTCAAGCCTATAAGGAAAAAAATTCAAAATTTTAAGAAATTCGATAAACATTGTTTCGATAACTCACTTGTCGACATTCAGAAAGATCCTATTGTATATTTAGACAGTCTTTGTATGTCATTGACAGTGGTGTAGATCTTAAGGTCATCTACATAAACACACACGTAAGTACTTATATCAGATCATTAATGAATATTACAAAGAGAAGGGGTCCCAGATGCAAGTTTAGTGGAACCCCAGAGGTATTTGTTACAGGTGCAGAAATATGACCTTTGATACTATACCTGATTTAATAAATTTATTGAATAAAATACATAGTGGGAAACTCAAATTGTTACAACAGGGTTTTTTAAAGTAGGTGGAATCCTATCGGGCCCAGCGCCTCTTTCGCAGTCGAGACCTTTGATTTTAATTTAATAGATTCCCTACTAACACGAATACCACTCGAGAAGTTGGAATGAAAGGGAAGATTTGAGGAATAGTTGCTAGGATCAGCTTGTTTTTCAAAAACGGAGCTGAAGTAATTTGAAAACATTTTACAAACATCGTAAACATTAAAAGATACTGAGCCATTCTTTTTCATTCTAGAAATGAGCTATGATCTTTCTCGTTATTGACAATGTCCAGAAATGTTCTATGTTATGCTTAACGCATTCCTGAACAGAATCCATTTACACACACACACACAAACATGTGTTTACAATTTGTGAAATTTTCCTTTTTTTCTTTCAACATTGAATTAAGAGAGGACTAAACCAAAAAGGATAGTTATTTGATCTTGCCCTTTTCGTGAGGATATTTTTCTTGATTATTGCCTTTAATTTATCACAAAATAATTCATGAACAGCAATATTAATACCAGGACTCCTCAAAAGTAATTCTTAATAATTAGCTGTGAATAACATCGAAGTTACATTTATTAAAATTGGGTCTCTTATGATTGTTAGTTTTAGTGAAATTAGCTTATTGGTCTGAAAATTTAATATTTATAAGTAATTCATCAACACGGGTTAACGGAACGGTACCACGTATATTTATACAAGTAGGTGTAGATAAATTGAGACCTAGAAATATATTATTTCTATTGGGTATATTGTTGAACTGTGCAAGATTGGATAAAGACATTGTCTCTCATGAGAATTCAGATTTAAAATCACGTGCTGGAGAAGGTAACATACAAGTGGAATTGGGACTCCTGGTCCGATATATACTTTATCTTCATTCATGAAAAAACTACGTTGCTGTATTTTCGATTAAATCTTCTGAAACACTCAATACTTTTACTATTTTGAAATGATTTAATTTTTTCTAATCATCGAATTGAAATGAATAAAAAGAATATTTGCAAAAGTTTATTTCTTATTGGCTGATAGCTATGTTCTTTTCACTTTCACGTCAGTTAATATAACTTCATTTATTCTTAACAGTTCCAGCCATCAATATTAAGGAAAAATAATAAAAATTCTCCACATATTTAAAAACTACACATAATGTAATTGAGTTCCATATACCCTCTAGTACCAGAACTAAAAAGAAGAGAATGTGACAAACTAAACCACACTTCTCATATATTAGCAAATTGCTGAATCATCAGTATTACTGTTCTGAGTATAAATATTTACACAAATCAATTCAATTACGAAGTTGACACAAATGACCGTGAAATATTTGGTAGTTGCAATGAGCAGAAAATTTAACTTTTAGGACCGCATTATTAAAAAAAATGCCGGGGAATAATTTAGTTTCTCGCGGATTCTAAACCTTACCTGTAGAATAAGAATTTGTGTGGAACGGGGAGAAGAAAGAGAGAAAAGAAATATCTAAAATTGTTTTTAGGGCAGCAAAATACACACAAACAGCCAATTATTAGCACCTATGCTTACAGTTACATATTCAAAACAAAGCGTCAAATAGGTAATTAAACATAAAAGCAAACATCACACAATTTATTTAAAAAACATGGGAATTAAACTATTAACTTATTAAGCACTTGAAAATTTTTATACATGATGCCAATAAAACGCGATTTTACTGATCAGGCAAATAGGTTTTGTCTTATTGTTTAGTTTCCTACTTTATAAAGTTTGACACATGAACTAGTTTCTTTAAGAATAAAATAATTTACACTGCAACATTGCACCACATCGGAATTGCTTCATTTAGTTCTAACGCGCGGGTTTTACAGGTAAACCAGTAATACCTCCAAAATTCATCCAATTTTCATTTTACATATATACATATATATATATATATATATATATATATATATATATATATATATGTATATATATATGTATACATGTAATATATATGTTATATATATATATATATATATATATATATATATATATATATATATATATACAGTTATCCCATAAAGAAATAAATCCTACTCTTTGAAGATGATAGGAGCTGATAATTTATCGCTCAGTTTTTTTTTATTTCTACCCGATTTTTAATGAGTCATAAATTGGATTTGGTCATCTGTAAACCAGATGTTGTAAGCCAAAAATACTTTATAAATTACTAGATAAACCCACGACTTAGTTCGCATGTTTTTTCACTCTTATATTTTGATCTTGGGTATATAATATTACCATACCAAATTTCATTAGAATCCGACTGGTAAATTTTACGTGATACCCGTACAAATTATCATATAAAGAGACGGAGAAAAATTCTACAAAAGTTTTTATAGCTTCTTTTAGCATTCTATACGCTATGTTCAGAATTCACTCTTTTACAATTTTATTATATGTAATGTGGGTAAATATATATGTTGTATAAACTGAAACCCATGGTTCCAATTTCCAATACCGGCAAAGACCATTATTTGTCTTTACATTGTATTTCATTTATGCTTACAGAATCTCGAAAATTATTTTCTAACTGTGGGATTTCGTACAAATGTTGCTAAATATTTAGTTTCCTAGGTTCGATTAAATATTTAGTTTCTCCATGGCAGATTGTTTTGCAGATAAAATAACAATCGTGAGAAAAATTTGGCTTGGTTTGAGTTTAATACTGTGTAACGCAAATGCAGGTAAAGAAACAGTCGTAATTCTATTTGGGGTTATATATTTGCGGATGTTGTAAATGAAATATATTGGAAGTATTACGTCTATATCATCATAAAATTATATATTAAATTAATCTATATTCACTGGAACCCTTAAGAACAAAATAAATTATATTAACTGGCAGAGAAGTAAAAAAAGTGCTGCGCCGCATAAGTTATTCGATGATAGATTGGGTTAAAATGTCGTGCTATAATTTGCACATGATTTTGGCGTTTCAAATGAAACATTATGTATTAATTTTATTAGTTAAATTTATAGCAGCATTCAGGTTTTCGTTCGGGGACATAATTTTTTTCACTGCCCTGCTTCTTACTTTTGCTACAATATAGTAAGTATTTTATTATATATATATATATATATATATATATATATATATATATATATATGTATATATATATATATATATATATATATACGTATATATATATATATATATATATATATATATATGTATATATATAGGGCATTTATGTTAGATAGGTCCCAAGTTACGTAAATTTGTGGGTCTTAAATAAATAAAACCAAAAACACAATGTTAATATGTGTAAATGTAAATTATATGTTGCTCTAAATGATACACTCCATCTCCTATAGTTCCTCCATTCGAGCAAAAATACGCAAGACTCCTTTTTGATCGAGGCTCTCTTTTTCGCCGAAGATTACTTTATTCGACAGACGTTATGAAATATTTGACAACGTACTCTGGGACTAGACCAATTTTCTTGGGCCAATTACCAGTAAAAATGGTAGCGAATATTTCGATTGAATAAATCTATAACATTCTGCTTCACATTTCACTTTAATGCAAATGATAGATGTTATGCTTTATTTCGTTATCCATTACAATAATAAAAATAGCCTTTAATTTATTTTGAAGTGCATAAGTTTTATTTTACATCATATATAGCGTTGAAGTTTGGAATGTTGAAGCTAACAATAAGTCTGGTTTAGAAACTACTGATAGCTGTGACTCACAATTATCTCGACTGATTTTACATTGACACAGCTTCTGCTAGAACAGACCTACAGTCCTGAAAAATCGCACTCGTATGTAATCAAAATCTTATTTGAAATCTTTATTCAATTTGTTAGTTTCAATATGTTTTTAATTGCTTGGGTTTATCATTACTTTTAGAATATCCCTCTTGTAATTTATTTTATGATATTATGCTTCAGATTTAATGTACTGGCTTGTAAATCTATAGCAGTATTATATCTATTTACCGAAGTATTCGAAACCGTTCTACATGGTTACATCTACTTAGAAGTTCAGTCGCAATCGATAGATTGCTAGCACGAATACTATCTTACGTGTCAGTAAGCTTACTTCTTTTATGAATTATTTAGCTAGGGATTAAAGAGGATAGGCAGATGTGATCTATTTTGATTTTAAAAAATTAATTTATCTTTTGCTTCATTTAAGTTTTTTATTCATCTTTTTTGGGTTCGAAGAAAATATATACTTACCGTTTTATTTATTAGGTTAAAATTCAGAAAATTCAAGAAAAAATTTCCCAAAAATATTAAATATATAGCGATAACGCGTTAGTTAATTGTAATCTCATTAATGTGTTTTGTTATTATTACGTATATATGAAAATAAAGATTTATTTAGTAACATATATTATTTTAATAGATAAATATTAACATTTTCTTATAAGATAAATACTCAAAGTAAAAATGTGGTATTATTATTGGTTGTATTATGCTTTATACGTAGTGACACTTAATTTAAAAGATATATGTTAATAAATCCACCAAAAATAAGAGATACAGCTAAAATTAAATTAAGTTGTCTGGAAAATCGAGTGAAAGGTATATATATATATATATATATATATATATATATATAATATATATTTAAGACCCACAAATTTACGAAACTTGGGACCTATCTAACATAAATGCCCTATATATATATATATATATATATATATATATATATATATATATATATATAGGGCATTTATGTTAGATAGGTTCCAAGATAGGTAAATTTGTGGATCCTAAATAAATACAACTAAAAACACAATGTTAACATGTGTAAATATACGTTATATGTTGCTCGAAATGATACACTCCATCTCCTATAGTTCCTCCATTTGACCAAAAATACGCAAGTCTCCTTTTTGATCGAGCCTCTCTTTTTCGCCGAAGATTACTTTATTCGAAAGACGTTATGAAATATTTGACACCGTACTCTGGGGATATTCTACACGTACCGTATATTCACAATAACAAATCTGTCGAATATAATTTTATATTGCGATACTTGTTTATTTTTACATTGCATTACTTCTTTCCTTAAATGGTATTTGAAAGCAAATATCATAAATTAAGTAACTTACACAAGACTTGTTTGTAAGATACTTTTAAAGTTCCTTGTGTACAAATGCTTTTTTAAATATTTTAATACGAGGAAAATTTTTTTAGAAAAATAGATATTAAATAAAAGACAGAAGTGAACACAATATTATTTAATAAAACTTGTTAAACCACCAAGACTTAATTGGGTTGAATGCAACTTCGAATTTTTTGCGAAAAAATATTGAACTAAAGTAATTACCTGCCGTTACCATTAGCGTTAAGATGATTTATTCGTTTCATAATATTTACATAGAAAGATTTCCCTCACGTTTTAAAGTCGATATTTAAGTGAAGAGTAAAGGAGGGAAAAAAACACCGTTTCAAATAACCACGATTTGTTTTTCTTTTAATAACGAAGGAACATCTGTTATCACGAACGATGCGAAAATTTATTACGCTATGGGAAAATTCCCACGTTCGTGTTAAATAGTTACATATTTTATTCAGCTGACAAGCAATTTAGGTCGTGTCGTTTTATGGTAACGTTACAATCACGTTAGTCATATTATTATTTGAAAGTTGAATATTTTGGTTTGACATAAATTTTATTATTTGGGGTTATTTTAATTAAAAAAAACTGGTCTAGAACTAATTTGTAACTAGTTCCAATTTAAATGTATTTGTGTTGAAATTATATTGTTTTGCAGAGCAAATTTGATCAACTTTTTTCACAAACATTTACTTGACATATTTTTGCATAGGTATGATTTCTTAAAGCCATCTCAGTTTCATTTTTGTCCATTCCAAGGCTTTTTATTTAGAAATGTAAAATATAACATTCAATAATTTTGTGCGAATCATGTATTTCTAAATTTTGATAAATCATTAAATACCATAGTTAATTTTTTTTTCTGTAGTCTCACAATCTTTAAAACTATGCTTCGAAACACAAATTAAAAAAAATATCCAAGCCACCTAACTCACCAATCTCAAAACTCACCAATCGCTTGCAAAATAAACAAACTCTTGAGGAATATACTCCATATACTCTATATTCCTTTGAAATCACACTGATACATTTTTTTCAGTATGTGACGAATAACAGATCATTTTCTGGGTTAATTAGGTTAAGAATATATTTAGATAAGTTTGTGTTAATATCATATTTTTCCTAATGATAGTGCAAATTTTATCGCTGCGAAAGTAATGTTTCCTTAATATTTTCAAACATATTTATATATGAGATATATTTCAAATTATTTTTTATAAATATCAATAATTTCATCGTGATATCATATTCGAAAATAAATATCTGATCTATCTGAATATTGATATCATATTCGGTTTTCTCAAATATTTTAAGCAATTAGCGATCCATAAATAGAATTGAAATCGAAATTTAACTGTCAAATATACATATTGTATTATTCGTCTTGTTTAATTTGATTTTCCATAGCAAATTACATAATTAATATAACTTGTTTTTATTTCTCTTTTAAAATTCTTTGCGCCAGAATTTGTATTCAAATTTTTTTTTAATTTTTAACATTTAGCAAATAAGCTATTTTTCACTCGATTTTCCGAACAACTTAGTTTAATTAATAGTTTTAGCTGCATCTCTTATTTTTGGTGGAGTTATTAACATTTATCTTTTAAATTAAGTACCACTACTTATAAAGTATAAATACAGCGAAAACACGACGATGATAACAAATTATCAATAATAACACCACATCTAGTTTATATTGAGCATTTATCTTACAAGAAAATGTTAATATTTCTCTATTAAAGTAATATATCTCACTAAATAAATTTTTATTTTCATATATACGGCAATAATAACAAAACAAATTAATGAGATTACAAATAACTAAAGAGTTCTCCCTATATATTTAATATTTTTGGGAATTTTTTTCTTGAATTTTAACCGAATAAATAAAACGGTAAGTGTATATTTTCTTCGAACCCAAAAGAGATTAGTGTAAAAATCAAAACAGATCACATCTACCTATCCTCTTTAATCTCTAGCCAAATAGTCCATAAAAGCAAATATACATAATACTTCTAAAAATTTACAAGCCAGTGCATTAAATGTAAAGCATATTTTTTTAGGAATATAGGTTTGTTCTAGCAGAAGCTGAATACACGTAAGATCAATCGAAACAATCGTAAGTCACAGCTATCAGCAGTTTCTAAACCAGACTTATTGTTAGCTTCAATATTCCAAACTTAAACGCTTTATATGATGTAAAATAAAATTTACTCGCTTCAAAATAAATTAAAGGCTAGTTTTATTATTGTAATGGATAACGAAATAAAGCATAACATGTCTCATTTGCATTAAAGTGAAATGTGAAGCAGAATGTTATAGATTTATTCAATCGAAATATTCGCTACCATTTTTACTGGTAATTGGCCCAAGAAAATTGGTCTAGTCAATGCATGTATATGATTAGTAATATATTATATCTTATTATATATTATTATGTCTTACCTAATATATGCTAATCGAACTCTGTATCACCAACAGAGTTGAAGTATGATGAAGAAAATAAAACTATCAAATTCATTCATGATAATAGTCGTGAAACTATTTTAATGAATTCACATCTTCCTCTAGACGAAATAGTGGATGCTAAGTAAAAGCAAATACCTACAAACCCGTTAATTCTTGAAATTATACCTCAAATGTCTTACATTTTGTACCTCGTTATGTTTGTGTTAGCCTTCTTCATACAGAGCACGCTACTCTTATCTTTCTTGCGGATTTAATTTTATTTCGTTACGTTTTAGGGCCATTTAATCTCGTTGGAATTCGAAAGAGAAATTGGGTATTATTAGATTCTCAGATTATTAGATTAGACCCAGAGAAATGGGGATTATTAGATTATATTGGGAATTAAATAAAATTTGTAATTAAATTGGTAGTAAACTTTTTATTCTCTGTTCCCTGCAATTCAAGAAATTTTCAAATTGACAGTGTTTTGTCTCTCTTCCATTAGAACGATATTGCTAATGTACCTCATTAATATTACATTATACTTATTGGTCTTATCGTTTACATTTTCTAATACTGATTGTGACACTTGTAAAACACCACATAACTATGCAAAATTTATGAAATTTAATTTAAATATTTATAACATTCTTCTACTAACATTGACGTAAAATGGATACAGGTATAATTGTAGCGAATATTTGGTATAAAAAAAACTATATTCGGTTGCATCGTATATGACACAACGAGTATTAAGAAATTCAATGCTATCTTTTTCAGATATATATATATATATATATATATATATATATATATATATATATATATATATATATATATATATATAACGTCCTCCTCATTATATCCAAAACTGCTGAAGTTAAAATCATAAAAAAAAATGATCACTCCGATGTTCATCCATTTATTCGTCTTTCACATTCAATTTCCTCAAGAAATTTTTATCAAAAACCTTTAAATTATAATGACCCACCTTGTCATTATCGCGATAAACACAAAGCGATAAAACATATTAATCTGCAAATATGTTTTTTAATTATTACCACTTAAATACATTTATATAAACATATTAGAGCGAGTAAATGAAATAACAAACATTTTTTTTATTTCTTATATCGTGTGAGACATAAAACTTTAGACAATTCTGGAGATTTTATTACAGATCTTCACAAAAATATATCCTACCTAATAGCCAAAACTGGTCACTTTAATTTTAAGATTTACTGCAAACTGTAGCAATAACTCTAAATTCCCTATTTTTTGTCTCTAAAATATATATTAGACAATATATTTAGATTACAAAAAATAATATAATATTAATAATTGCAAATAGCTTAACAGGAAGGTCTTCGCAGTACGGGTTCGATCCGTAATTTAAAAATTACTTTAAGAAGTTCAGGTAATTTTATATAACGCCTATGAAAGATATACTACACAATGTATTACTATGACGAAACATAATTATATTTATAATTTATATAAAATATATTATATGTGTTATTATATGTTGTGTATAGAACCACTATAGTGAAAGCTGCCCGTGTACTTAATTTTTTTTTATAAATAATCCAAAATTCCGAACGAAATTCGCAAATTTCCATATACAGGGTTCATGTCTTATCTCCTTCACAGTCTCTTTTTAGTTTTACATTTGCCTTCAGTTCATAAGAAATAAATTAATTTAAAAAACAATTGTGAAATATATTTAAAACTAGCGTTACATGTCAATTTTAATACATGAAGTGATAATATTCCATGACTTTGATTTCATGTGAAACGGAATAATATTTTATGGTGAGATAATAAAGTATATTTTGATGAAGATATATACCTACGAGATAAAATTGAGATCCACGAGAAAAACTGAAGATCCATGAATCACAATAAGCACACGATAATCATTTTATTTACTAAATTAACAGTGCAACTTACTTTACAATTTAATAGTGTTTGTATGGAATACTCCGCAGGTTGTAATTGAAGTGGCAAACTTCCAACCTGAAGCCGGGCGAAAACTGCCATTTAACTATAGATTCCGGAAACAAGCCTAAAGGGTAGTACCGAATATATAAATGAGGCGCCTGCGGAGCACTAAGCGGGTAGTCATCACCGAACTTAATGCTGAGTCTATTTGTACTCAAATTTAGCCCATTACCGGCCCTCATACTGTCTGCTCTCTTTCTGGAACTTTTTAATGCTTTCCAAATAAATGAAGTTGGTTATGAATTTACAGTAGAATGAAGTCCCAAAAGTTTTTCTTCTTATTAATTTATTTCTTACTGCTGAGTATCAACACTCCCTATCGGGTGCTGAAGGTTAGATTAACCGAAAAATCGTAACCGAGATTACAAAACTTTACGTATTTAAAGTAGAATATTGTTGAGATGATTCGATTTGAGTCCAATTTTTGAGAAGAAAAGTTCACCACTTTTGAATTTTGATTAAATTTTATTTTTGATAGCACTTCAAAATGTTGAGGGAGATTAAAGCGGTACTACATGAAGTTGCCGGAGCCTCAACTACAATCTAAAGAGAAATTGCTGGTGATCTCATGACTTATGGCTCTTAATAATGATACGAAATATATTTTTCGTTTCATTCAAGCTTTCATCATGTGGGGTCTTTTTCTCATCAGTGATATTTTGAAGACAGGCCTAATAAAAAAAATTGGCCTGGAAAGGATTCATTGTGATTTCACTCTGCCACCTAATGTGTTAAATAAAGAAGATTGGATATTTGTTGAATAGTCGACAAGCATCATTTAAAACATTTATCCTAAAGTATATTATTTTTATTTAAGTGTTGTCTGGAGTTATAAAATATTTAATTATATGTATATTTATATTTCCGGACCCGTATTTATATCTGTTTTACCTAAACTTGAGAATGATAATGTGAAGACGCAAGTTTCATTAGTTTTCTTTAATCAAAAAATCACATCAAAATTAAACCCTCGCCAAGGCACGTCTTGAATTAACATTTGAGTCACTGTTAATATTATTTTTTTCCCCTTTCGTTACCGTTTTGTGTGAAAGTTAAGTTTGCCGGGTCCAATTCCTATAAAAAGCATTGTTTTTTAGGTTAGCTTCTACACAATTATAAAGTGAAAGTCTAAATTCAAAACTTTTCAGTAAATAATTTAAAGAAACTTGTAGATACCACAAATATGGGAGAGAATTATCGAGGTATAAATTTTGCATTTGAAACTAATGTGGCGGCCTGTGATATTTTTTTTATTTCAATCCCCATTTGTTTTCCTGGAATTTCTGAATCATTATATGAGACTCAATTAACTTTCACAGAATAATATTTCTTATTTTTTTAAAATTAGTTTTCTACCGAATTACTTTTTTTTTTTGTGACATATAATAATTATATTTATTTAAATGGAAAACAAACCAAAAAACAGCAAAGATTAGCCAAAAACATTTTAGTAATAATTAATCTTTATTGCAAACAAGTAGTTTCATAAACTTGTGTTTCCGTAATCTATTATTTATAATAAATTAACGATAATAAAATATAATAATAACGCGATAATTCCCGGAAAAGCGAAGGGAATTTTACACATCGACATACTTTTGTATTATGTAATAGGCCCAAAGTAAGTCTTATTAAATAATTGCTTACTGTACCTAATCAAATTATTTTTCATGTTGTATTTTAATGTGACGATAAAATAAAAAAAGTAAAGAGGGACAGAAGAAAGTAAAATCGCAAACGTCTCCGGAAAACGTTTGCTTATTTGAATGTAATCGCACGGTCTCATTAATTGTTTATATGTTATTAATTTATTTCTTAAGAACCCAATTTATAGATTTACTGTAGTTCTCTGACAGTTTTCGATAATGCAAAGTTTAAATGTAGGGTTCTCATTCATAATAACCAAGAAATGCAGCACAGATAAACACTTTCTATTTTAGTTTTATAAACTATAATTATCTAAAATAAATATAAGCATCACTGCACATTTGCTCATGTTAATATGTAGCCCATTGTCAGATTTTATTGGAAAATGGAGTCAAATTCCCATGAGAAAAACTCAATTTTAACACATAGACCATATTAAAATAAAGAAAAATCAAGAAAAAACTATCGGTTTCAGAACAAATCATTGGCAAACAAATACAATGAGCAATGGTGACAACTGAAGGCAAGTTAATTATCAAAATGAGAAACACAAGTTGATCTAAATCACTTACTTCGCTGACTCCATATTGAGCAATATAAGGTAGGAATTTGAAATTTCCAAACTGAACATAATTTTTAGGAATTTTCATACGTATACATATACTCCTTGTCAGAGTCGGTAAAGAGGTCACCTCGAAAATCTTTCAAATGAATGAATAAATTTCATAGTTGGCTATTAGCAAAGATCTTTGCTAATAGCCCACTTGAAGATGTTATAATACAACGAAACCTAGGTCGCGGTAAAGAACTTAAAGACGAGTTTTCAAGTTAAAATGATAAACTGAATCACATTTATTAAGTATTTTTGTATCTGGAGACTACCAAACATAGTTATATTACTAAAAATTATGACGAGGAACAACATTTGTTGAAATAAAGATAATTAATTGAGAAAGCAATTTAAGTGAAATTGAAATATTATTTATTGGGAATTTTCATTTTGCTTCATTTATACGCTGGTGCCAAGTATTTATATCGCATGATATCTGTACGGATAATATAAAGATCAAAAAGAATAGCATAAAGGACATCTTTTCTTACTCTAATTACAAGTTAAATCAATCAAAATCAAAATTATCGAAAACAATCCAAAGTGTTCGCCTTTTAATGACAAACATAATTTTTAGTGGGGCATATTAAATTTTGTCGATGTAGATCAAATTTATATTTCGAATGAAATTTATTATTTTTGTAATAAAATTTAAAAACAAATAGAAGTAAATCTGTGATATTTCTAAATATAGGCTTTACCTTAAAAAGGCAATAAGAAAGCAAATATAAATAAAGTGGAATTAAAGAACAAATATGGTATTTTATTAAATTGTTCTCAAATATGGTATTTACATAATAGTTCAAAATATTGAATATATTTTGGCGTTAATTTTATAGAAATTCAATATTCACAATTGGCTTTGTAGAAATTCATTATTCACAAGAAATTAGTAATTCACAGCCCACCGGAAAATGTTGTAATACAACGAAACCTACATCGCGTAGTTTCGTTTAATTGTAAATCATAGTTTAATATAATGTTTGCGTGGAGTTATCATCAAGGGATAAACTAAGGGAAACGAATATAAAATTTGCTTTAAGTATTACTTTTAACAAACAAAAAGTTTATTAAATATCACTCTTTGTGACGTATAATAATACTGTTACCATAATAATGAAATAATCGAGAAGAGAACGGCCTATTAATGCGTTTTCAAATTCTAACTTAATTCGAAAAGTATTAAAAAATTTACAAACCTAAATAATTTACAGCAATAATAAGTCGCTTAAATTGCATCTATGTTAAGTATGGTAGAGATAATATAAATAATTGTATTAAAAATTGAACGGTTGGCAAGAATACTTATTATATATATACATATATACATATATACATATACATATATATATATATATATATATATATATATATATATATATATATATATATATATATATAATACTAAATCTCTCATCCATGAGTAAAACTTACTTTACAGGTTCCTAACTCATTTAGGCACATATAAACCTTCAAGGGTATTTCCAGTAATCTTTGACAGGTGCTAAAGTACTGGATTTTTTTTAAAAACAGTCATAGTTTTTGATTATTCATAAACAAAATGAAAAAAATATCGTGTACTTTGTTTTTTAATTTTTTTTAACATTTCCTTTTGTATATTCTTATGCCAGTGTATACTGGTGTAGTAGTACTATTACAACCGTGCTTAAATTAATTTATTACCTAGCAACACGGCACGCAAAATTCACCATTCCGTTTTTTTCTGAAATTCTGTGGAGTCATTTGTTCATAATATTGAAACAAATTCATTGTTAATGTATGAGACATTGAAATTAAGGCTCTTTAAATGTATAAAGTATTAATCCAAAATATTTCAAAATTCTAATAAAAGATAAACATTTGTATTTGTTCAAATTACAGATTAATATGAAATGTTATTTATTTTAACTGACAATTTGAACTACCTTAGCGAGTTGTAACAATTCACTAACAAATTGTAATTCTAAAATAGAATTAGAAATCTTCATAAATGGGAAACATGTGTATCATAACAGGATCGTAACATTTTGTTTATACAAGTAGTAGCTGCTGCCGCTGAGAATAACCATGTTTATAATAAGATGCTAATTGCTGTTCAATGGAATGGTCAAGTGAAGAAGAGGAGCGCTATAAGCTATGAAATAGACCAAACAATAAAAGAAGTGGAGTTTTGAATTCAGAATAATTTAGTAAAACCTTGTTGAAATCTTGTGTCAACTCTTGTGTCGGACAAAAATACGTCATTTTATTTAAGGAGGGGCGTGAATAACTATACAGACATGATATAGAATGCGAGGATTATGTTTGTGTTCAACTATCCCTTCGAGTGTGTTTATATTTTATTAGCACCAATGTACAATGATAAAAAAATTAGTTTGTTGTGGTTCGCTGGAGACAAGGGTAAATAGCGTGGATTATGCGATAGAAAAAATTAAATTAGTTGCCTGTGTAATGTCCAATACATTCGTTGCCTATGTAATGTCCAACATTTGTTGCCTGTGTAATGTCCAACGACTATCACTTCTTTTTTAACAGCTGTCTGTTACCAACGTTCTCAAATTTGCTTATGATTTTAATTAAAAGAGGGAACCCGATGATAATAAAATACAATCCTAGGCACATACATACTTCGTCGAAATATTACTAGTCAAAGAAGAGGTTCTGCGACTCATTACATGGCCACCGCGGTCTCGGAAGCTCAAACCTGTGAACTTTTTTATTAGGGTTACGTAGAAGTAAAAGTGTACGGACAACCTTTCTCAGTTACGTGAACATGCCAATACTGCAGCTGGAGAAATCAGTGTCGCCAAGTTCACACGATTTGTAAAACGATTTTTTATTAAATGATAGACATTTTGCATGAGGGGGGTGGGGTAATTTAATTTAAAGCATGTTTCATTTATTTCTTGTGTCATTTTTCCATTTCTCAGCCTGATGATCATTCATCTTAATCAAGAAATTTTAATTCCAGTAGACGATAGATTACGTAGTTCGATGAATGACAAAAAAATATGTTTTAATGACGTATTATTTAATTATATTTGTTTTAAAAACAGCATTTTATAAGTTTTTTACATATGGAGGCAACATTATACACACAGACACACACACACATAGACGTACATACACACACACACACACACACACACACACACACACACACACACACACACACACACACACACATACACACACACACACACACACACACACACACACATGCAAACATTCAAGGTGCTATGGATTTTGTAGACTCTGAAAATGATTGTTGATTAACCATATATCCTTACAATAACGCACAAATTATTACTTGCTTCTAGAAATCATGCATATTCGTTTCGTTTTTAATTTCTTGCGTTTTCGTTGATTTTTCAGCGTGATTAAATTTGATATTTGATGGTGTTTTTGACCCTTTTTTTCGAACATTTATTATACCCAAAATAGAAAAGTCGATAGCGTTTTGTGTTAAATCAAATAAGATCATTATTCTCAGATTTCCACGCCATCGAGTCTTCCATCTGGGTAAAATAAATGTTGAAAACTTGATAACTCGATAGCGTTTGTAGTCCTTCACACTTCACACAATCTAGTTGCATTGAGTTAAAAGGAAAATTTGATTTTGTTGCTTGGACAGATTTAATTTTATAACTTGGTTTGTTAAACAAAACAAATAGTAAAAAGCAAGTTGTTTTTAACATTAATAGTAAAGTGATAATTCGATTATTGGAAATTTATTAAATATTTGTACTTGTTTATTCCCTATTACTAAAGCGCACATATTAATAAGCTAGCAAGCAGTGAATGATATCTAGAAAAATGATAATACTTTCAAACGTCTTTTAAATTATCCGAAGATGTTATTTCACGAATTACTGAAACTGTGTATTTTTCCGAACTTTATCATTCCCAGCTAAATTTAAATTTTACCAAAATTGTAATGAATAATTCGTTACTTCAAAACTGTGTAATGTTTTATAAATTTGAAATATATTCTCAAAATTGGGTATAAAACATATTTTAACCAAATTTTCTGTATATAATTAAATTATTTAATCACACGGAATAAACATTTAATGAAACGAACGTACATAAATTCTAAATATGGTGGGCACGAGAAAATTATGTGGCATGAATAAATTAGTTTAAAAAATTCTGAGCTTTTATCGTAAATGTTGGGAGTAACTGAGATGGCAAGAAGAACTAGTAAATTTTATTATACCTACGTAACAGAGTTGAAATTGTGTACAGAGATCGTCACAAACATTTAATCATTCAGAAGTAGCGAATGTTGTATTTTGTATGTTGTCTTACTTTTATACATGTTCGATGGTAATATGCATGTGAATGCCTCAATTATTTTTTGTTCTTCGTTTTAAACCTTAAAAAATTCTTCGTTGGGGTCGTTGGATATCTCAATTATCTTCCACGATATTTCTTAAACATGTACCAAAAACAATTTAGCATCAATATTACAATGTAATATTAATATAAATTTTGGTTCAGAAGAAAACATTTTATTGAATGTTACAATATTTTACCTCCTCAATTTTGGATATTTCTGTTATGTTTACCTTTACCATTTGCAAAATGTTTTTTTTAATTATAAAATTTAGTGTCCAATATCTTGTTACAAATAAAAAATTATTGAAGCAATAAAAAAATTATTTGCATAATGTCAAATTAAGAAATTAACATGGAAGCAACCTTACGAATTAGTAAAAAATTATTTAAAATATTACGAAAATTGCACGGGCAAAGCAAAATGGAAATTTTATGTTACAATAATTAAAATCTAGTGCTGGTCAAAACTAAAGTTGTTTTGTTTATGAATATCTTAAAATTAATTAATTTCCATTTTACTGAAATATTCAATTATGTCCTAAAACTTTACCTAAGTTCTTTATGAATTACTGTATAATATCTGTGGTGTAAATAATTTTAATTATTTCAGTAAGAAATTAACCCCGTAGCCTAAGAAATGTATTAAATGAAGTACGTACGACTTAATAAAGGTAGATTATAGATAACTTTAATTATTAAAGCCTGCTCCAACAACACTCCATGAACTTTAATTTTAACTAAAGCCTTGTTATAAGCGACCTAAATAAGAATTTCAGTAAAGATTTAAGAGCAAGTTTAATTTTCTCAGATTACAAATAACCATATTGACTAGAACCGAGCTTATTTCTTTTCCATATATGCAGATATTTTCATTTAAATAATAATTTATTTCTTTGCTATTGCCTGTTTTAACCTCCGTGATATAATTAAAGGCGAATTTTCCTTGCCGTTTATTCCTCGCAATAATCGGTCTACCTATATCATTGACGGCAAAATAAGGTTAACGTTTTTTTAAAACTACATTGGTATTAAAATTCCTTATTCAATTTTAGATATGGTAACCTTGACTACCAAAGGCTATTGGATTAAAAGTAATTATTGTAATAATAAAGGCAACAAATAAAAAAAAATATTGCAAACTCCATAATGGATAAGGAATAGGCAAAAACCTGAAATTGTAAAGGAGCTACTTATAAATCATGGTTTATTCAGATTAAGGATTGACTAAAAGAGCTAAATCCAAAAAGATATTTTAATCGACGAGCGCGGATGAAAACATCTGTATAAATAGAAAGAGTGAAGCTGGCGACATGTTTCACATGTCGCGTAAGTGAACGTAATTTTTATTTTTTAATTAAATTTCGAAGGACGCACACATTGCATACATTTTATAGTTTACACGCTTTTACAATTCCGGTGTTATCGAATAACTGATTTAATCTTACAATCTAGAGTATATAACTCTGCAATGCACAAAATGTATTGCTAAGAAGAAAAAACTGAAACGCATATTTTTGATCTAATGATACATATCTCTCTAGTTTATTGCGATCAGTACTGATACGACTAATATGACAGATCTAACGGATACGTTATACTCATCGTTCACACTATGAACGAGGTAGAAAAACAAAATGTTGTGGTACAAACATACCTCGTTTCTTAAGTTCACGAAAAAAATAATGTGTAACTGAAAAAATCATGAATGTTGTATCGATTCTTGATAAAATATTCTAATCTTGGCTATTTTATTTCACATTTTTTCGAGCTTAGGACTGGAAATCTGGATTAAATTAAAAACCACATTAATTAATTATTACATTTATGAAGTAATCTGGCTTGACGTATTCAAAAACCAAAAACCATTTACAATAATTGAATTTCGGATGATTTATTTACAACTGAGCGGCTATTTACGAAATACGCGATCTTCATACATAAAGCCAGCTTAATATTGTTAAAATTTACAAACATGATTTACCTACTTTAATGTATCATTTAGGTACATATGATGGACTTATTGCTACGAGAGCAATACCTTACAGCCAACCATAACTCCACTCCAGCTCCACTCGACGAGCAGCCGAGAATCGAAGTCCGCACGGTGCAGTATGCCTTGTGATCAACCCAACAATACGTCCAATCAACGAGGACAATAACGACGAAAATATATCACGGCTAAATATTAGCCGTGATATATATATATATATATATATATATATATATATATATATATATATATATATATATGTATATATATATATATATATATATATATATATATATATATATATATATAAGTACTGAAAGAAAAAAAAATTGTTTCGGGAAAATTCCCTAAAACGGTGGATATTTATGGGTAAGGAAAAGTGACGGTTGTCGATAGGAACAGACGAGTGCTTATAACTATGGAGGTATACATTTAATATAGTAGTGAAGGATGAACTTACTTCTAAAAGGAGTAAAGTAGGTAGCGCTTTAAGTAATACATACCAATAATTATATATGATGCTGAATTATAGATACTACAACAGTAATTTTAAACAGGGTGTGGCAGAGATGTAACCACCTAGGTATATTTGGATATAGGCCTTAATAGAAAAACAAATATATTTCATGAGGTTTTGATATTGAAGATTATGCGGTGGTAAAATCAGAATAAAGTTTATTTATTTAGAATTTAGGCGTGGGCACGTGTTCCCCAAACGAATTCATATTTAAAAGAAGTTTCTCGAAAAAGAGCAACTGAAAATTAAGAACAGATTTTTTGAATCGAGATTTAGGAAACGAGAAAAAAAGTAATGTAAGACTTATGAAGTATAATCGAAACTAAAAACCGTGTATGGACTTAATTATTTAAAAATAGTTATTATTATATAAAATATTCATATTCCTTTTTCGATTATTTTATTTCACAACTCACTATATTTACTTAAAAGTTTTCCAATTTTTAACATATGCAACTACTTGGTTCAATGTAACTTTTTCTGTTAAACTTTAAAACTGCTGTCAAATATATATTTGACATATATTAGTACTTATTTTTTCCATTGAAAAGTAATATCCTGTCAAAAGAATTACTAATATAAATGAGTAGGGTCAAACGTCTTTACAAAAAGTAAGCACTGAAAAGTAATATGATAAAAGTAGCAGTTCTTGTATAACTTTGCTAAATAAATATAAGCGAGGAAACTACTCTTTTCCGTCTATTCATTAAATATTATATACGCCATAAAACTACTCTCATTCTAACGCCTTATTATATTATTGCATATATGGTCTAGGCCAGGGTTTCCCAACCTTAAAACAAAAGTTTATAAATACACAAACTTACATTTTAGCAGCGAGACACAATAATTTTACACTCTCAAACTAATTTCTCAACAAAAAATGTACACCAAAATGTCAAATTTTTCGCAAGATTGTGGTAATAATAGTGAATATAATATTTAATTTCATTAATTTTATGCATGTAAATTAAACATTACATTGTAATGTTATTTGTATATTTTTTGTTTTTTCTTTCTAAAATGCAAACGCTTTCCGCCCCCCTTGACATCTCTCTATGCCCCCCTTGGGAGGCGCGCCCCCTTGGTTAGGAACTCCTGGTCTTTTCTGCGTCGAAACTTTTTCCCATCGAGATTTCGAATATTTTCACGAAATGTTTGAAAAGCCTGACTATTTGGTAAAAAAATGGAGGGTTGTCCATTTTTACCGTGTAAAATTATGTAATCATATCAGTAAAATAGTGGTGTAATACTTATGTTCATAATATTTTTTATAGTGAAACTTTATTAAGTTAATATTTTGATTATGTTTGATTATGTATATATATTTGATTATGTATACAGTTTTATAATACTCGGTATAATACAATTAATTTTATAAATAGTCATCAACTGATCGAATATATATTTGCGCCATATTTTAACTGTTAAATTCCATTGTTTACAAAAATTCTCTCTTGAAATTAAATGGATATAGTTTCCTCTATGCTCTTTTAACGTATTTCATAAGGAGTGTTCTGCCTGTCTATCTATTTCATGTTTATCTAGCATATCTATTAGTTTTACTAGTAAGAGTCACAAAAGACAAAAAAGTATTAAAATGATTTGAATTATATTATCACTGACATAATAATTAAGACACGGGTTAAAATCTAGATTACCTTATTATTAAATATTTTCTAAGAAACTTGTAATTAAATTATTAGTCCTTAAGTTTAGTTTAGCAAACTAGAAAAACACCGCCGCTGAAATAAAAAAAACACACGTGGACAAATTTGAAGACAAAAGCGGGTATATTACACATTCACGCGGTGAATTTAATAAAAATACTATACTTTTATGTGTGTTTATATATACATATATATATATATATATATATACATATGTATACATATACATATATATATATATATATATATATATATATATATATATATATATATATATACATAACTTAATATGTATAAGGTTCTCGCATTTCGGTTTCTACTAATATTTAATAGATTTATTATTTATGAACTAATTACAAGTATATTATGGATTTATGTAAACAAATATTTTATCTAATTTTCACACTGGACATAAATTATCATACTGCTTACATTATAATAAGTACAATGACTACTTCACTTCGAGTCTAAAAATTGATTATCTATCTGTGATGCCACATAAGAATTGGAGGACTACTAGGATTTTAAATAAAAAATATTTCTTTACCGAAAGAAATATTCCATATTCCTTGGTAAATTTAATAAGTTACTTTCTACCAAACTGCTTAAATACAAATTAGCTCTTGCGATATATTTGTCGTACCGGTATTCAATATAAAACCAAAATTATTGTTTATGGAATAAAGAAAAATATTTATTTATATGCAAAATGTTGCCACGTTTGTTTTCAATTTTCGACTAAATTTTTTTAGAATGTTTTTGCAAAACCACAATTAAATTTAAATTAGATGTTGGCTTCTATTCTAAAAGAGAATGTGGCTTCAAATTCCACGGTAACGAAATCCGTGGATATTTCATCGAAAGTTTCATATTATATCATCGGATGTATTTCAAGGATTAGTCGGTTTATCATTTTTACATTAATAGTTTATACAAAGCGTATAAGAAACAATAAAATGAACTTAAGCAATAAATAAAAATAATTTATTATATTTAATTTTGGCGAAATTATAAATCAGATGTCAATTTAGATAGACGTTCAATAAGAAGCAACCACGTGAGCGCCCTCGTCTACCGGAAATGGATGTTGTAAATTCACGTGATGCTACTTATTTTTTAATAAACGTAATACTGGAAAAGAAAGGCGTAAGTCTTATTTCCAATTAGGACAGGCTTAGAATTTTTTTAGTACCTATGGCACTTTCAACACTCCCCAATATTAGTTCTCAATACGTGCAGTATTATGTACGATAGCTTCGACATCGCCATAGAATAACAAAAATTTTACTTGAAAATTTAAGTTTCACCGTCTACACTCCCAACTTTTAGTTTAAAAAATATTGAATTGTTTTCTCAGTAATTAAATGACAGCTTAATTTAGGTAATGAAAGTAAAACAAAAAAAAGGAAATGAGAAAACATTAGCTTTTATTATTTTACATACTTTTACGAGCTAGCTTCACGTGTGGAAAAAGTGCTAAAAAACACGGGTTAACTTTAATAAACAGTGGATTAAAATGTTCAATTTTAAATAAATGGAGCAAATGAACAAAACGAATTCAATAATATATAGACATTACCCTTTATAGCCCAAGGCAACTTCCGTAAAGGCAAAATGTGAGTAGTTAGTATAAGAAAAGTGTTATCGGATAATTAAATTTTAGCAAATAATTATTTTGTGGAATCTTTTTAAGTTTATAATTTTTTGTATTTTCATCATTCCTTCTATTATTTAATCTATGTGTATATATATATATATATATATATATACATATATATATATATATATATATACATATATATATATATATATATATATATATATATATATATATATATATATATTTAGATTCACATCGTGTCATGTACAATTCTTGATTAGAAATTACGTCAAAAAAATTTAATTTCACTTGTTTTTTAATTGCTTTTGTCTACTACAAACATTATACCAAAAGAGAACCCGTAAACTTTGTAAGGAAACATTACTATTACTAATAAAAGCGAAAACAAGTGCCAAACTGATCTTCCCAACGCGGCCCAATAATAAGGAGACATAACTTGTTAGTAAAGCTTATTATTTTAATATCAAATGACAGCCTGCGCACGTTGCTCTTGTTCTAGTAACAACGATGGACTCTTTCGATTGAATGGTTCATTGTTAGACAGCACGGTATCGCTTTAACAAGGGTGAACGCGAAGGGGAAGTTTCAAGTGAAGCGTTCGTACATGCTCGTGCTTTAAAAATAATGTAGAGAAATAAGAGGGCCTTGTGGAAATCGAACATATACTTATACTTACTATGGTTTGAAATAAATATATGTACTATAATATATATAAATAATAAATATAATAAAACTCTAGAATTTGCGTGTCTCTCCATTGGAGATATTTAAAAAAAAGAGGGAGATAATAGAAGAAATAAAACACAAAATAATTTTTTTGGGATTTCTGCCTGTTTGTGTATTTGTTAGAATATCTAAAAAGTACAAACTCAATTACAAATGGAGATTTTTTGAAGAATATAGGGGTTAAGATGAAGTCCTTATTTAATCAGAATCAGTACACGCGATCAGAATATACTCGAATTCCCTTTCCAAAAATTCACTTACATTACATTCCTGCGACAAAACCCAAGTGCCTAGCTACTCGACACGTAGTGATTACACAAATGTCTGGTGTACATCAATAATTGAAGCTACGTATAATTGAAACCACGCAATGAAATTTTCGACCCGTAAATATATTATATTGGTGAAATAGGCGTGATGAAATGTGGAGTGATGCGGGAAAGATAGGCATTTAGGTAAGCAATCATAATGCAGGCAGACTTCGTAAGTTTATAAAATTGTTCGATGACTTTTATATCCGACATTATCTAATTTTTTTCCCCCGGTTGGTTTAAAATGTTGACATGTTATCAATATTCTGTAATTTAATTAATTTGCTAGATTTAGTATTAAGCTGTATAAATTTGATCATTACGTACTTTATTGTATATCCATGTAATATACCTGTCGAATTGACTTGCCTGCATATTAAAAGTATTTTGTAAAAAATGAATTATGGGATAAAATAAAGGTAACTGAGCTCCAAACTACTGTTTTGGAACTTTTATCTGTTTGTTAGTTTGCTTATGCATGCATCATAAACTACCAAAATAATTTGGATGTGTTTTAGGAAAATATAGGAATCAACTAAAAGTAATACCTAGTTTTATTTCATCGTAATTGTGTAAACCCTTTTTTCTGGACATTTTTTTTTATTGATGCAACGTAATGAATTTTTAAGAATATTAATTTGACATCAGATGGCATGTTAAATAAAATATTCTTAAAAATTCATTACGTGGCGTCAATAAAAAAGGAGGACTTACTTAACCTGGCAGGTAAACAATTTAGTCGCTTTTGACCGAAAAAAAACAAAATTTTTACAATTATTGCGGCTAAAATTAAGGGTAGTATTATAATACTCGTAACTACTTTTGCTAAAGTACCGTAATTATCGAAAATATTGCTTAAACATGGCAGTTTTATAAAACAAGTTGTAATTTTAGTAGAAATGAGAAAAATCTATTAATTACGAGTGGAATTTGTGTTACGAGATTCCATATAAAATTTATATAACAATTATAAATTATGCATTATTTCTTTTAAACTATTTATATATAAATTACTTGATGTATTATTTACATTCCTAAAATTGGCGGTTAGGTTGTTTATAATTCTTTTATTTTTTTATGTACCTTAATCTAAAAAATACAACCATTTATTTTAAATACCTCTTCAATGATACTCCGCTCGTAGTATCGGTGAGAAAAAAAAATATTCTATGTAAGTTCTATCTATGAGAAATTACTTAATAATTATGGCTTATAGAATTCAGCTACGGCATTGTATAAAATGTCATCCTAATTGGTATTAAGTAAAAGTGTTGTTTTATTGGTATATGTGTACGGATAGACAACTTAAACCTAATAACAAGCACGTGATGAGTTTAAAACCACTTGACGTGTAGTAATTACGGAAATATATAGTATTTACACGTACATAAGTAAACGACCCTAGGTGTGTTTTAAATCGCGCAATGAAATTCACCAGCCATTTCATACATTGATGAACAACAACAAAAAGTGCCTAGCTACCCGACGTGTGGTAATTGTAGAAATATATGGTATACATATATATTTAATAGATCACACTAGGTGTATTTTCAATAGCTCAATGAAATTTTCCAACTATTTAATACATTGGTGAAATTAATATGGTAACAGGTGAATTGTGGAGGGATGCGGAGGGGCATTTGTTTGAGTATACAACACGAATGCAGGAAGATGTATATGGACAGATTACAAGGTAATTTCCAGTCCTCTTCCGTACATAAAATGTTTCGACATTGTAAATATCCGTTATAAGCTTGCTGCATTTCCCCAATATGTTTAAAATTTAAATCTAGTGTCAATATTTATAATTTTATTACTTCGGTAGGTTTGATATTCATCTGTATAATTGTCGCGTAAAAGATTCTCTATACAGGTAATAAAACTGTATAATTAGTGCATCTGTAAACGGAAGGTATTCACAGAAAAATGATTTAGGACAATATAAGAAAAGTAACAAGACACGAAAAGGCTTTTTTTACATATCTGTCCTTTTGATTGTGAGCTTGTTTATTTATTCGCGTATCGCGCAAGAACAGCTAAAATATTTTGGAATTCAATTTAAGTTAAGAAAAAGATTTCGACGAACTTGTTACTGGTTGGATTCTTATGGGCCTAAGTTAATATATAGACTACATTTCATCAGAATTGACCAACTAAAAAGTTACCATGGTAATTTGACGTTTAAATACAAAGTGTACTTAAAAAGTTTACTTTTACATTTACTGTAATAAATGATGTTAGCCTAGAATAATAGGCAAATTAATAAAATGTGTCACCCAAATTGCAATGCTTATCAACCAAAAAGACTGTACTACCCTGATCTAACAGTGGTACCTGAAGAGCGACAGGCAAAATTTAAATATGTTTAGTCAGTTTCATTCCTAAAACAATATTTTAAATATAAATAAAATTCGCAGCAGCAGAATTCCACATGCATATATTAACATTTAAGGATGTATAATATTTCTATTAAACTATTAATGAATTAAACCAAACATCAATATTTTTTCACCAAGCAAATGGTACGCCCAGTAAAATTTTGACAGGTTTAAAAACGCTGTGTAATAATTTGTCATAAATTGTTGGATTTAGAATCATCGCTATAGTTTTCAAATAACTTTTAAGTATAATACTTACAAAATTGTTTCTTTCATAATCTTAACTTTAACAATTTTATAGGTAGAGAGCAGTGAGGATATATCAGTATTATCTCCAAAACTATATTAGAGAACGTTCCGAAAAAAAAACAGTTTTAGGTTCCTTTTAACTGGCTTTATAAACTGTAAGACGACTCAACATGGTATAAAAGAAATAAAACTCGAAATGATATATCGAATTAAAAAATTACTTTTTAATGATGATCTATCAAGAAGATATAAATGATTTCCCTATAAATATTTTCTTGCATTAGCTTTGAAATATACAATCGTTAATATATTATAGAAGTAATTATAAATACATTTTTAATAATATATTTTACAATGCCAAATTTCCAATTTGCATGCCGAACGGTTTCTAAGAAAAGAACGGCTGAAAGAAAATATAAGTAATTTTATAAGCGTTGTGTTTTGTTAATTTGAGGAAGGGTACCCTAAAAAGATACAATATTGCAAATTTTATTTTTATATGCGCTTAGAAAAAAATATAGTGTTTGTGTGTGGCCTGTTGGCTTAAAATGTCTTACATAAATGAGTGAGGTAACATTAAATAAATTAACTTACGCTATTTACGTAATATGTTTATTTCGTAAAGATTTTCGAACTTAGTTCTAAGTTTTCAATTACAATGTTGCTTATTATTTGTTTATAAATGTTAGCCGTAACTCTTTATGATCACTGAAGTCAGAGTTAGACACAAGACGCAGCAACTCATGGCTACAATTGCAACAATTAAACGAAAACTAAATATTTAGTAACATAACAATAAATTCATACCACCATCATCATTCAAATTCATACCTTTTTATAGTCTAGAAAAAAATATTTTTTCTTGAGTACTACAAACATTTGGAACTTGGTTTCATTTTTTTTTATGATAGATCGACTTTCTATCAATCTAAATTATTTTAGATTTTTCGGCTGGCAATCATCATGAATATGGAAGATGTAAAAGATATTTTTGCACAATTTCAATCGTAGTTCAAAAAATATGTGACCTAAAAATAAAAGAAAAAGTTCGGTACTGTATGTAAAGTCATTTAATATAATGCTCCGTTTGACCTCATTGACTCACTTCCCCATCCCCTTTCCGCAACCTCTTTTGAAAATTTCATAACACTTTGAATATATGTGGACAAATAAGTTCTACAATGTTGCTAAGTCAATAACAAAAGCAATTGCTGAGAAAAACAGCCGGGACATACTTCTATAGGTCACGGTTGTTACGACGACACCCAAATCTTACCATAGAAGTTTCTCATTTACCTTTTCAGTTACGTGACTCTTACCAAATCAAATTCGACTTGAAAACAATATGTCTGTGTACTTTGTTTTCAATGTGTTAATAATTACATTGTTAATATAAATCTTAAACATTATATTGATGTTTACTTAATGGTCCGTATCAAGGAAAAAAAAGGGTACTCGATTATCGTAACAGTTACGGAACAAACATCATAGAAAAGGGTGACTGAAGGACCAAAGTATGACTTAAAGGTATTAAGATAAGAAATATTTTAAGACACGTTGATTGAGATAACATATGATGTTAGATATCCGTATATAAATACATAGTCACAAACATAATGCGTGGTAGATTTGATAGCGAATAGTCTTCAAGGTGAAAAGAAAAAGTCCTTTTTAAAAACCAAAAAAAATAAACCATAAATTAAAGGCTGTTAATGTTACCAACATACACTTGTGTAGCCTTGCGTCTCCACCCGCACTCTTACGAAGAAAAACACATTTGCACAGATGACCTACTTCGGTGATATGTTTATTTTGTTAGATGGGTTTTATGTCAAGGAGATGGCACTTGATGTGTCTTCTTCGACGTATGTTAATCGTGAAGTGGGGAGACTGCTGAAGGATCAGGACGACCATATTGGATTTACGTCAATTGAATAACTCCCTTATAGGGAAAAGGGATTTAAAAACAATTCCCAATAGAGTTGAAGTGAATTACATCCGACCACAACCGTTATAAAATGTGAAGGAGGCTAATGAAGATAGTACAGGTACATTAGTTTAAATAAAAATCGATTAAACTTTTTTGATACTTTCTTCAACATAAGTACATACGTTGCTTCATATGAAAACCTTGATTGGTTTCAGGAATACTACAGATTAACAAAATAAATGAAGTCACAATACTCCCACGGTCATGTAAATCGTGGGAATGTAGCAAAAACAATCCTAGCACCTTTATACTTTCCGACTTCCATGATATGTTCGTAAAATTTTAGATGGTTATCCATAATTGCACCGGGATTCCGCATGGATGATATCCTTTCGAACACCATTCCATTTAACTCGTAATTCTGCATAAAGCTTACACGTTGACGGAAACATGTCATCATTACGCATTTGATTAAATTAAAACATAACTTCTTTTACTCAGACTCCATTAAAATACTAAGTCGATATCACTTTAAATTAGCTCACAATCAGATTGATTTTCTGCTTCCGAGAATAGTTTCATATAATCAGCAAACAAAAAACAACGAGCAATGCTAACGACAACTAAGGGCATATCATTAATCAACTTAATGATAGATTTGGTGATCTGGTGATCTCAAAGCAGGCCTTCATTAAGTACACGGGTATGTGTTAGGATCAGGGGCCTATTTTTGGTGGAACTCAACTTCAATGCTCAGTGTACCCTTACGATTTGCAAGTGAGATGCTCCGTCTGTATTAGCGGCCCGTGTCAATTTTGCAAGGACGATTATCGGCTCATTATTCAAAAACACTGATTTCAAATTTTCCACGAAAGCGTTTGCTACAGCCTCACCCGAGTACATAATCTCATCCTACATCATAGATTCAAGTATGTGTTTTTAGCTTTTATATCTCAGGTATGTCCAAAATATTTTCGATGAAACTAAATATTGGCTATAATATTTAGTATACTATAATATTTAATAGTGGAAGGGGGAACCTTCGCAAAACCAAATATTCTTTTTATGTTACATTCAATATACAATTTTTAAACTCAATTATAACTTTGAGCTCTATAGAAGCTTTCATTTACTACCCTGTTTTGTCGGTTTCCATAATTTTAATTTTTCTCTTAATATCAGGCATACATGCAAGTACTCATATATTAGCTGCATATTCTGATTTACTGAATTCAATATTTTCATCGTCAGAAATGCATTTTTATTCACCTTTGGAAAAAGGCATTGTATGATCCAATTTCCAAAGCGATATGTGCTCTATTTTTTCATTCAGAAGAACGAATTATTTCAAAAAATATGAAATATAGACTCGTTGTAAAAATATTTTTTTAAAACATGAATAATTAAATAAAAATTTAATTATGCCAAAAAGACCTATTTACAAAACCTGAATAAACATATTCAAGAAGATAATAGGCCTTAAAGAATAGAAAATTATTGTCCTTTTGGAAATGTTTTTACTATTGCTACCTCCAAAGCGATATCAGTTATCAGCTGTTTTCATTTGAAATTGCTATAACTGTATTAATTTTTCTTATATTTGAATAATTTATATTATACTCCATTTGATTAAATAGAAAATATAAACCAAGTAGCAAAATATAAACATTTTATAGAAATGCACCTATGTTTTGAAACTGCCAATTGAAAGGCAACCAGGAATATTAATATAATTCTTAAAATGTTAATTCCTGAAGATCCACAAAAAAATTCGTCACAAGAAGCATCAATCAAACACAGGTGAAACAAACACCTTTAGTTTCATTTTAATAAAGAATTAGTTCTTAGGTAAAATATATTAAGTTAAGAAATGTTACGAAAAGATGACAAAGTATTTAATTTACCAAATAAAGAATATGGAGAAATTATATATACCACAGAACTAGGGAAATATAGATCGAGGTCATAAGAGCTATAAAAGAGAAAAACAAACTTATATTATTTTTGAGTTATTGGAGGTATTTTTGATCCATGGATGAAAATCTAATGGAGGTATTAGAATCCCAGTTCAAACAGATGAAGCCTTAACGATGTAACATCTCATATTTACATGGAAGTTACTTAACCAGATAAAATAATAAATAGCACTGGAAGATCGACAGATGTGTTTACAAATAAATTTATGTTATTTGAAATAATTTGTAATTAATGTAAAATATAAGATGTATCAACAAATATTTACAAACAAATATTTTCCCATCTGTAGTGTCCGTAGAAATAAAATAAAAAGTAAGACGTCAATGAATTTAAAGAGAAATAAATCACTGTAAACCACGAAAAGAAATATTATGTCAATTTTATCTTTGAAAATTGTTTTGTTTACTGGTTATAATATTCCATACAAGAAAAACTTTAAATTTTTCCACCTAACATAGGACAGAAGGAATGGCATTGATATGCCTTTGAAGTATCTTTTGAACACGATTCACCTAACTGTGGGATATTTGCTTAAAAAAATTGTTTTTGAAGTTGATGGACGTGAGTAAAATAACTAAACGAGATGAAATACTCAGCACGAAGTTGGCTGACGTGCATAAAAGCTATCGATTGCAGGCCGCGTGGGTAAAATTTTCATTCAACGAGAGCTTTTATGAGTTTATACTCACGTACTGAGCACTTGCTGCTTTTAAGTTTTCTTAGCCAAATAGCAAAAACCAAAAAGTTTTTTCATTCCTGTCCATCATTGTTCCTTTACTTCCTTATCAATATTTTACAGTTTTCATAGTCAGGGTTCTCATTTATATGTAGCAATATATTTTATTGTACCTCGCTCTACGGGTAATGTGAGGGAATAAGTTAAGTAAATAAAGTTGAGGTTTACTTAATTTTTTCCCTTTTCAATGTCTTTTGCTTCACACTAAGCTTCACATTAAAGTGCAATGTATACAAAGTGAAAAATTACACATACAAATTTAAAAAATTATTTTAACGATGGTCTAAAAAATATAGAAAAATTCTGAATAAGTTCCAATCGTTTGATTAGAATTTTAAGAAAGACTTACAATAATAATACATACATAAACCACAATAACACACATAAATCACAACAGAACGGAAACAACTACACTACTTTGTGCTACTTTTGTTAGGATTTACGAGCATATACTTTATGTTCTACATAGTGACGGACTTTCCTAAATATCCACATATTCAAATATCCAAACAGTCCCATTACATATATTTTTAAAATTAACTTTATCAATGAAGTAAAAGACTATTCCGTATCGTTCCACATATGTTTAAAAATAGTGAATTTCAGGAACATTATCCTTTATTTTATTCTAAATAAACCGATAGAAATTAACGCGGGTCATTCTGAAAATTCTGAATTTTTCTGATTGCTGAAATTTGGAAGTAAGTCTGGAGTAAAAAATTGCAAGTCCCTCGCTATTATTTATGGAAATAAAATAACCGAGAGGGATTTTCGATCGTGTGATGTCGTCTGAAACCCTCGGACGGATTTCTCACCTACATTATGTCATTGCCGTGGTATGTTGGGTCGTTCACACTGCATACGGCCTATGACGGTATGGCGCACCGGGACCCGGGTTCGATTCCCGGCCGTTCGTCGACCGGGGCTGGACTGATGTTACTGGGGCTGGACGGTTGGCTGTAAGAGATTTCTTTCGTGGCAATAAGTCCGCCATATACATATATATATATATATATATATATATATATATATATATATATATATATTAGATACATTAAAGTATATGAATAGATTATTAACTTTTATGTAAGACTTAATAATTATCAACTTAATAATAATAAATTTTTACTGATGTAGTAATTGGACTGAGACACGTAATTAAAATAATAGGTTACCTTGTGTTTGCGCATGACTGTCGAAGTCTATAGCGTGATATTGAAATTGTAGTTGAATGAAGTGAAGAGAGTGAATTAGTATTTAATCTGGATAAGTTTTCAGGGATAATTTATGATCGTTTAACCGTTTTCGTGTTACTATCACCCATAATCATTATACTGATACTAGCTCATTACGTTGTTGCATTAAAATAATGATTTCGGTTTTACGGTTAAAAACAATTTTTCATAATTAAGTCGCTCAAATATCCCATTCATCCTGCCATACTCTTGAATTTGTTCTTTAAAATATTCAGTGTATTTTTCAAGTTATCTTTTATTTATTTTCTATGTATATAAGACATTATTTGGCAGTAAGATGGAGTCATCGTGGATTATAGGACACATCTTCGAAATGATAATTGACAGAATACAAAGAAAATATTTAAATTCTTATATAAAAGAGGAATGTAAGATGGTTTCTTTCTTTTCTCTGTCTTCTACTTTCGTCATTAATGTTATCATATTATATTTCCATTTATATCATTTCCATTCTTGTTAATTTCGAAAAATTTGACATTACTCTTTTACTTTTCAGTGAAATGTTAATTTAAAAAAAAAGTATTATGAAAAAATAAAATGGAATACTAACCAAATGAATGAAGGATTTAAAGTAAGATACTAAGAACGGAAAAGTTAAAAAGGAAGTTTTCACAAGGCAGTTAAAGGACGTAAATACTTAAAAATTAAAGGTTTAATTAGATGTAAGCTACATAATTACAATTTCGTTTCCCCTTTTACATTAGAAAATGAAATCTTCTCTGATAATTTCCTATTTTTACGATTCTTCTTCTGATTTGTTACAATCTTGACAGAGTGGTTCATCGTATCAAGTGTGTTGCAGATAAATGACAAGCCGTAAGATACATCACTACTCCCCTCAGCTGTTCTTAAGATGCGCTCGTGTAGTCGTCAAGGTCCAAGTCTAACTTCAAATAATCTATCCATGTAATTCATTCTTTTCTAAGTGATCTTCTACCTTTTACTTTGTCATGTATCATCAGGTGTTCAATACTATCATTACTATAGCACAATATGTGTCTGAAAAATTTCACTATACGAGTATGTATGATACTGAAAAAAACGCTTTCCGATACTTAGTTCTATAAGTATGAATGCACCAGTACGGAACTTAGTTCGGGATATATCAAGAATTCTTCGCCGGCACCGAATTTTCAAGGCATCTATCTTGTCTCTATCGCTTTCACGTAGTGTTTACGTCTCTGCTATATAAAGGAAAATGAAGAATTCAAAGGAGTCGGGTGTCCGTTATTTTTGTAATGTTACTATTCTTTTAAAAGTTCCTAAATTTATCAATAAAATATCTAGTTATTGCATTTAGTTTCATCAGAACTTTCGCCATTATTAAAAATGAATGCTCTCAAATAGATATATAATTGAACTACTTCAAATCCCGCTAGTTTTGTGACTTCGGGCGAGTTTTTATTAGCCTGGTCAGCAATCATCATTTTCATCTTATTGCAATTAATTTTCAATTTATATTCGAGACTGATGTTTCCAATCCGTTGCAGCAAACTTTCCCCACGACTAATGTATATCATCCACATATAAAAAAATTGAAACTATTAAGCCACTCGTAATTTCATTCATCAAATCCTCGAAAGCAATTCTCATTATAAGCTTTGTATAGATGTTAAATGGGAGCGGCGAGATTACACGCACTTATCAAATTCATGCACTGGGGTGGAAATGATTCAATAATTTGTCATCAGTGCTCACTAAGGCTGTTTCATTTTCCTAAAGACGTCTAGGAAATATAAAAGTGAAAACATCTCCTGCATTTTCAATAGCTTTTCACAAATTCTTGTCGATCTATCCGAATCAAATGCCTTATAAAAAGGAAACAAAGCAATATAGATGAGCTTGCTAAATTCGTGGGTTTTCCCAATAATCTGACGCACTTTTAGGAGTTGTTCGCAGGTATTTTTTCTCTTCAAAAATCTTTTCTTCACTCTTTCTATATAAAAAGATATTGAGGGGCTCGTTTAAGATTTCATTAAAATTTTTCTTGCAAAAGAAATTGAGTCCATAAGGCTGTAATACATGTATTGATGGAATCTTTCTTTTGTGTATCAGAACCAAAACTGTGTGGCCCATTCCTTCAACCATGCACCAGTCTGTCCTAATTTATCAGACAGCCAGTGAACGATTTCTACGCCGTTATCTCCCGAGGATTTGATTATCTCAATTGAGCCATCATCTAATTCTGTGTATTTCCTTGTCTTAAGATGTAAAATTGTAGCTCTTACTTTATCTGTTAGAATATTTGGCTTCCTTCCTTTATTCTTTGGTTCTATAGGTGTCAAATTCTAGAATAGTAGTTTTTATGATTAAACCTACTATATTCTTTCATAATTTATGTTCCTACTTGGGTTTTTTTTACATATATTTATCAACAAAACGAAAATAATAATAAAAAATATGGATATCGATTTCTATAGGAGATTCTTCATTTTCCGCATGTATTAATTATATTTAATAATAGTTGAAAGTAGCTTTAATTTAAATTTTATTTTATTTAATTAATACGAAAAATTTTAACAAATGGCTTTATATTCAACGGTATAGCAATTAAATTACATTTTAATTGAATAAATGACAAGTGCGCCTTTAAATATATATACACGGTATCCGGGAATAAATGTCGGGCAAAGAAAAACGTCATTCGTTGACTGAAAAATAGTTGATCGTCGTTAAAAATAATTTAAAATATGACTATTTTTCAGAAAGTTCAAAATAATATTGGTAATTATTTGTCATCTTTTTTGTACCCACAATACTTGCGCACATTGTTAAGTGCCGCTCGGGGGAATAGCCCGCAAACCTGCCGCGCGAGACATTGTATATTATAATAAGTAATTTATACTTGCGAGTATTTAGTTTAATTTATTGATTAATTCGTTAAAAACTTAATAAATAGTATTATTAATGTACTCACTCATACTGTAGTTTTACAGCAACCACTCAATCCATGACTTTTTTCACGTGTGTAAAGTATTACAAAGAACAGTGATTTTAGTAACAATTATTTCACAAACAATTTTATTAATTTAATGTTCATATAAAATAATTTCACTTATTTCTTTAAAAAGTCTTAAAGGAGATGTTCAAAACGGTTTCCGTCAAGTTCAAAACGTTTTGTCCTACACACCATCGTGCTTTCCTTCTAATTAAATTAGTAATATTATCCACCATTAGAACATTTCTCTTAATTTTATTCAATCTTTTGGTAATCTTTTCTCGTAAAGTTTATTCATTCGGGCATTCAGTTCAGTATAAATCAAATTTGACGCTACTCCAAAGAATGTAGATAGCATCTTCGGCCACGTGACAGTACTATGAACCGGACTAGCCAATTTCATTTGGCTTTCCGGCGCCGTTTGTATGAATAGCCGAATACTTTATATTCGCCTGGCGAGCATTGCAATCGCATGCACCTAAACATATCATCATGTCATAATATTCCGAATTGGAATAGCGCTCAATAGACATTACAACAGTTATCGATATAATAATTAACAAAAATAAATGCTAATACTCCAGGAAATTGAAATACGTTGAATTTAAATTTAAAAACGACACGATATGTTCAAAACGCGGCGTTTGACTGATTGTTGTTCACAAACGCAAGTAATAAACTAATGTAATCAACGCAAAACACCATCTTTCCTCAACCTGGGAGGGTTGCATTTATTATTAAGGGAGTCGCAATCTGTCCAAAAAATAAAACCTGCATACAAAATAATCGTTTATTAAATTTTTTATGAATGAAGTGTTAGAAGATTGAATAATAACAGTTAATAACAACATGAAAAAATAAATTTATAGCTTAATAATTAAGCTTTAATTTTTTTTAAAGTGAGTAACGTTAATTTACTTGAAATATTATTTCAATTTTATAGTATAGTAAAGATATCACAAGGCTTTTTACTGAAGTTTTTGGTTTTTTTCGTGGCTCGCGACATAAAAATGGTTGAGAAAAAATGGTTTACATTATCCAATGTTTCGTCAGATGAATCGCTAAATTTGTAGATAGAACTATGTTTTTCCCATACACATTGAGCTATATTTGTTATGCTAATTATAGAATATTCATTGCATTTATTTGTGATTAAATTTATTATTTCTAAAAATTTTACGTTACTCTACTTAGTCAGGTAGAAAGAGTACGTTAGAATATAATACTAAACACATATTTAGTAGAAAAAAATGTTTACTTTACGAAATTTTTAGGCCCACAATACCGCGTGGCCTGTTAGTTAAATAAAATTTTGTTTCAAAAAATGTTTCCATTAGCAAAAACAAAAGAAATATAAATCTATTCTTAAAAAATTACATTTTTTTCATTATATTTTTTCATGAAATTTATATTTTTTTGAAATTAACGAAATACTTCTATAATTTTACGAAATAAATGTTGCACAATATGAAGACAGCTTCTTAAAATTGTTTTATGTAACGTTCAAGATTACATTCCGTATAGGTAATAACAAAACTCATTAAAGAATTCTCTTTTCCAAATATTTTCTTTGCAGTATTCCTTCTGAATCTGGTATAATTATTATATAGCTATAATATCCTCTTATGCATACATGCTTAGTTAATATATCTAATCTAAGGAATATTTACACAGTACTCAAAATGGGAAGAGATGGCGATAGAGTACTGTCGATAAAAAAATGAATAACGTAACGCAGCTAGCTTTGCAACAACTGGCTATTTTGTTTTGCGTACATGTCGGTTTTGCGTTTTAAAACAAAATATCATTTCTTACTGGTTGGTATATGATAAGATAAACTAGTCAACCAATCAAATCTAGTCCACGTGGACTATTAGCTAATAAAAAGCGTTAACGGTATTATAATGCCCCGCCCCTTTCTACCATGCCATACTATAAAGTTACCTTCTCTCAGTAAAGATGCAGGGTATTGCTAAAACACATGTGTGGTTTTCATATTTGAAGTACAAAAACCTTTTAATTACTAAAATAAACTACATAATTAAAATGTAGAAATTGAATACCTTCGTCTGTTACTACTATTTAAATGAAATTGAAATTATTGTTTTATCGATGTTGTAGTTTACCATGTATAGGCGAAAAGTTAATTGCAGATAAATATTTTTACACCTTTTATAGTTCAGACTTTAATTTTATTGTATCTATCGATCGACCTATGAAGAGACTTTACGCGAAAGGATTAGCAAAATTTTAATACAATTTAATATAATTGAATAAAGTGATTTACTCAATAATTAGGAGAGTACAATTTTGTTCACAACAAAACGGTTAATATTACGTATTTGAAGCTATTTCATTAAAGTCAAGTAATTTTTCAGTGCACGTTAAGTGAATAAAATTTAATTGAAATATTTTTTGTGCAATATTTTACAAAATATTTATGTCATGTCATAAGTGATTTCCACATAACTACAACGTGAGTGAGTTCATGAGTAAGTTAGTAATTAATTTATTACGTTTTTAATAGTCATGTTTCATATCACCTAATAAATAAATGAAATTCAATATTTACGTAAGTCATGACGGGAGTACAGTGAAATAACAGTCAGCTGTTGGGTAAATTGAATAAAAGATAATATATGCGTACGGCTAGCGTGAGCTAGTATGTGTGCGTTAGCGGCTTGCTAAATCTCCGAGTAAACACCATACTCTCGGTGTTTACCCGAAGATTGCAAGTATTCGGTGTGTGAAATTCATCAACCTAAATCTCTTATTCCAATAAACGTAGGAAATGTGGTAATATTTCGTAAATGCCCTTATTGGCGATGCGATGGGGAATTTGACTTTTCTAACTATTACTTTCATTAGGATAGTTTTGCAAAAGAAACGTGTAGAAAACAAAAAAAAATAAAAGATAAAACAGGTAAGGGTTAAAAGTTACTTTCATTTCAAATTTTTTAACATCTGTATTTCGCTCAAACATTGCAGGTTAAAAAAACAATCGGTTTTAAAAAAAAATTATTTAAGTAACTATATACATACGATATTTTTTTCATTTTTGATTTAATTATGAATAATGAATTTATTAAAAATTAAGGCCGAACATATTCAATATTTATCATTTAGGTAAATTATTTTTTGATCAGAAGTAATAATATTAGTAAATATATTTTAATTACGATTTCAAAATAAATCTCCACGGTATATTTATATAATGTGATGTGAGGCCATAACTTACAAATGTCTATTCCAATCAATCAGAAAGTTTGAATCTTTTTGAGATAATAGTTATTGTTTTGAAAATGGCATTCTCAAACAAAATAATTTGAATAGTAATTATGGTGTACGCGTGCACAACCTAATTTTCAAATACAAGGATGGATGTCAAAAGTGAAATGCGTATTTAGTAAATTAATAAATTATGAACGGAAAAATTGTATCGAATTAATCGCACATTTCTTTTTCTTTATTTATTACCATTGTTTAATCCTTATTACCATTGTAATATTTACCTGAAGAATGCGACGTCAATTAAAAGCGAAACCTAAGTTTTGCTTTCCTAGATTTTTTTAACAAATAAAAAGCAATTCATCTTAATATTTACTACGTCATAAGTGGCCAAACCAACAAATAGCGCTATTTACACCTTTGTAAATAGGTGCTTATTAATTTTGTAATAGGTGCTATTTAGTGAAGACATACACATAGCAAATATATGTACATATGTATATATATATATATATATATATATATATATATATAAATTTGTATGTTACGAGTTAAGTAACCATAATACATCAGCAAAATAATAACATCCGATTGATAACGGCGAACTACTAAGAACCAACTCAACATAAACATAAAATAAATTAAGTTACAAAAATGCTAAGCGAACTCACAACATCCGATGGATAGGAGTAAAATATTAGGAAGCCACTCAGCATAAATGTCTAACAAATTAATCTTCAATAACGCTGCGAAGCCAACAACATCCGATGGACGTTATATTACTGAGAAGCAAGCCTGCTGACTTTGCTTCAAAAACATTAAATAAAACCAAGCTTCGCAGAATGCAAGCGTCAGCAGAGGAGACCTATAAAATAGAGCCCGAGCAACTGACAGAGAGAGTCTACCAGCCAACGTCTTAGAGTTAACGTTGTTTAAAATTGTTAATCTTAATCATTATTGTAAATTGTAATTAAATAAAGTATATTTGTAAGCAGAATAGTTAAATATATATTTTTTTTGAGTATCCGCGGAACGCTATACGTAACTTACGCTAAATTTAATTTAGGTATGCACCATTATTACCTACTACCTAGTTGACCGTGACATATGTTTTTCTTGTAAAATTCAGGTGACTTTCATTCAAGCAATTGCGCGAGGTCGTTTTGGAGATTTTCCTAAATGTCGAATTTCTTTTCACGTAAATGGTTATTTAGTCCTTAATAGTTGGTAATCGGAGGACGCCATGTACCCGAATATAGTAAATTAGTATATCGAACCTAGCTCAGTTCCTCTAATTTATCACGAGTATGTTTTGTAACATGAGGTCTAGCATTACTGTGTAGAAAATGAACTCCATCCTATTAGCTACTCAATTTGTTATCTAATCAATCCAATCGTTCACAGTAAATATCTGCATTAATTGTAGATTCCTTTGGAAGCAACGCCCAATGAATAATGCATTTGACATTCCACTAGTAGCGGAACATCACCTTTTTGGCATTTATTTCAGATTTCGATCTGCAACCTATTTCCAATCCTATTTCCCGACACCCAACCTCAGTGGTTGGGTGTATGGTTAACGTATGTAACTCACTTCTCATCGCCAGTTACTAACTCATTCAACCGGTCGATGTTACGTTTCAGTGTCAAGAAATGTTGACAAGTATCAACTCTGCATTGAAGGTGATATGATGGCACCTCTAGGGGTACCCACACACAGTATTTTGAAAAATTGGGAAAAAACTTTTCCCAATTCGTGCAAATGTGTTTCTATGGTGTCATGACTGCAGTGCAGCTCATGTGCCAATTGACGAGTCGTCAGTCGAGAATTAGGAGTCGTAATCGTTGAACGTCCAATTCAACAGTACTTCTGTTACGAGGTTGATCCTCAAGATCGTAGTCTCCATTCCCGAACTTTCTGAACCAAATTTTTGCTGTCGCGTAAGGCACCGAGGACTCGTCCACCGCATGACATTTATTATTTGTGGAAATCTTTGCATCGTAACCCAGACGAAATTCGTAAAGTAATAGAATTCGCATTTGATATCGATTTAAATCCACTATCTTTTATGTAACTTACTTAAATATTTGGCGCTGACTGCTATCAACTGACTGCACTTTGGCCTATTTACATCCTACAGTAATAACCTTCTAAATGTTTCGAGAAACTTTCCAGAAAATTCCCGAAGTTGTGGCTAAAACTTATTATACAAACTAATATACATGTATATATACGTATATATATATATATATATATATATATATATATATATATATATATATATATACATATACATATATATATATATATATATATATATACATAGATATATATATATATATATATATATATATACATTTGCCTTTTTCACTTTTTTTATATTTGCTCTTCCCTGCTATATGTTTTTGTTATGTCTGTGTTATTTTATATTTCCTGTTGACGTCTTTTGTTATTTGGTGAGAGTTAAATATTTTGGTTTTCTAAAGTTTCCACTCTGAATGATCCGATGTACAATTGACCATGAGAAAATCGCTCTGAAATCAGCAAAAGAATTTTTAAAATCGGCCGGCAGATTTGCAAATTACCTTGAACTAACTAATTGACAAACTTTACTTTTATTATAAGTATAACTAGCGTGACCCGTGCGAAGTCTTCGCATTATTTATTCCATTATGAAGCTCAGATGACAGATCAAACAAATATTTTACTAAAATTGACATATAGAGGCGCAAGTATCAAAAGCATTGAGCTAAAGCGCCACTTTATTTATACGTGTGTGGATTTGAAATTAAACAAAAATTTTACCGACCGTCAATCATATTGACGTTGAGCCGTTAGATGGCAGCATTGCTGTTTTGTGTAGGGGAGGTAGACGGCAGGGGAGGGACGGGCAGTCGGGAGACATGGGCACCCCCCTTTTATTCTGATCCGGTCACAGATCTTTTTGTTTTCTTAATTTGGTAGTTTACTTTACCGACTGGCAACACTGCTAAAGCATAGACTATCCGTAATTTCTGTCAGTTGTCAAACACAAACACGTTTGAAGTTTATGCGCTCGTAAAAGTAAATATTTTATTGTGGTTTCGGATCGCAATAAAGAGAAAACTAACGAAAGGTATGTCTATTTTTTATTATATATCTATTGTATATTTACTAACTTATAAATTAAACTGAAATTCACGCTTAAATACCTAAATAAAAAAAATACCGGTAACTTATGTTAAAAATGAATACAGAGGGAGCAATGGGCATTCTGATGTGAGGGAGGTTTGGGCATGCCCAATGCTGCCTTCTATATATTGGGTATAGGAGGACTTTTTAAAATTCTAATTGCCTGCTTTAATTAAACTATTTGAATTATTTTTAATTACAGAAAGATGCCGTTTAAACTCAAAAAGAAAGGTTTGCGACGGGAAATTCCCAAAGATTTGATATTATGAGCCATCGACGAGGTATCAAAAGGATCAAAAATAAAAACAACAGCTGATAAATATAAAATACCTAGATCAAGTTTGCAACGGTACCTTAAACAAGATTCTATAAAGGATTCGTTGCACAGATTTATAACCTCACAAATTTTCACCGACGAAGAAGAACAAAAATTGCCAGATTACATGATAGTTTGTTCTAAACATAATTATGGATTAACAAAGATACAAGCACGTAAATTGGCCTACGACTTTGCTGTAGCCATAAAGAAAACTAATATTCCTGATAACTAGATCAGGAAAAAAATTGCATCTAAGTACTGGATACGGGGATTTCTAAACAGGCAATCTCACTTATCAATACGGACACCAGAAGCTCAGCAAACTTGTTGCACGTGACAATGATGTCATTGTCACGTGCAACAAGTTTTAACAAAACAAATGTGGATAATTTTTTCGAAAATTTAAAAACGGACTTTCAGCGACATCAGTTTGGTCCCGAAGCTGTATATAATATAGATGAAACAGGATCAACATACACAAAGAGTGATTGCTTTAAAAGGCTCGAAACAAGTTGGACAAGCAACATCTGCAGAGAGGTTCACTTGTCACAGTGTGCTGTGGAATCAATGCTATTGGAAATTCTATACCTCCATACTTCATATTCCCAAGAGTAAATTTCAGACCCTACATGCTTCATGATGCCCCCATTGGGTCAGATGGCTCAACACATCCATCTGGATGGATGACATCTTCAAATTTCATTAAATATATGCATCATTTTGTGAAACATGCAAAACCAACACCTGAAAATCCAGTGTTGTTGCTCCTTGATAATCACGATCAAATTGAAGCAGAGCCTGTTAATTTAAATAACATTGCTGTCATTGATTCTTCTTCGTCATTTGCTACAGATCAAATAACAATTGAAGTCGCTGAAGTTGTAACCCCTGAAATAGTGAGACCATACCCAAAGGCTTGCCCAAGAAAACTGATTAAAAATTCAAGGAAGAAAGGGAAAACAAGGATATTAACAGACACGCCTGGAAAGAGACTGATAGAATTAACAGAACAAGAAAGACAAACCAAAAACAAGGCTAAAAGAGAGAGGCAGGAAAAAAAGGTTCTTAAAAATACAGAGAAGAAACAGATTCCTAAACTTCCACCAGAACTAATAGAGTAAAGAAAAGGAAAATGAGCGGTAGTGATAGTGATGTAGAAAATGTTTTACTTGCTGACAGTTCTGAGGGATCATTTGTTGAAGAAACGTCAGAAAAAGATTTAGATGAAGATGATGTGATAATGATTGACAGAAATTTTCAAATAAATTATTTTGTGCTCGTTAAATTTAATACAAAAAAGACTGTTGTGCACTATGTCGGTCGAATCGAAGATATTTGTCATACCACGGCTACAATAAAATTTATGAGGCTAAGTAAGATAAGAGACACCTTTTTTTTCCTGAAGTAGATGACATAGCTAGTGTCCCACTGGAGAACATCAAAACTAAATTACCAAGACCAAAGACATGCAATAAAACCAAACGTGGTAACTCTAAGTACACATTTGATAAGCCTTTATGGGTTATAACTAATCTAAGATAAGTTAAGATCCTATTTAAGATGTTTTTTATTTGTTGTTAACTTTTATTTTTGGATTCTATTATAGATATAAAGTGTTTTATAGGCCATGCCCAAGCCTCCCAGAGGATGTGTTCAAACCTCCCTGCCATAGGGAACATTGGGCACTTTTGACTTAATTTCTGAATTATTTCGTAATGTTGAGACTAATTATAATTTTAAGAAAGTTCTTTATAAGATATCTAACCAAATGTGTGGTGCAATAAGAATTGGCAATAAATGTTGATTATCTATAAAATCTAATTTTTTATGCATTAAATTGTGAAAAAGTGCCCATCCCTCCCCTACCTCCCCTATATAATTTTAATAATTAATTAATTTTCAAAAACAATAGCAATAATATTTTTTTTAGTTGTGGATGCCGGTAGAGCAAGCAATTATCTATAAAATGATATATAATTTATGTGGATTAGTTGTGAGCTTTTTTCTAAAAAGGGAGAGTAACATCTTAACCTTAGCGTATTAATATATATGATGATGATGTTTTGTACCATATTACCTTATCTAAAAATGTTTTCATTAACTGTATAATTAAGTATAATCACTTTACAATTCCTATATTTTTGACTCGACTTCACATTTTTTACTATTTTTTTAGAGTTTACTTGTTAAAAATCGATTTTCATTTATAGCGTCCTGTATATTGTTTTATGAGGAGTAAAATCATAAGTTCATAGCGTACGAAGTTCAGAGCGTTAAAGAAAGTGTAAAATCAGATTAAATCGCAATTACGTAAGTCTAGATTAACATGAAATGTTATATAATGTCTTCGACGGTTCAATAGACGCATTTTATATTAGTATTAATTAACCGAGTTTGGAAAATCAAAGATTAGCCCATCGGAGATGTATGTTTTGATAAATATTTTCACCTACGCAGTACATACTGCGTACGTAATACATCAATCGTTAACTTATTTCAGGCTCATCTTGACATATAGAGTTATTTATTAACAGTTGCAAGGACAAATCATATACTAAAGTTGTAAGGGTCGTTTCTTTTTGGCTGAAAGTATTGCATCTACCAGCAAAGTAGTAAAATGAATACAAGAAAAAGAAACTACACAGATACCAGTTCCCTACAAAGACGTAATTGAAAATAAAGACGCCGCCGGAGCAAGCGTGAAGATGAAAAAAAAAGCATATAATGCTAGTGATATTATTAATGAAAGGGTGAATACAGTCAAATGTACACGTTTATAATGAAAATAGAATACAAAATGAACTTGTTTGCACGAATTTAACTTATTTTTTTCTAAATATCCTAAGAAAAGTGTATCTTATTTGTTTTTTTAAGCAAAAATAAGTCAACTGTGCGGACTTGGCTTAAGGGAAAAGTCAAACAGAGTGGAGGTTGGTAAGGGAAAGGCAGCATCACATGACCACTGGTGGAGGCGACGCGATTAGCGACATCCAACTTGACCCCGTTATTCGCTTAATAGAGCCAGGGCTAATTGTGGAAGTCCCATCAAATGATTCTGCTTAGCAATATAATCAAGGTAAACAACATAAATTTTAATAAGTGTGCACTTAATCTTTTATTTATATTGTTTTTAGCAACTGTTTAATATATTAAAGGATTGAGAGTGAGCTGAGATTGAGCTGAGAGTTTCAAGATTGAATTATTTGAAGTGCATTTTATTAGCATTTATATTTAATTCTGAAGAAGCAGTATTACAAACGAAAGTAGTTTGTAATTTAAAATTACTTTTCAAATTACAAATTGTAATTTTATTCATTTAAGAGCCTTTCAATTGAACTTTTATTTTCCGCGTCGTGTCTCGCTTTCGAGGCTTTCAATCTAATAACAAATAACTTGCATTTTAAGGGAATGTAAAATTATTAATAAATACGTATTTGCTATAAAATATAATTGCGTTATCACCAGACAAAAAGCCGCATAAAGTGCCATTTACAGAGGCGAAGGGCGCACGGAGTTTCGTCTCGCCAATAATTGAATGAGGACACGCGCGAACCTCTTCTCACGAAAATTGGACCATGAGTAATGACATTTTATTAGTGGCCGTTCAAAGAAATAGAAGCATTATCCGATTTGTGAATAATACTTTTTTTAGTAGAAACCAGAATCCATGCATATTAAGACATACCCAAAAAATTATTTCCCACTTTATATGCTTTGTCTGCAAAATATGCAATCTCAATAGCAAAAGAATCTTTCATAACATGTTATGAAAGGTAATTGGTCTAAACTATCCTTTAACCTTGGAGAGAATAGAGCAAAAATATTTTCGATAATTTTTTTCACAGGATAATACATAACATTACACAAGGAACTTTGTGAAATATATAAATATATTATGATAACTACATACAACAATTAATTAAGAAAAGGTTTTTATTAAAAAATAGCAGCCTGCCAAAAATGTGGTCGGACCTAATAAACAGTAATTGAATACCACAACAGCTTGTGACTAATAATTAACGAATGATTAGTAACTTTAAACAATTATGGCAAAGACACTTTTTTAATTTCTAAATCTTTATGAGCAATACGAAAAAAAATTAAATAATTATAGTAAAAATTTTATCTTTTTAACCATAAATTTGATTTCAGTATCATCAAAATTCATGCCGAAAGTCAAATAAAGTTGGTAAAAAAATAATTTTATTGTACAATAAATCTAAAGTGTTAAAAGTATTTTATCAAAATTTAAGTTCATGTGATTGTCATTAAAATTTTCTGGAAAATGGATGCGCTACATATTCCATACAAGCGCACATGTCATATTATGGCCAATAATTACGGAAAGAGATGAAAGTGACTTAAATTATTACCCAGATTTACTATAATTTTCATATTCCCATAGTATGAATATAAAAAATTTGATTAATTAACCTGTAAATCCCTTATTTTGTCGTTTCCAAGTTATGCGCCGAGTCGAAAAATAATCTATTTCGATTTAAATATCTTTTATATTATTTCTAAAAGTTGGATTGAAAACTCTCAACAAGGCAGGGTGGTATATTTAAGGGTTCCACAATATTTATACGGAAATAGCTTGCCTGATTATGCACGTGCGTAAAAAGAAAACTTATTTTAGTGAGAAAAAAATAGCAATTTTATTTTTCCTTTATTTTTAGAAGAGCTATAAAACCAAATTAACTAAAAAATAGTAATGTATCGTACATGTCTCAATATGTACAGAAATTATGTATGATACCTAGATGAAAAGTGCTTCCGGAAGTTACGTCATGTCTTACACAGACTTATGTAATATCTTACAAAGCAAGTGATAAATGTTTATTTGAAAAAGATGTTTTATTTATTCTCATCAATTCTATTTTATAATTGTAATTTCATATAGTTCATCTAATTAATGTTACGGCTGCTGATCTAGTTTCCTAAAATTTTTATTTATTTAGGGTCAAATACACCGAATATAAAAATTATGTTTCATATATTATTACTAAAAATCAACTTAGTGATTCACGTAAACCCAATTCGGGATTCCACAAACAAACATATATATTTTCCTGTATTTTATTTCTGATCAAAGTGAAATAAATGGTAGTAATAAAAACTTAAATCGAATGAACGTGTCGACATGACACACATAAACTGCCAAGCATTATCTTCCGTCCAATAATGGGAAAAAAAATAATTAAATGAAAACAGTGTGGCCTCGCCCCAGCAACGTTCATCAATACAGTTTAAATTTTTGAATGCAATTATTATTGGAACACGGTGTTTTTACTTATTGTTTAACCTTTGGGAATTTCTTCCATAAAATTAGAACTGGACTGTCATATTAAACCGAGATTTCATGTAATTTTTTTATTGGAAAACAAAATACAGCCTGGAAATATGTTTTAATTTTTGAGTAAAATAATAGTTTTAAATGACAGATAATAAATTATCTATATAAAGAATTAAAATACAACTTTCCTCTCAATATGAACTTAATACGAGGAAACCGTTAAGAGACACGATTAATACATCTAAGGGTTAATATTTTCGTACATAATAATATGTTTTTTCAAAACTGATTAATGCTTATAAATTTTATTTTTCTAGAATATATTTCATACTCTGTATCCTCCTGTGTAATAAACTATACAATGATAAAAGTTTCATGTTAATAAAATAAACCATTTTTTTTCAAACCCTTAAATATGAACAAACAAATAACTAAAATAAGATATATTGTTTTACCAGCTTCATAATATTACAGCGATTGTTGCGTAAAATATAAAAGAAGTACTTTAATTTCAGGAAATATATTTCATTACTTATTTTATTTTTAAAACGCCTTTAATTAAAGAAATTTTAAAAGGCCTTAATTAGAAAACTTCGCCTTTGAAATCTCCGACGTCAAAAAACCCAATTATAATTGTCATTCATCCTACCAGCCAAGTTCTGAGCAACTTGTGCGGAAGGAAGTATTTATTTGTACCTTATAATAATTACATTTTTATTGAACAATACGCAATCTGAATAATTGTTTTGGTTCTGTAGTCATAATCAGTGGGTTAAATGAATTGACTCCTGTATTTTATGTTGACATCTGTTAATAACATTATTTTGTATTCTTTAGAAATTTACCATAAATTAACGTGTTACATTTACGAATTTTCAACAGTGCATTCTGGTTGTTTGTCATAAGAATAATATATGTAACTAAATTTAATATCAAACTATGGAAATTTGTATAAAGACATAGACACCTTATGTGACTTTAGGTATCAATTGGGACAGAACTTTTGTGTATTAAATCAACTAAATCTGTAAATATATTTGTCGTAGGTTGGTTTTTTTCATATTATCGTAATAAATCTATAATTCTTCAGGTATGTACCTTTTGGTTAAGAATTAAAAATCGCTACGAAATAAATGCATTAAGGGAAAGATTTGGTTCAGAAAGTTCTGGAATGAGAACCACGATCTTGAGGACGAACCCCGCACCAGACGTCCTGTTGAATAGGACGTTCAACGATTACTACGCCTAATTGAGGAGAATCCTCGACTGACGACTCGTCAATTAGCAGATGAGCTATACATTTGCAAAAAATAATACCACATATTTTTCAAACATTATCCTTATCATAAACTGATTAACTATTGTGGCTTTATAAAAAGTGATTTCCATAAAAAGCTCATAAATACTTTATTATTTTTTTTATTATTTATTTTTTAATTTATTTACAAAAATAACGAGATGAATGTTTAAAATAACAGCGAAATTCCCAGCCATCAATTTATTGTTATAGAGAAGAAAAAATTATATCGAATTGACAAAAAAAAATAACAGTAATAATAGAGCTAAAAATCTAGTAATAGCAGTTTGAACTTGTCCAAAATGGTTTTGCATCTTATTTATAATTAATAGCATATATGCTTCTTGTTTTGGTTTGATTTAGATCCCGTGATTTTTTTGAAGTAATTCTTGCTGTCGCTGTGATTGATAGAGTAATAAAACAACAATTCTTTGAATGGCTGCAAACATATCAATATTTTTAGAGCATGTTTTTTAAACGGGAACTTGGCCTTCCTTACAGTAATGGTTTTCATAGATGGATTTTAATAAACTTTTTCATAATTTTTTCTCTAAGGTCTGATTCTTAACACTTACACGGTAATATTAACCTTATACCTAGGTTTTAACTTTTCTTTTAGATCCTTTTTTTCTTTTACCTCGGGGTCTTCATCATTTTGGATCTTTGCGTTACCCATTAACTATTTTTAACTTTTTTCTATTGAACGAATACACAGAAATAATGAAATTTTCAGACGTTTCGGAAACTAAATTTAATGTATGATCGAGTTGAAATCTGGCGAAAAAGAATTTTTATTATTGCGTTATATCTGTATGAAAATCGTAGTATACAATTATTTTGGCTTATGTCTTACTGCGGTGAAATGCCAAAAAATATATAGTTATAAAGATATAGAAATAAAGATATAGAAATAAAGAAAAGTATTTCTTAAAATCTCATAAATTGAACTTGGGGATGAAAAAATATATTTTTTTTAATATATACAATCAAAGCGATAAGTTAATATTTATATATAATTCGTTAAATATGAACATCCAAAGCGTCATTTTGCGGTATGTTCTTTTTTAATCACGTAAATGAGAAGTCTGGGAAAAATTTTGCGGATTACGTAATTTAGTAATTATTTCAATGCAACAATTAACAAATAAGTAAGAAAATAACCATGTTAAAAAATTTTTTTTTAATTTAGTATACTTACAGATCTTTATTTTTTTATTTTCGTTACTGACACAAGTGCGTCAATTTGTCGTTTTTAATGTTTATTTGTTGCCTTTTACAGTGATATGATAACGAATTGATTTTGTAATTTAAAAAAAATTACCAGCTGAAGACTAAATCTTAAAAACGTCTACTAATAATATGGTAAAAAAACAAAATATCATGTCGAATGATCAATTGAGCCAAAAAGATAAGCCGTAAAAAAATAAAATTTTATTTCAGTTTATAAAAAAATCAATATTAATGAAACATATACCTAAATCTATTAAAACCTATAAAAATATTTTTTTAAGTCACAAACCATCTGCATAATGTAAAAAATATCGTAATAATATTTTCCAAATTGGTTTTCAATTTGAAAAAAAATTATGTTAGACAGCCAAAATATTTCTCGTTTTCTTTCAATTGATAAACTAAAAAGTTCAGAATGGAAATAAGGTACATGAAAAATGCAGATGGTATTACATCTGCAAAAACATAAAAAATATTCACTACAAATAATTGAAACTTCATAAAAACCGAATTTGGCGTTGCTTTAAATGGGTTTTTTCGGTACTAACTAATATTAATATTTAAAATACTAACTTATAAATTTATACGTTTCTCGCTACCTGTATAAGGAAGCAGACGAGTTTAACACGTCAAGAGTTTAGACCATCATCGCCCCACCTTGCGATACTGTACTACAACATAATCACGTTATTCACGTCAGTACTCTGCCTTTCAGCCCTGAAGACAGTTAGTTTCTCAGTGAGCTCACTTGCATAGGTATTGGAAATGTACGGTATTATTGACTCCACTTTTACCGCAGCTTGTACCCTTGACACATACGTCGTACACATAACTTGAATAAATATACCTTTCCTCTGAAACTGGAGTTTGTTTGAGATGATAGGTACAGTATTTTAGTGCTATTCAACGCTGTAAGCGTTGTTTTCGAAGCGATTATTTTTAACATTCAATATTTTATTGTCTTTAACTTAGTTTAAACATTTTTTGCAATTCGTCGTTCTATCTAATCTTTATCGTGATAAATATTTCGTTTCAATCATCAACGTTTCATTTATCTAATAATTATAAAGACAAATAAGACAATAAATTTTTATAAGTCTCATCTAACACATGTGCATTTAATGTAAAAAGTGACTTCAGTTTTAACGAATAAAGCAATATATCCTGCAAAAGTACTGTTTCCTTTTCTGTAAACATAACCGATTACATGTAAAAGGAGATCAAATATGTCTCAAGACGTTCTGAGAATAAATATATTTTTATTTATCTTAGTTCACCTTTATAGTTCAGTCTTCTTTCTAATTTCATATGAACAGGCAAATTGATATACATTGAAGAATCATTCACTGTTTGAGAACTTTTTTAAATATTCAACTTTTCGTCACCATTTACGCGATTACGATTTCGTCCCTAATCGCGGGAAAAACATGAACGATAATTCTATAAATCCCTCTTGACCCGAAAATTCAACTTCTATTACAACAAATAAACCCTACTCACAGCTTCACAACATATAATTCAATAAACCAAGATGAAGCTCACTCTCAGACGTGAGCAACATAAATACCTATGATCACCAAGACTAAATCAAAGCCTCCAGAAAAAGATGAATACGCAGCCCTGAGATAATACCTAGAAAGCAGAAATAGATTTAACTGAGTTACTGGCTTGTAATGTCAGTGTCGATATCAAATAGAATTGCAGAAGTCGACAGTGCTCCATCTACATCGAACCCACAAGACCTAAAACCAGCAAGATCTTCGTCAATATCCATTGACAAAGTCAGCAATATTAAACAACTGATAAACATGTTAACCGAGGTTGCACAAGGAAATTATGTCATAAAAGTATTCCAGAATGGTCGAGTCAAAATTCAAGTTAAAGCTGCAGAGCCTTATACAACGTTTTGTGAAGAAATAAAGAAAAGGGCCAATGAATCCTATAAGTACCACCCAAAGAGGAATGCAGCTTTAGAGTCGTTCTGAAACACATTCAATAAAACTACTTGATTGGATGAAATAATATCAGCTCATGAGGACCTTGATCATGAAGAAAGAAATATTTGAAATTTAAGGCAAAGGCAAACTAAAAAGCCTCTACACATGTTCTACACATTCCTCAAAGCAAAAAATAACTATAAGGATATATATATATATATATATATATATATAGGTATACATATACACACACATGTATACATATATTTGTATAATGTGAAGACATTGCCAAAATTCCTCATTGCACCAACCGTTAACAATACGGGCACACAAAAAGATTCTGCTATCGGCAGCCTAAATGTGTGAAATGCACAGGTTCTAATCTTACCCAAGACTGTCTCAGAAAAAAACGCTTAAGCAAGGTCAAATATGTACTTTACGATGCTTATCACTCGATAAATTATAAAGGTTGTACAGTATATAAAGAATTAAAAAAAGTCAACTACACATTCCGATCTCAAAAGAAAACCAGAAAATAGCTTTGTAAATCTGTAACATACCACTAATTAAATACTTATGGTCAAATATGTGCCAACGTACTAGAGAATAAGCGACCTAATAGAAACTACACTGATGTACAAAATAAAGATAATGCAAATGCCACACTCTTGAAGTTGAATGAAACTATGCAGGCAATTATAAACCAAATGCTGATGGTAACAAAACTACTAAACCAATTAATGTCAAAACTGCTATTAAGTAAATGTGTTTGAGATTGTCAAACCACTTAGATTAGTTAAAACTTTTCGTGACAAATAATAAAAAATGCATGTATAAAAAAAGGCATGTATACTCTCTCCACGGGTCACACACACACTGACGTATAGATTCGAATAATATACCGGACGTCATTGACTTCTGTATAATGAAAGGAATCAGTAAAAGTAATGTATCCTGCAAAAGTTGCTTGGGAATGTCCTTTGACTACTCACCCGCCATCCTACGCCTTTCGCTTAAGCTTGTGGAAAAATAACTAAAATATGTTCTGCATAATAAAAAGACAAAGAAGACTACTTAATGACGCAGTATTTGAGCCATTAGTATGTCTTAAAAAGCAGAAAGGTATCACCGTCGCGGTCCAATTATTTACCTGAACGGTGCAGCATGCAGCCTGGGACTCTACCCCTCTACATAATATTTTAGTGAGTTCCCATCTTTTCATTTGCCACATTTAATTCAAAGTGGGTTAAATCCCACTGCAATTAATCCCTATAGCTAATCATCTCTTGGATTTAGTATAGCAAAAGAGAAAAATTCGATAGCACTGGTACAACACAAAATGACCGGAAGTGAAAGCACGTCTGAACCACATCGCTAGACAGGTAAAAAAATCCCTAGTTGGAGACCGCTGCACCAACTCCATTCTTCTAATGTTACCTGGCTGTACTGGAAGCCACTTCATCTTCAAACTATTATCTATGGAAAGCTATGAAAAAATTTAAATAGTACGTGACTACTTCACCACCCTTAACAACTGTCATTAGTAGTTAAACCCCACTCGAGCAATAGCACACCTAACAACAAAGAGGAAGTATACGGAATTTCCGAAGATGCCAAATTGAAATTGAAATGTCAACTAGCATTATGCGCTGTGTTTTTGTCACTATAGTATTTTTGAGGTTTTTGATTCACGAATTATTAGTTTATAGTATTTTGATTTTATTTCCTATTTACGATGTCCATCGAATGGTCAAAATACTTACTATATAAATTAAAAACTTATCCCTCAAAAAGTGACGAACTGTTAGAAGTGTATATTACACTTGGAACATTATAAAAACACACGAAAAAGTTTCAAGCATCCCGCTTTCAAAAGTATACTTATTTTAGTTAGATTTTTAATTTACATTTATTTCCGTTGTAGACAATGTTAATTTTGGTGTAAATTTGGATATTTTCTAAATTATTTTTTTTTTTACAATTTTGTCTAGAACACATTTATTTATTCTCCTATATATAATTTTTAAATACTACCTTGTTTAGTGGATGCACTGAATAAAAAATATTTCTTTTGTATTTATCTACTTTAAATGAAAGCAATAAAAAAAGGTCCTGTGCTTAGAAATCCAATTATTTTTAAAATTTATACCAGATTATCGAATGAAAGTTTTATTCTACATTCTTTTAAATTTTGAGATTCGTTATTAATAAAATTGATACTTTTAATATTTTTTGAAGTCTGCAAATTAAAAATTACGCTCGGTGAAATTCAGCATCAATAGAATCAAAATAAATGAAAATAATTCAAAATAAGTAATTACTGTGGAGACCTTCATGAATACAATAGAAATTTTATTAAAGTTAACTCAGTTTCTGTTATCTAGTTACTCGGTTTGAACGACCGGAGGCTCCGCTAAGTAAGTAATTATTTTAATTATTTGCCAGATGTAAGTTAATCGCAGGTTTAAATTGTGAAGAATCTGCAGGTATTTTTTGACAAAATTTTAAGTAACATCCAAAATTTTAATTTGGAAATGTATTTCAAGGCTTTTTCCAGTCGTGTTTGGCATGATCTCGGCCGTGCTTTAGGCGACATCTGTTTCATTGCTTTCTTTTATTTGAATTTATTATTAGGTTTTACTTCCATTTTTATGTCGATATAATTTATCGTGTATTTATCCAAAAGCAACAATTCGGGTACGTTTTACAGCTTTTATTTTCAAATATGACATCGTCTTTTAATGATATTATTTAATACTCGTACCAAAATAGATAAATAGAATTGTGATATCTTGAAATTATTCCCAATTTGTGACTTTTTTTATATAATTGCTTTGGCATGAGAGAAAGGAAAAAAAGAAAAACGTAATTTTTGAAGCGAAACTTTTGTGTCTCGGTAGTTCAAATTAGTACGATGAAGAATACAAACATGACTTAAATCGAACTATATGGAGTAAACTACCAGTAAAGTAAACATAGCTTGATTTGAACTTTCCATGGGAGAATGGAAGGAGATGAGAATATTGAAGGTGGCAAGAGGAAGGTTGAAGTAGAGAGAAATAATGGAGTTTGTCTATTAGAGACATGCGCTGCTTGTTACGTCCCATTACAAGACGACATTGACGTCTCTCTGAATCAGCTTTTAAACTACTACAACTTTTAATGGCGGAATGGAGGGAGGTGAGAATATTAAAAAAGGCAAGAGGAAGGGTGAAGTAAACAGAACAAATGGAATGTGTCTGTTAGAGACACGCACTGCTTGCTACGTCCCATTCCAATACGATATTGACGTATCTCTGAATCAGCTTTTAAACTATTACAATTTTTATATTTGAAAAGTCTTTATGCCGAACCACGGATAATAATATGGCGCAGTTTTCATTATAAAATCAACATAATTTAAAAATTATGACGGAGCAAAAGGGAAGGGCATTAGAAACAATTCGCAAACATTAGAAAGTGTGTGAATATGACAATAATAATGGGGCGGGTTTGAGGTGTACAATTTACCACTATCCCTTGATTAGTAGTAAGAGTAAATGGATCTTAAAGACATGTTCATACAGAAATGTTATTATAAAATAACCAATTAACCAAAAAATCAATTTGCCCTTGTAATTCCAATCTATACAATTTTCTGTTAATTTGTGTGTTTTAAAGCCAAAAAGGGCAGCGATTTACATGCAAGAGAGTTTTAGTTAAATTTATATTTAATACTGCATGTCGATGTACTGGCTTTCCAATTTAAAGGAAATAAATTAGACACGTATGGAATACTTTTCCCATTTATCAATTTCAGCATGAGAATTTTAAAGATCCTGATCTCGAGAAGAGAAGAATGTTAATGAAAACTTACTCTTTTAATTCCTTTTCATGATTAGAGTGAATGAGTTGAATTCCAATTGCGATGCACGTTCAGAGATGAATGGAAGCTGAAAAAGATAGGGAGTATAAAAAATTGTTCGATATCACTCGCAGACATTTGGAGGGAGATATAAAATATAAATGTCCATTAACGTTAGGAAAAATTTTTTCTCATTTAATTTTCCTATTTGGTAATTAATTTTTTTTAATATTAGTCCATAATAATTTAAGTGGCAAAAATTATTACCGTCATATGCTTTAACTCAAGGTCTTTTAAAGTTATATATTAAAAGAAGATCCTACAAGTGACATACATGCCATAAATATGGTCCATTTTCATATGGTAACTTTGAAGTCCTCAGTAAGTAAATTTTACCTTTCTACTTAAAAGTTGCAATAAAATGTAATTTCAGCTGCACTATACATGTTATTTTAGAAACATGCGACACACTTGGTTTCCCACTATCATATCCATTTCATTTAACCAATGAAATTACACATGATGGTAAGAATTGCTTGAGAAATACACAGGGTACACAGGAGATATTTAAAGTAAAATTTAATGATTCATCATTGCTATTTATTCACCTTCGTGACATCGCTTAAAAAATATCTCGAATTGCATGATGAGTGCTTCGTTCGTAAATTCTTCGCCTATATTTTATACTGGGTATAAAACCCAAACTTGAACTTCTTTATACACATTTACTATGTTTTTATAATTTAGAAATTTCTTTAAATTTATAACTTTTACAGTTTGATAATTTTTTAAATATGTACATTCTATTTTTGGGGCCTGCGTCGACAGAATGTTTAAAAAACAATTTTGTAGTGGATCTATTTGTTCTAGGCGAATATTTCGGAATATTGGGTTAAAAAAAAGAATGCAGTCAAATCTGATAACAAAAACGAAATTTTTTTTCAGCAATATTCAGTGCAGTTTTAGTTATTGAAATTAAAATTCTTATTAGAATAATAAACCTAGAGAGTAAATTATAGCTGAAAATAGCAAGGAAATAATTTGAAAATGATAAAATATAAATATTTTTGTAAATAAAATGCTGAAATATGTGTACTGAGTATTTGCTATATTCACATGACATGGATTAAAAGGGTATATTTAGGAAACAATTAAGTTGAAGAGAAGGAACTAATGACAATTTATTGTTCCTATTTATGCTACGCACTAATACATAGACAAATAAATTACCAAATTTTTTTGACAAATAACCTTCCGGTTTATGATATTATCTTGAATCAATATTCGTCCGCTTTCATGTTTAGTCATGAGCAAAGATGCAAATTGCTGTTAAAAGGGGCTTAATTGTTTCCTAAATATACAGTTTTAATCAATAAAATAGAAATGGCTATACATAGCAGATATGAAATTGCCTGGGAACAAAGAGCACAGTAGTTAACTTAGGAATCCGTAAATTTATCCTTTTATAAACTAACTCCTACGTAAAAAAATATTCCGAAAATGACACAAGAAATTAATTTCTCAATCGATTTTCATTTTATTTCAATTCGTATTTTACGCAGAATTTTCGAAGTGAGTATCACGAGGGTATCTTAAAAAAAATTTCCCTCATGAAAAAAAATCACTTTATTTAGTAACTTCTTGAACACAAAAAGAATTCCCTTTGTTGAAAAAAGCTTTAAAATAATTTGATATCCAGGATTTTCAATGTATAAAATTTAGTGTGAAAATTGCTTCCACGATCTTATAAGCGAATACATGAACCATTTTATTTGAATTATCTAAAGCTTTTATAAATTTTTCTGAAAAGATTCAAACGGAACCATAACTAAAATTGCAGAAAAAAAGTTATGTGTCTCTTTCAATCAATTTTTTCAGTCAAATTTTTGTCATTTTCCCTAATTTTATTTTCAACTCACCCTACGGTGTCGATGTTGATACCCTATTGATATGTCAGCAGATAAGTATCTTGTTATATACGCAGAAATAATGCAGCTGAATAAGATGTACACTATATTGCGAATATATTTTCACTTCAAAGCTCTTAGATTTAACAGTAGGATGCCAAATCCTGTTCAGTTTAACTTTCATTCAATTCTTGAGGACATCAATTCATATTCTTATCGTACCGAAATTATTTCACTTTTATTTTGATGAACCTTGCAGTCAGTACAAGTAAGTATGATTTTTTTCGAAAGAGATTTTTCAAATATTTGGGCGAACACAGAGTGATCATTGGGATTAGATACGTATAAGTATATATAATGCATACGTTTACACATACTTACACATACACATTTTCAACACTGATATATTTTTCTATATGTTCAAGGTAGAGCCAAGTAATATTGCCGTTCATTTTAGGATGACTATTTTCAAAATATTGTAGACGCTATATCAAAAAATGTTAAGCCATTTAAAGGTGCTGTGGTGGTCGATTGAGTGTGATTTGAAAATCCACAGCTGATGTATCGAAATTATTTGACATTATGTGGTTTTTAAAACTCAAATTGATGTTTGTTTTGTTTTCCTTTTTTTCAGAAAACAAATATATATAATGATTAGAATGAAACGAAACAAGCATATACTTGTGAACACGTTAACGGATTACTTTATTTACTATGTATTTTTACTCAAAGCCGTCATATAAAAATAAGTATGTAAGACTGATTAATATCGCTTATTCAATGTGTAAATACGTGTACTGCATTGTCCCTGTTCCTATTAGAAATTTATGACATCTCAATATTTGTTTGTCCATGAAAAATATAAAATTATAATTTAATAATTACGATTACAGCGGTGGTCCCTTTTTGTGTAGGCTGCTGCGCAGGACGTGGGACTTCTTTGGTGCGTGTTGTTCCGTTCAGCGACTGCCTGTCTCAGTCATGGCACGCTGACTCAAGTTACATAGGTTACTGATTGTGTTTAACGGGGGTATAATAAAATAGCATGTCACACTTCCAAAGTTATTCAGTATTCGCTAGCTAGACTTCTATCATCTAACGTCCTGTTCTACACCTGACTCGGTACTCATTTCAGATGTATAAAATACATATGCATGTATATGTGTGTATATATATATATATACATATATACAGTTTATATATAAATATACATATATACAGTTTATATATAAATACGTATACGTACACATACATACACATGTAAATATACAAACGTACATGTCGAAACATAAATGTATCTTCTTCAGGCTATTCCCACAGTCGGCACTAAATTGTAAGAGAATCTTAGGAAACTTCATCCGTTGTTGCCTCAAAACGTACGAGAATGCCTGCATATTCAGTTTTATACATTTTTTCACTTGCCATTTTGACAAGTTTTTTATACCGATCCGTAGATTTAAGGAAGTTTTAGGACCAACGAGACATAGCATTTTCGAATTACCCGTCTTCATTCTAATAAAGCCGAATTAACAAAATTTTGCTAAGTCTATAGACGTTGAGATAAAATCGGGTTTCAGATGCATAAGTTTCATTCCGCCCTAACCATGAAATTATTTTTTTACTGCTTCTTTCCTATTTTTAAGGAAACAAAAATTATAGAATTCGATCCATAAAATATATTAACATTCACACTTAGTCCAGTTTTTCTGAGTTACCGTGATAGGTAGGGAGATTTTTACTCAAACTCAAAAAGTAGACACCCAATTATAACATCTTAATCAGATAGTAGTGAATTTGGGTAGTTGGAGATTTTTCTATATATGTATAGGCGGTTTGTTGGGAATGTAAAACCAAGTTATCGATGTAACAATATTCCGAGAACTTGGTTACTTTGGTAGTATTTTCAAAGTAAATGTGTATTTTTTTCAATACAGCTCATTAACCATAATTTGGCCTACACTTTCTAATTGACAAACTTGTTTTTAAAGATCAAATTAGCTGTAATCATTATTAATAATATTTCTGCATAGAAATAATATTTTAAGCTATACGCATATGGACGCTTAGGAGACATAAAATATGAGTATAAAAATGTCTACAACCTATTTGTTTTTCGCAGTTCAACACGCGAATTTAAATCCAAAATTTGACACATTGGCCGTAAAAGATGTTCATATGTATGTTCCCATTAATTTAAATTAGTGGCTAACATTTTTTTTTATTTTTGGTCCCAAAAATATAGATATTGGTCCAACGTGAAAAGTTTTCTAGGGTTTGCAGTTATCAAGATGTGAGCGAAAACTGAATACACACCTTTTTAAGTAGCGGCTTAAAAAAGAGTGTTGAAAATAAATAAATTAAAATAATAAAGCCGCAAGAATATATAGAACAAACCCCCAGACTCGGTTTAAATGAAATTTTTGCCAACAGTTTGCTAAATTACTTATAAATAACATAAAATAAAAATAATAATCAAAACGATAAGACATAATATATAAAACGCATTAATTAGAAAGAAAACAGTAGTTGCAAGGTTTATATTAGGCTACAATATAATTATTTTTAGAAATCATATTTTATTTACATTTCCTATGAATTTATTAAAAACTACCTCATTTAATGTACCATCCATTATCATCAATAACCTTATTTCATTGTTGTGGCAACAACACGGTCCACAATATTGTGGCAAAAACATTTTAGGACACGAAAAATTTTTTATGAAATGATTTGAATCGTTTTGTCAACTATGTCGTCAGTGGATCCTTATTGTAATAAGATTTCTTTAAAGCGTGAGCTAGTAGAGCACAAAACAATGTCCTGTCAGATAAGCTTGATAAGTAGAAAGGGTGCATAAAAGATGACGAGCCTAAATCGAAAAGTAAGTAAGCGATTGCGTAAAAGCCACCACTCGTGTCATCTGTTAATCATGGCTCAACTTGTAAGATACCCTTTTATTAAACCTAAATACTTTATACATTTGTTTTATGTTTCGGTTAATTGTCACCTGAGAGCAGTCAAGTCTCCGTGTCATAACTTATTTCTGCTTGTAATATCTAAATGAAAAACCAAAGATACTCTATCTTTCCTTTTATAGATCCCTTTCGTTTCATCCAAATTGACCAACAATCCCTTAAGAGATGGTTTCAATGCCAGTTTCTTGTGAGTATCTGTGTACATCTATTTTTACTTTTCCATAGATGATTCACCTTTGCAGATGGTTCAAAATATTGGTACAGTGAAAGATGCAAACAGAAATGTCAGAACATTTCAAGCTATAATACGTATATAACCTGAGTTAGTTTAATTTATATGTTAAAGTAGTGTAACTTTTTCAAGTAATATTGGTTATCATGGTGAGACTAAAATGGCTATATATTTTTTCCCTATTAACGTGAGCTTAGAGCCACTTATTTTTTCTGGTAACATGTAATAAGTAAGTTAGTAAATGTCTTTAAAACAGGACAGTACATTGCAAAAGGATAACAAAATAATTTTTTCTTCCTTCATATATCATTCGTCTGCTTATAATGTATACAGTTATGCGTAAATAATAATAATTAGGCTCAAGTATTAAACATTAGAATACAAAATTTAGTTCTATATTGGAATAGTAAATCACAAATGATGCAAAGTAAAAATGTTGAAAACATTCTGAAAGTTCTAAATTACTTTCAAATTATGTGAATCACTTTGAGTTGAATTTGATCGTTCTAAAATGTCCTAAAAAGTTCTAATTTACTTTCAAATATTGTGATTCATATTTGAAAGAAATTTACAACTTTTCATAACGTTTTCTAATTTTTTAGAACATTTTATAACGATCAAAGTAAATTTCAAGTGATTCAAAATATTTGAAAATGATTTAGAACGTTTTTAAATTTTTTAGAATATTCCAGAACATTTTAGAACGATCAAAATCAATTTAAAGTGATTCAAATCATTTGAGAGTAATTTAGAATTTTTCAGAACGTTTTCAACATTTTTACTTTGCATCATTTGGCATTTATCATTTTAAATCCTTCTGGAACATTAAAAAAATATTTTACTGCTGAAATGCTAAAATGCTCTGGAATGTTCTAAAAAATTCGAAAACGTTCTAAAAAGTTCTAAATTACTTTTAACTGTTATGAATAGCTTAAAATTTAATCTGATCGTATTAAAATGCTCTGGAATGTTATAAAAAAATTTAAAACGTTCTGGAAAGTTCTAAAATATTTTCAAATATCGTAAATTATTTGGAAATAGTTTGAATCTTAATCGGAATATTATGGAATCAGAAATGATTCTGGAACCAGAAATTGCAATCGTCAATGGTAAATAAATTGGTGCTCAGTCTGTTTTCGTCACAGTGTTTTCTCAGCAGCGGTCAAGAGAAGATCAACGAGAAATCTTTCTAAAAGTCAAGAGTGAATGTTCTTTTTTTAATAATAGTATTTTATTTAAGTAACATACCAAAACGTAAGAAAGTGTTTCCAAAATTTCGTTTAGATTCACAAAGAAGTAAAGTAGGAAGTAAAAATGAAACAGAAGAACAAAGAACAGAACGACCTACGAGAATTCGAGAAAAAATGCAACAATTAAGAGAAAATCAAAGTGAAGAACAAAGAGCAAACACTAACGAAGAAACGCTAATTAAAGTACGATCAATTAGAAATCGTCAATCAGTTAATCAACATCAAATAGTAAATGAACGAAATAAACAAAGCGGGTCTCTACGCCAAAAACGTAACAATTACCATTTAGTTTTAATGCACTTTAAGTGCATGAAGTTGCAGTAGTAATTGTCGATAATGATACGACATAGTCATCGTGATATAATTATTCAACGTCGAACCAATCAACTGCGATGAATTTCTGAAACACATCGCAGTTACGGTGCTCTACAGTATCGTTTAATATTTTGGTAAGGTAAAGACGGTTGTCACTTGAACATCCAACAAGTCAATCCAACTACAGGTATCGAAACTAAGAAAAAAGTATTAGCAACGCAATTCTACGCTTATCCAATTATGATTAGAGATGGTAAAAATAAAATTAATTCTTAATTGTCGACAATTATTCCAGAAGTTCATAGTTGATATGTATGCTTAAATTGAGACGGAAAGATTGCAATTTATTCGCCATAATCAACGGAAGCTGCGTTCAGAAGAATATATCCATTTAAGAGATGCAATAATGAATGATGGGAACGTCAATAACGGGGGAAAATTTATCATCTATATTTACTGGAAGTTTACGTCTTATGCATGAATATGGTTATCCAAACGTTATTTAAAACTATTGCTAAACGAAACAATAATAAGCGAAGAAGATCCCTTTGCAAAGTCCTTACTTTACTCAGAAGTACCAAGCTACTATACATAGGACACATCAAATAAAGATTTTACCGATGAAAATAAGGAAGGCCATTGCAAGCACATGCAAGGGCGAGTCTATACGGCGCATTCAAAAAATGCTGAATGTTTCTATTCCTTCACTATATTCGTGGCCAAACACGTTTTGAAGACCTAAACACCGTCGATAATTATATTTGTGAAACATATCGACAGGCATGTCAACGATAGTACATGTCAACTACTAATAGTAGGCCTATTCGTTGTTGACTTGTACTATGTACGAAGCAGTACAAATGGCAACAGCAAATAAAATTTGTAAACTGTTTGCAGTTATATTAACTACATATAATCCATCAAATTCAAATCGACTATGGCTGAAATATGGAAAAAGGATGAGCGACAATATCCTGGCTGAACTACGACGACAAAAGCTTTATATTGCTGGAAGATAGATGTTTGGAGATATCCAATCAAACACTAATACAACTGGATGTTTAACAATCATAATGAAGTGAATTTAATGCTATGAACAGTGAATTATTAATAGAAACAACTTTTAACATAGATGAATTAAAGAGGTATATTCGACACAACAAACCCTTATTAAATCAGAATCAAAAACGGGCATATAATATAATAATGGATTATTATAAAAAACAACCACTGGTACCGGGAACGGCGGTGCGGGAAGACATTTTTAATTAATTTGATTCTAGCTATACTTGGTCTAAATAAAGATGTAGTACGTGCCCTGACATCATCCGGAATAGCAGCTACACTTATGGGTGGCGGACGAACAGCACATTCTGCTTTAAAATTACCGCTAAATGTAGCTGATCATGAATTTCCAGTATGTGACATTACAAAATCATCAGCACTTGGACAAATATTGAAAGAGTGCAAAGCCATTATATGGGACGAAAGCATAATGGTCCGTAGAAAGTCTTTGGAAGCATTGAATAGAATACTTCAGGATCTAAGAAATAATACAAGTTTAATGGGATGTGTATTGCTAATATTGTCAGGCGATTTTCGTCAAACATTGCCTGTCATTCCAAAATCGACACCAACGGATGAAATTAATACTTGCTTGAAAAAATAAAAAAGTAGGTCATATGGCAACACATAATAACAATTAAATTAATAACAAATATGAGAGCATAAATTTCAAGGGACGAAAAATCACAAGAATTTTCTGAATAGCTTTTACAAATAGGAGAAGGCATTTATCCTAAAGATGTAAATTCTGGCCAAATCGTACTGACAAATGAATTGTGCAACATTGTTTAAACACCTGAACAACTCATACCGAAATATATATATATATATATATATATATATATATATATAAGTTATGTGAGCGAGTTACTCTAACGACGAAAAATGACGTTGTTAACATCAACAGGACGGTCGGAGAGATGATTCCGGGTGAAGAGAAAACTTACATGTCGATAGATGAAGATGAAAGTGTCAAATTCCCTACTGAGTTTTTAAATTCACTGAATGTTTCAGGAATGCCATTACATTGTCTCAAATTAAAAGCTGAGTCACCAGTTATTTTACTACTATATTTAAATTCACCAAAACTGTATAATGGTACAAAACTCTGCATCAAGCAAATACAGAAACATGCTTTTCACACGGCCAATTGTATGTTGCGTGTTCACGACTTGGATTACCTTAAAATTTGTTAATTTCCAGCCCAAACCATAAAACTCTAAACATCGTGTATAAACAAGTGTTGTGAGTAAAAAGTAATAAAACCTAACTGTCTATAAAAATGTAAATATATTACGAATACATCAGCATGTATTATAAAAAAAATTTAAATGAACTATCTGTAAAAAGTTGAATTCTTAATACATGCAATAAAACAATTTTTTTTATTGAAATAGGTATTTTTAATTCTAACCTATGTTTCAATTTAATTATTTAAATAAATAATTAATTTCATATTTATTATATATATTCTACGTTCAAAGAAATAAACATCTGTGTACATAAGATGAGAAACTGATCTTTAAACTATTAAGCGTGCAATATATTTTGACCAGGGCAACGTCGGGTATCGCAGCTAGTACTTTATAATGAAAGTATTGCACAATTCCTTCAGTTACGCGATAGAGTTTTTTTGTAATTAATTTTTTTGTAAAAGTAAAACAATCACGCAACCACATTTGCTTTTCATATTTTTAAACGCAAGCACTATCGAAGCTATTAAAAATTACAAAAAGTTCGGGTCGGTCGCGTTGAATCTGGTCAACTCGGCTCCCTTCGGCGTCGGCCAAGCGATTTTATTATCTTTCACGGAATGTATTGTTTAAAAATAACGTTTTTTTATAAATTTACTTGTCCAAACTATGAAGCAAACATAAGAATGAAAAAGATAGTAAGAAAGTAATACCAATGATTTCGACAGTCAAATATCTACACTGCGGCAGCATTCTTCCGAATTATCGCAAAATACTATGTCGTTAAATTATATAAGTTTGCAAGATAACGAATGCGTATTTACATACTTAAAATATATAGCGTTACTAACGCGATTGATATAAATACTTAAATTGCTAATTGTCTCTAAAGGAAATAACGTAATGTATCCGAAATAAAGAAATTAATCTTATTATCAATATCAAAATTTTTGAAATATTACACTAAATTTCACACACAGAACATTAAAGACAGATAATTATAATTTACACATTTTGTTTTAATTTACCACGTTTTTAAAATGGACTAAAAGATATAAAATAATATAACCCGATACATATTTATAATCCCATACTATACTGCATTGTGAGGGAAATTTGTGATTGTGAATTTTTAATAGCTTTGAAAACATTTGTTATTTTAAAACGAAAAACGCGGAACGCATGTATTAGTTAATAGTGAGATGTGTACAGTAATTGCTGTTGAGAAAACTCACACAACAGGTCATATAATTTGTGGTGCAATAAAATTCTTAGTGACTTAGGTGAACTTGCGCCCCACGTTTTTGTTTTAGATATTACAAACTAGTCTAAAATTATCAAAAAATATGGGTTTTGGAAAAACCCACATAAGGGTTGCAGCCAAACTATAGAGATTAAACTAAATTTTATAATTTTTAAACATGTACCATTTTCTATGCCTTTGAAAATTTTATTGTAAAACGCATATGAAAATTTAATATTTTTAAATATTTTAATGAAATGGCGCTCAAATATTTATATTTACACTCAAATATTTGTAAATGCCTTGCTTAACAGGTTTTATTTTTTGTCATAGCGAAAGCCATCTAATTTTTCGACTGTAAATTTTGAGGTTTTCAAAATTTTCATTGAACTAAGTTTCAATCTCTTTTTAGACAGTCAAAATTTGCACAAAACTCGCTCGACTTGTCTTGTAATGCAGTGAAACATGTTTCTTGCGCTTTTTAAATCTATTCATCATTTCATCTATCAGAATATTTCCCCAATGAAATTATATATTTACTCGCCTACTTCTCATATTTTTACAAAAAATATGAGCCATTTATTGAAGACAATCGATAAAAATATTCGTCAATTCATTTTTGTAAATAAAATAATTATTTTTCCGTACTTGATTAGACCTTGATACAGGCAAAGGATATACAAACTGTGTAATGTTCCCGATATGAGAGTGGATAATGGAAGAAAATATGTTTAGAACATATGCAAACATTTCAGAGTTATTAGTTAAAAAAGAAATCAATGTATTTTTCACTACACATTTTTCATAAAAATTTCAACCTCAAGGAATAAAGTTTTTAACGTCAAAACGTGTTTTTAATATATGCAATAGAAACTATAAAGAATATTTTTAATCATTTAACTGAGCTTTGTCTATATTCTTGTGTCATCTATGATATCAAACCGTTAACAGTGATTATGAATTAACGCATAATATTAAATAACATTTATCTAGAATATTTATTTAATAAAAGCGACACTCACTAAAAGGATAAAACTTTTATAATTTCCGATCAAATTTTCCTACCAACTCTCTCTTATTTACCTGTAATCAATTGCCGATATTAACCACTTGTTAAATAACTTGAAATTCCTTTTATCGTAACGTGAGTTGAACGCTGTTAAACATCATTTTCTGATGGACTATACTCATTCGTCTTGTTACAATCTTGAAATTAAATTTAGTAAACTATATATAAGATTAAACAGTTATAGCAGATATCTATTGATAATAAAGTTCTTACATGATACAAATTTGCGTTTTTTTTTCGACCATTGAAGTTATTCAACATCGTGTGCCACCAATACTTAAATCGCTAACTGCATGGAAATATTTCGTGATGTTGTTTAACTTTTAAGAAAAAAATGTTCCAATTAGCGTGAATACAGCATATATTTTTCTATTTATGTGGTTTTTTGAATGGATTATAATTTACTTTTTAATGGTTTATCAAATTTTATGGAAGTGAAATTGTCATCCCTATATTATAACATTACGTGTTGATCGTGTCTATTATTGCTCAGATTTTATTTAACTTAATATTGTCTGTTATCATTAAGTTCTTATTATTACTCACAAACAAAGATTCAATGACCGACGAAGAGAAATATAAGTATACTTAAATTAATTCACAATTTTTTTTTAAATTTTACATATTGTCTAAGATATAAATGCATACAGATAGACAAAATGTTGTACTCACTAACATAAATAAATAGATACAAGTCCGTAACTTCTAGAAATTAATAACTAGTTTTACAAATTTAAGTCACGTTCTCATAATATTAGAATAGCTAAAGTAATTTTAATAATTTTCACTAGTGGCGCTGTGCGATGCTTTTATAAACGGATTAATGCTGATAATAACCGCTATATGAACTTTGCTCCCTAACAATTGATCTTTAAATTTGTAGATATACAGGTATAATTCTCAGTCACGTTTCTGGGTACAAAAAAACGTGAGTTAAAAGCTTATTGAAACAGTAAGACGATGGTTTAAACATATGTATGAACGTAATGGAAAAAGTAAATGGCGTAAGGATTTTATCCTTAAATTGGTTATTTGAAAAAAGCTTTAAAAGTAACATTCTTTCTATCAAAGCTTGCCACGACTCAATCGAACATAAAAGTATGTTAAACCCTTTCAAAATAAATTGTTTATTCCTCCAAGCCGCCGAATGTAATCTTTCTGGTGATCCTACTTTGTTTCATACTGAAATAATAATTTCTTTTTTTTAAATGTGTAACGAAAGGTCTACGTATTGTTTTAGTGCTATCGTGACCTTTAACCGTAATAAAATTCGAGGAGGCTTATTTAAATTATTCAGATCATGTTTTGCATTAGCTTATTTCTTACATTATTCCTATTTCTATATCTACAGTAAAAAGTCCATCTTATATCTTAACTTATGTATACTGATATCGAATAGAGATATTAACTTTTACCTGGATGATATTTTTGAGGTATAAAGTTGTATCGAACATATTCAAACTAGCAAACAACGTGGTATTCAAAGGCTCCATAAAAATTTTGTAATTTTGTTAGATGCCAATTCATGTTTAAATTGTATTGAATCCAAATACACTATTCTGATGATACTATGTCTGATATACACTATCATTTACTTTTATTGTTCCTAAATTTTCCTTACCAGGTATAATACTTTCTTCAAAATACAGTGTGGGGATTGTCAATATGTAAAATTCCTTATAAATATATTTTCAGTAGAAAACGATAACCCATTCTAAATTATACAGCTACTCCGTTAGAAGTTTTCCTTTTTAATGTTTCAAAAAGTGTGTAGTGTTTTTTGTTGGAAATAAACAATATTATTAAATTAATAAAACTATTTCGAATAGGCATAAATTTGTTAAGCACTAACAATTAACTGGGCTCTTTTTGAAAACTCGTTTGAGGGTAACTGTTAATTATTGATATCAATTGTTTGTAAAAAATATTTATAAAAATTGAAAAGTAAAAGGAATGTAAACATTTTATTAATGCTTTCTTTATTATTGAATCTAAATTTCAGTAAGATATTATATGCTTCTAATAAATGCGTGTATGTATAATATCTTAGTTGCCTCATGCCTAAGAATTAACCTGAATATATTTATCTATCCATTTATTTTATTACTTTCTTCTTTAGATAAAAACGAGTCAAACGAGACCAAAATCAGTGAATATACTCGTCATCGCTGAAGAATTCCTATCACAACCTTTCGGTTCCATACCCTGATTTTCCTGAAAAACAGGTTCACGTGGTAGTTATTCGTACTTTATGTGATTATTATTATACCTATGTCATCCAAACTCAATTACGGCACCAGTGCTTTGCAATATTGATAAATTCTATGGTGTACTTTTTTATTTTCATGGTTAGATTCTAACCAATTTTTCTTAAGATAACAATTGGGAAATGCCTTCCCAAATAGAGATATGAGGTAACATGCACAAAAACATGGAATCAAATTGAGACCTACAGTCGAAACTTACCTATTTACTTTGTTACTATCTTTCTTACGTTAAGACAAGTTAAACTTGTCCACACTCGATGTATTTATTCTCGTCATGAAAGGGTTAGTGTCAAAATTTTCCGTATCCATCTTTGCACCTTGATTTGTTAAAGAGTCTCAAATTTATGTCATCCTTTGTCCTGTCTTATTAGAATTATCTAAATCTAATCTATATCATCCAACAAGCGCTGTTTAGAATTGAGAAAAAATGTAAAGGTTCAACCTATAACTTCCAGACTTGATTACGGCATCAGTGCTGTTCAGAGTTGAGAAATTTCATTATCTATCTACAATTTTTATAGTCATATTCGAACCAAATTATAATAAAATTAAAGAAGGAATATATTCTTCCAAATATAAGAAAGCTTTAATATCAAATATCCTCCTTATTTTTGGTTAAGCTTAGTAGCCTTTCGCTCGTACTACCTTAAGTTATTTCCATAGTTTGCTATTTTACGATTTACCCTTAATGGATTTAACTGTGGTTATTATGCTAGTTTTTTTCTTGTTGATGGAATCGGCGTATCAGAAATAACGATTGGCTTATTCTTTGGATCATTGCAAGATCATTGCAAAGCAATTTGTACTATTTCACGTGCCAGGACACAAAACCCCAAACTAGCCTTTTATTCGCCGCATGATTACGCCATACTGCATTTTAAATATGGTGTTGCACGGGCAGCTATCGGGAAATTCTAGCTTAGCAGCTCCACAATGACTATGTCAACCACGAAAGAGCGATGAAACTGTTTCCTGATCAACTTGTCTTTATTAGACCGTATTTATCGTGTTTGGAAGGCGGAATAACGGAGGTCGGTTTTAAAAGCATTCCATAGCCTTAAATAATAGAAGAGAAACAAATAATGACTGAATGTCGTGTGTGTGAAATTTATATAGATAATAATTTCCTCTTTTTCTATAGTTGGTTATCAACAAAACGCGGAAACAAAGCGACAGTAGTAGCCGCCAGTGGTTAGTTGTTAACCATTGTGGAGTTCCTTTCTCCATATGCGAAATCCCATATTTGATTTTGCAAAATAACAACTACCACTTGAGAAGTTTCGTTCTCCATATCAGAAACTTAAAATCGAATTTTGCAAAGTAATAACTTAAGTAACAAATAACCAGTAGCAAATATATTGAATCGCGATTGATTACCATCCGTTAATAATCATTTCCTTGTAATATGTGATGTAATTGTGATTCCTTTGTTCAATTTATAATCAATTTGACTTTAATAAATTTCCTAATTTTATCTTTTCAAACACTCGTCACTTGAAATCAACAAAAACATTGAATATAATATGATATAGTTTTATTAAAATTTAATTCTAAATAATATAATTTTACATAACTTAACAATTTATTTATGTAACATGACACACTTTTACTTAAAATTTACTTTAAATTTAAATTGATTGTTGTGTTAATATTTTTCTGCTTTATGTTTCACTTAACTTAAAGGATGTAGTCATTTAGACTAGGCACGTTGTCACGTATAATGACTATTGTTATGAAAGATTTGCCGTATTATAATATGAATATTTTTATTAGCAGTTATAGGTATAGATTATGGTAGTAGCTCAAATGATATAAATTAATATTTCTAATATTATCGAATCGTAAAGCTATGTAAAACCTAATGGGAAATTAATCAAAATCCTTTTCATTATAAAACAAATACAAATGGATAACTTACAATTAATATATGTACCATAAACGAATGTATTTATTTAAGAAACATTGCCAAATTCGCCAAATACAATTTAGGAACAAGAGTGAAATTTTCTAAATTTTAATGTATTTTCTTTAACAAATTTTAGGACAGAAACAAATTTTAAGCAAAGTATACAGCTATGGACTTTATATATTATTAGATACATAAAAATAAATACAAACAAACATTAAGTTTAAATACAGTAAGATCATGACATATCTGTAAATAAACGTTCAAACGTTTAAATAAAATAACTACAAATTCTTGTAACACCATGGACCAGTGGCTAATTCAAAAAAGAGTTCAATGATCGATAACTGGTAGACTAAAGAAACAAAAAACTCCAAACGAATCGATGATATATTGTAGTATATCATGAGTAGATATGATTTAGAAGACCAAAAAACTAATATCATTTCTTAAACATAGTTTTAAATAAAAACTTCCAATACTTTATAGATATAATATCAAAATTTTAACTTTTAAATGAAAAATAATTTTGCATGAATTTTCTTTAAACATAAAATATTAACAATTTAAATATTGATATTTTTCCTTTAAACGTAATATAAAATTATAATATTTGAAAACAACAATAAACTTTAACATAAAAACAAACAGCTCACTCAATTTCCAAAAATACATTGACAAATATTTTTATAAGACAGAATTAACCTTGCCGACAATAATTTCTGAACAAATCAACATAATGAAATTCACCACTTCCAAAATCGCAAATCTGGAACTAACGTATCCACTCCTTTCCACTTTGCACAGGTACAAACTATTCTGTTTACAAACTCTAAAAAATGATTTTAGTAATAAGCGAGAAAGAGTATTTCTAAAGTCGTACGTCAATCGCTGGAACTAGTCTCGCTAACCTATATATTCCTTTATCTATCCATCTTACATATGGCAATGACAAGTTCCGACTAATAAAAATTAAAACTCTAAAGTAAAACTCTAACTTTGTTGGTATACACGTGAAAATTATATATTTGAATAATATGTGATAACAATATAGAAAACTGACAGACATTTCATCTAGGTTTAATACTCAGTGAAATGAAAGTATTCTCACTGGCTATTCTAGTAAATATTTAGCATAAAACTGTAACTTACAACTAGTTATTGGATATTTTACATAAATAATATATATATATATATATATATATATATATATATATATATATATATATATATATATATATATATATATGTATATATATATATATATATGTACATAGTATGTCATCTATTCAAGCAAAGTATATGAGTGCAGCAGGTGATAAATAGGACGATAATAACAGGACTTGAACTCTGATGCACATCCATGAATTTTGAATTGTATATTTAAATATCTAGTCTTTCACAAAATTTTTCTTTAATGAAATAAGATCCGACAATAGAAACTCAATCTCTGTATTGAGATTCTCATCATCGATGTAACCCTTCAAACATCTATCATAATATTATAAGTTTTTAAACAGGAGGTGATCTAAAGAATTACTGCACTATTTTTAAAAAAATGTAACTATTAAGAAACAATTTAATAAAGATGGATATAGGCTACCATCTAAATTATGATGTAAATATAAAAAAAGTTAGAGGAAAATTAACTCTGGGAATTTTCCTGGCTTACTTTGTCAAAATACGTAAAGATATATTTAGACAATGTAGGGATGGAGACATTGTATGTCTAATAAATATACAAAAATACACTTTAATAATTTTTACTACTTTATATATACTAAAAATATAATACACACTACATAATTTGGAGTTTTATTTTTAGATATATCGTAATGTCATTGAAAACGTAAACTAAAATAAATTATATTTTTTGCTGGAACGTGCTAGAGGAGTGGCGTGAAGTTTACTTTGAGTCGGTTGCTAGAAATACGTTAATAGATCAAGATAAGAATGGAGATTAAAAAAGAATAACTCAAATATTGAAGCATTTGTTAAAGACTCTTAATATTTATATACATTAAAAGCTTACTGACTGGATCCATCTACTTATATGTTACCTTGATCCTACCTACTTACCATACTTTACCTAATTCATTAAATACTCTAAAAGATATTCTAAAAGAAATAGCAAATAAAGAATTGAAATATTGATCAAAAGTGAACTTAATCGTCATGTGTCTTACTGACTGCGTTCATTATGGAATCAGGCATAAATATTTATTAGTTCTTCATTTCGACTTACTTGTAATTAATTAATAACTTCTGAATGCATCCGAATGCAATCTGAATGCAATAGCACACTGTGCTACTTGCAAAAATATTGGAGGATTGCGTGAAAACAATCCTTCAATTTTACGGACAAGCATATCAATAGACAGTTAAATTATATTATATACACATATCATTAATATTTTAATAATGATACTCAAAAACGTATATAATTTATCTCATATTTAACGTTACTATCCCTATCTCTCTCTATATATATATATATATATATATATATATACACGCACACAAGCGCACGTATGCATGCCCTCACGCACACGCACACACGTACACATATTATTTTAAGTTTCGATTATGTAAATAATATAAAACACAAATTGGATAAGGGTTAAATTCAAAATCTAGTATGAACATTTTAGCTTTATATTCATGTTATCTAAAGTTTAATTTTTCATAATACAATGAAGGACACTAAAACATCACTTGATAAATAATTGTTGAACAAAGGAATACGCAGCAACATTATTGAACGAAAGCGATATTCAAATGTGAGCTAATCTAACTTTACATCACGGTCCCTAAACTCGCACAATATAAATTTCTAAGTAAACGACTTCGTAATTAAGCTAATTAATTCCGTCAAAATTCTCAAGTTCGGCTTATAACTTGGAAGATATAGTCGGGGCGATATAGTCGTAAGTATCATTAACATTTAAATTGAAGTAAGTTAATTGTTAAAGTTAACCATCGACGAAGCGATTATGAAATAATTTCAAGGAACGATATCATGAACTTGACTCCTAATTATAGGAAAATACAAATCATTGATATTGTATATTAACTATTTATACTGATAATATTTGAAAAGTTTGCGTTGAGGCTAGGAAATACAAAAACACAGAATTCTTCAACCCTCAATCAATTTACAAATTCTTTAATTGTTAATTTAAGTTCAAATTTTATGTTACCCACCAAAAAGTACTACCATAAACATAATTTACTACTGTACTTTTGAACGTTAGTCGTCTCTCGAAGAAGTTTTGTTTGCATGGAAGAAGCGTATTGAATGAGATGGCAGCTATGTTGGAAAATTAAAATAATTTCTTTGTTTATGTTCGTATTTAGTTCAATCTACCAATGTATTATTAACAATTATTCGAAAATTAAAATGTAGATGGTAAATATAATTAGCATAAACGTTTGACTGACTGAAGCATTCTGCCAATGAAAAACACTGATTAGTACGTAAAATTAATATAAGACGTAGAAAGCGTAGTATTTAGAATATTTTAGATAGAATATAGTTAACTGGAATAAAAAAAGATCGCGTATTGCAAAGGTTTGTACATGCCAAGGTGCGTAATATGTTTAAATATTTAGGCGTGCACAGTTAAGCGAACGTGTTACAAGCGAACGAGTAAGAAAAAGATGACGGAATTTTTAAAAGTGATGGTGGATAATTCCGTGGGATAATGGAATTTTTCCATATACTTCTGTTAAACTTCTAGTAATGCAATTTTTTCATAAATTTACTTTCAACAATTTTAAAGAAGGAGGTGGGGACAAGTTTTTCTAGAAAGTTTCAGCAATACCTCTAGTAAAAGTCCTTGGAAATGTACAAAAATATATGAATATATGATTGCAACAACCGAATGTTGCAAAAATATAGTTTTGGAATTCTTGTAACTGGCCTTTTAAATTAATATCAGAAACAAGCAAAAGCAAATTTTTTTGAAAAAGTTTTCTAAATTCTCAGAAATTATCATTATATTTTTGGTACAGCCAAATATTCTGGTCAATTGGCTTCATTATTACGTCACATTTAAACATTTTATGTCAAATACCTAATCAGTGAAAAAAACGATGCGACGCAGAATTAACCCTAAAATAAATTCTGTCTAGAACTATATAGAAGAATTAGAAAGAACAAAGTAATTTAGTAAGAAAGATGGAAAATATGTAGACTTGCTGTGCGCTTGAAATAAATATCACATTTCATGTATCGTTTGTTGCTTGTTAAGTTGTAATCTAAAATTTATATAATATCACTCCAGAGTAGCAAGTAAAATAGATAAATTAATTCCATGGTTAATACAAGACTATTAAAACTCAATGAAATGAAACTACGTGTAGTACTATTTCTACTTTCTTTAAGTTCTTCACCACGACCCAGGTTTCATTGTATTACAACATCTTCAGGTAAATCGTCGTGTTTACTTAATACAAATTGTAATAATTTCGTAGTTACAATTTATTTTGAGGTTTGCAGCCAGAAGTTCATTACAACAAATTTTCAAAAAGGATCTTAGAAATGTAATTAACATTAACCCGGAATATCTGACAGCTACTTGTCTTAGAACGATGACCAAAGACTACTTAAATAGCACCGATAGATGTACCTAAGTATCTGATTTGAAACTTCGTCATTTCCTATTTACAAATTTATTTCTGTGGGATGGTAATGTATGAAAATTTTTATAATATTTCTATCTGTCTGTGTGAAATAACTATTTTTTATAGAATATAAACATGTCACTGATTTGAAAATTACCTAGACAAAGTCTCAAATACATATATTATTTTTGCGGAAAGTAAAAATAAGTTTCTCTTCATATCAAATATAAGAAGGATGTCAAGCGAACAGTTACCATTAGCATATTCTAAAAATATAATTATACTAATTTTACTGCGCATAGTTTTCTCTGTATAAACCAAAATGTATGCCAAAAATTACGCCATCTTATAAATAATTAATAAAATAAAAATTAGACAAAACCTTTTAAACGTATGTAGTTTCCAAGAGAAGTAATAAACTTTACTAAAACCTTAGCAAATTTTTAATCACACTCAACAATTCTGGATCAAATTAAATTATTGTTTGTTAGCCGCATAATTAAATTGATTAAATAATTAGCATTGTACGCAGATACTCGATGAGCGAATATAACTCACACTTCGCCAATTTCTTGTTCAATCGATGACATTTCTTGTTCAATCGATGACAATATAATCTTATATTTGATATTTTCATGAATGAGATATTTTCACTTTTTAAACGTCTAAAACTATTTTTGATCTTTTACAGCAATTGTGTTTACCCCACATAAATTATTCTAGTCGTGTTAGACATTTAATAAAACATCTCTTGATTCTTCCTTTGATAATCAGTAATATTCATATTTCTTGGAAATAAGTAATCCGCATCATATAATGGGATATTAAACATTTGAATTTACATATAAGATGTGAAGTTGTTTATTATGTAATCACAAAACAATGTTTGAAAGGATAAGCATATATAGCTAATAGAATAAATGGTAAATTAATAAAAATAATAAGATAGTTAAATATGTCAAACAAGCCAAAGTAGCTTTGCATAATGATTTATTAGTGCGGTCAATCATGCAGCAGGTTGAACGCAAAAGGATATTGAAATTAATTCTAATATAGCTAAATTATACAAAAACCCTTTCATGGAGGGAAATACCTATATTCATACCTATTTAGAAGAAATGAGTATAAAAACAAAATTTAAAAGGTAAAAGTGAAATTCGTGCTTATATAATTAACCTTACCTAGGTTCTGAATATTTTATTTAATAATTGCAACTTGGAGTGTAATTAGAATTAAAATTTAACGTAAATTGTTCAGAATAAAGTTAAACATATAATTTTTATCGCTAGAAAATTTCAAACATAAAGAAATTATCACTACCTTACACAAGGTTTTGTGAATTGTTAGAATATATTTAAAATTAGAATGGGAGCTTAATAAAATAATTAGTAAGTCATTATACCTCCCAATTGCTACACGTTTACATAGATTTTTATACACATGTAAATATAAATAGAAATGGGAAACATAGTAGGCGTTTTATCGAGAGTCGAGTGTTGAATCTCATTCCTAGTATTTAAATAGAATACCAACTTTTAGAATATTCATTGAATTAGATCATATATTTATTGAATAGTTGGAGTCTTAACACGTAATTTTTTAAATTTAAAATATTAATGACAAGTAAAAAAATTAAAAAAGCTTTTAAATGCCACGATCGCGTACTAGCGACCGGCATAAATTTCATATTATTTTTAGAGTTACTGAAAATTGTTTATGGCTTATAATGTACTGGTTACTTATATATCAGACAACTTGCAAGAAAATTATCATTTTCATAACTTTTATTTAAAATTTATAACTTTTAAGAACTCTAAGCAATATATTTCAATATGTAGTTTACCACTTAAAATTACTTTATTAATTTATCTATTATTAAAAACTTAAAGAATATTTTCTTGGTCTTAGATGACGTGTTTATGGATTGCATATATTCCAAATGATAACTTGGAAAATATGTAGGGTGTGGAAAGGAGATCAAAGACCATTTTTCATTTGTTTTTGATTTCTTACTGTTTTCATTTACAGTAAGAAAGTGTTAAGTTTCTTCCTGTAACTCAATAGCCGTAAATTGTCAAACTATGCACCGAGATTTAGCTAATATATAATAACTTATTATTATAAATAACAGGGACTAATATAAAATTATAATTAAAAAAGGTTTAAATCTTTTTTACACGTCACGTTTTCGGATCACGTCTTATTCCTCTAAAAAGCCTTCAAAGTCGAAAACCAGACTGCAGTGCGTATATTGCACTTATTATATAATTCACACATTATTATTTGACAATGGCAATTTACACATTATTACCTGAATTTACTATTTGTTAATAAAATATTTTACATATAGTTAATTCAGGGACAAAAATATTAAATTATTTTGGTAACAAACGTAATAGTAGAGACGATCTGCGATAAATTGTTCTTTACAAGATTTATTGTTGTGATGTTTTAAACCTCACTTTATTAGTCAAAGTTATTGTGTTTGTCCGAAAAATAGATATTTTCTATAACAATATAAAAAATGTTTGTTTTAGTGTATCTATAAGGTATTGTTTATATTATTAAAAGTGGCGAATTTATCATCTGAGGTTCCCGTATTTAGATACCCAATTAATACGCTTAATGAAACTTATTCCAACGAATTTTATTTGCCAAAATGATGGAAAGATTGAGGGATCAAAATTCACACCTTTCTTAAAGAGTACAATCAGCACGGGTCAAAAAATGGAGAAAGGTAGTAAGTTTCGTAACACAGCCAATTGCGGAAAAAAGAAAAGAAATAAAGTATTCCGGAAATTATCAGCCTCTTGGTGACATTAATACATCCATAAGTATTTCGGAAATGATCAGCCTCTTGGTGACAAATAACATTAAGTTTCATTTGTTCATGATTTATATAATTTTTATTTTAAATAAATTTTACATCCATCTGAAACCTTTAAAAATGTGATTATAAAATGGTATCACAGAAAGATAGTTACTTGAAAGTATTGTTTTCAGTAGATACGCGTAGGTTTACCAACACGAGAAATTTAGTTTTATGTATTAATAAGTTATCCGGATAAAAAGCGCTTGAGATATTTGAACTAAAAATGGAAATAGTATTTTATGTAACATAAGTTTAAATGGTGATATTTGGTAGGCAGACACGTTTCATTATTTATTATGACTGAATTAAGCGTTTTTTTAAAGCCACTGCTAAGAGTGGATAAATGTCAACAAATTTGAAATGATACGCTCATCGGGTCTTTCTATTTCTGTGTGGAGCACAAATTTGTATTACCTTATATCTAGTACGTCAATTAAGCAAATAAAATAAATTTTGGGTTAAGTTGTTTAGAATAAATTGTAGGTCTTACCATAGAATTGAATAATTTCTTTAAATATTCAATGGCGAATGATAAGAAATTGGTCTATTAAAAAAAATTAAAATATCGTATACCAAAGAGAGGGACGCGAGAGAAGACTTACCATATAATTTTTTTTATTTAATGATTATTTCTGATTTGTACCCTGATGTCATATAGAAATTAAATGAAAAGTTATACATAAAAGTCCAGTTCTGGTCCATTGAAAAAATGTTTTTCATCAACACAATAATGCTAGATCTCACACAGTCGGGGAAGATGGTCAACTTGGGGTGGTAGTTCTTCCTCACCTTCTAGATCCTCCTGACCTGGCATCTATGGTCTGATAATTAGCTCTAAAAAATTTCGCTCAGGAAAGCTTAAAGAGCAGTATTTTATTTAAAAAAACCATTATTTAAAAGCAGAAAAATGTTATTTAAAAACGGAAATTCTTCTATGGTCTTTAGAATAGCAAAAGGAAATCAATATGAGTGGCAATGATTTTCTGCTTATTTCATAATTTTTATTCTGTACGCATTTAAAAAAGGGGATTTTTTTATGCACCCCTAATATATATTTCATTTAAACTGTGAGCGAATTATAAAAATATTTTTTTTCATAATTTTATATATCATATCCATTTAGATATTATACTAAAAACATGCAAAAATATATTAGCACTTCCTCCCCTACCATTTCCGGGGTTGCTCAACCTCCAATTATGAAATAAAACAGTTTTTGAATTTCCAATCTAAAGTTGTAGGAGAAGTACGGCGATGATTCTAAGTTTCCTAATTTTTTAAACATTAACTATATTAAGCCCATGAAAAATATTGCAGGCAATGTGTTAACGTTATGAAAAATTGATATTTGTGAATAACTTGAACAGAAATATATACTTAAATGTCCGTACCTAAGTGCCTAAATGTCTAGGGAACTTTCGCCATGCGAGTTCTACATAAAATTAAGAAGTTTTCTAATGAAAATGAAATAAATAGGGATACGGTTATTTCCTCAGTTCAAGATTTGTATACGTATACTTGCTCAGTTTTAATAATTTTAGCTAATTTGTTTATTTTTGTAGTGTTTTTGCCTCTGGGAATAAAATCCGTAATATTTATTTTTAACTAGAAATAGTCAATATAAAATAGATATTCTACTGAGCACGTATTTATCTATTATACGTACGTATCTATTATACGATCTTGAAGTATAAAGCAATTAATAAAAAAATACAGCTTGTTTGACGAACTAAAAAAATTAAAAGAGTATATTGTCTTGTAACCTTTAAATTTTTGTACTTTAAAATGTTAATAAAAATGATTAGAAATAAAAATGGTGAATCAGATTTGCGTTGCATGTAATTACATTATTTAAATTTACATAAAACTTTGTCGCAAGAGACATATATTTTTAAATTTATATATAAATACATAACATAGATAATTATGGTAATTAAAAAAAACTAACATTTGTTCTCTTTACTCTCAAATTACTATAGTTTCACGTATTATAAGTAGGTATACCGTGTCGAAATATGGAATAATTGCATTAGTCAAGAATTTTGAGCGCCTGTATGTGTATAACAAAGGACATGTCTATTATTATTATGCAGTTGATATTCTCCATCAAACTCTATATAATTTAGGTGAAAAATTTTAAGACCATATGAAAATGTTTAATATTGTCGAAAATGTCAATAATTAATTAAACTATTTAATTTACAATACGCGCCTCAAAAGGATTGTAAATGCGCGCCAACGCGGCGCGTCGCCTGCGCCGTGCTGAAGCGTTTATTATTATTATTTAGTTTGTTTCGTTTACGCGGCCATGTTTACATTAGCGCCATTATTTATGGAAAAATTAATAGGGAAATAAAGAAGCGACAAATTAACTGCTGGAAAGAAATTACATAAATATTAAAAGAAAAAATGTTAGACACATCAGTGTTCAGATAAGAACAAAATCAATGTTTTTCTTGGTTTGTACTAGCAGTTAGGTTTGCAGTAAAATAATTCAGAACCTCTTCCTGTACGCGAACATCATTTACTTATTAGGTCGTCTAAAACTACCATTTTCCCTCAAAGACTGTGCTGCAACTAGAGAGCTGATGTAGATTACGAAAACGTAGGCGATATAGTCGAAAGCTGCCAAATATTCAGCGTTAATAAAATGATTTCCAAAAAACACAAAAACAAAGTCAACAAAATACAAACAAAGACACACATACACACACACAAAACCGAATATAAATATAGAAATATCAGGTTTAAATAAAAAATAAAAGAAATTATTTTTACACGTACGCGTCTACCGTTTAACGGACACTGCGGCTACTAGAAATATTTAAAATTTTAAAGGCAACGTCGCCGATCAGCCTCTACGCCGATTGGCGGCTAAACACCAAACACTTTAGCTTTAAGGATTTCGTAATAATATTTCTTGATATTGAAAAATTTTGTAAAGTTTGTAACGTCTTCTTAATTTTTTTTAAATTATGGGACCAAGGTTATTCAATATATGAGTATATTTTAAGCATGTTTGAGTAAAAAAGTGCAATTTTTTGCGTTGAAATTATAACTGACAGAATTTTTTTTAAAACTGTTCATAATTTTCCCTAGGTGCTGTAACATTTTCTACTCAATTTATTCCAGAGAATGACTTGTATAAATAATAGACACGTTCTTTGTTACAACTTGAATATCAAAATTATCGAGATTGGCCGGGTAACACGATAAGTTTAAAACGGGAATATTTACGGACATCGTTATCGCACAAGGAATTTTTTTTCAATTATGTTTTTAATATACCGTTAATATTTGTACTTGTAGCTCTTTTCAGCAATAACTCATCTGCATGTGTAGATGCCTTTACATTAAAATTGTACATAGTTTTAAATTAAAACTGTACGTGATTTTCTATTCTGTACTTACAAGCTATGCAACCAATTTGAGTCCGTCAATTATTTCATTTCAATACGTAACCATAAAATATAATAAACACTGCAGACCTTGTCAATATTTTGTCTCTAAATCCTTAAGGTCATGTATATATAAGTATAATACCGTTTGTTCCGTAAGCTAACTTCCGGTTATTTAGTAAACGACAAGACGTAATTTACGTAACAATAGATGACTATCGACCGAGAAGCCCAATAACGGAGAACGTTCGCGCGCTAAAAGCCCATTATTAATCAAACAGGTATAAAGGATCGGATTTTAGGTGAAATAAATAGCCACCATTTATTGGAAAAATCTTAGGAATTTGACTATTTGCTCGTAATGGTTTCTCCGAATCGAGCAGTAAAGTTTCTTTAAGGCCAGTATCTACTGAAGATTAGTCAAATTGAATAAAGTAATATTGTACGATTTAACAGAGTTAGACTGTTATTTTTTTATACTAATAGTAATTTAAGACACAGCTCTGAAAGGTTACGTTACAATATAGCTTAAAATGCCAGCTTATGCTATTCCCACCTGCAACTATCACTGGACTACAAAAGAAACAAATGGGGATTACTTTTCAAACGTAAAAACTATTACTTAATTTCATTTTCAATTAACTATGGAATTTTAAAATATCGAAGTAGATTATTATTAACAGAAGCGCGCCATTTTTATAAGTGTTGTCACGTCTTAAAAAATTATTTACCCAAATTAAAACATCTTAATTGAAAAAATTTTTGTCGTCTTTAATTTCTTGAAAAATGCGAACCAATATGGTTTAAAATATGAAGAAATTGTATTGAATGCTAATTAATATAAATAATTGTTTCGTCCTATTTAGAATTGCTTTAGTATGAGATAGAATATTTTCAAACTTTTATTATGGGCTTTTTCACATCTCTTTTTAATTTAACATTAAGATAATTGTTTTCTTTTTGTATTAAAAGTGTTAAGTGATGAATAAAATGGTAAAATGTGACAAAGTTTTTAAATAAATTTAATCTAAATACTTTGGTCATTGGTTAAACATTTTAGAAATTTAACATGACGGCCTTAATAATACTTTATATAAGCCAAGCCATGACCATATAAAATGATTGATATTTATATACCTCGATTTCCTAAACTTGGTGGGTAAATTTATTCTGCTGGTAACACCGTGCGCGTTGGGGGAGTGCGCTAGTAGGCGGAGTGCGGTGCCCCCTCCACCGATTTTTGGCTTACCGCGACCGCAAAGAGATTTGTGCGTATACCTTCTGGATTACTCTATATTCTAAGTATTATCTATAATTTCCTTTACTGAACTCTTTTCATACGTTTCAGGATATTTTTCATATTTTCTACTTTTTTTAAGTTTACAATTGAGAATGTGTTAGAATTTGCTAAAAAATAATTTTTCGAATTATCAGTAATTGACACAATGTTAAACATAAAATATTAGAAACTTGAATGTTCTATAAAAATTATCATTATAATTTTTGTCGTAACACAAACAGTTTACGAAATATTAATTAACTAATTTCTATGGAGATGACGCGTTTTGTGTAACACTGAGCGCAACTTGGCATATTACTCAAGATGTCTCTGTTAATAAGATGGTTCAAAAATTAACCTAATTATTTACTAAACGAAATTCTAAGAAACGTTCAAAAATTAAAAAATAAACCTATATTATTGGATAGTTTTGTGGACTAAATTCAGAAGAAGGAAGTTAATGGAGCAGTTAGATGTTTTTGGTATTTCCAATCGAGTTATTATTTTATTTCAAAGTTGTCAGATGCCAAACAACCAAATAAACCAGATTTGAAATTTGTAATATTCCAGTAGCGTTTGTTGTCCTAAATGGCAATGCGACATCTATTGACTGATCAAATAAGGGTATTATCATTTAATATTTTGTTACCAGATACAAAATCATCAGTTATCCATTTTCGTTAAAAGTAAATAGCAGTTAATTAAAATTTTAATGCTGTATTATTAATGTTTATATTGTTGTAAAATTAGGAACATTTATATAATTAGCATAATCTATGCGCTATTATCCATGTTCGTTTTTTTTCCAATTTCTATTTGTATGTACACAATGACATGGACATATAGGATTATCTTTCTTAAGCTTTGTATAATAATCGATCGGTACACACTAACATATTGTCAAAATATAATAAGATTGAGACATAATTTTAACCCGAGAATAATAAAAATGAGACCGATAAGTAGATCTCCGTACAATTCAAGGTACTCAACATTTGTACCCAAATGGTAAACAACAGACGGCAGAAGTATCTAAATGCCACCGTCCTAATTTTATCTCCAAATATTGTCCCTAATATTTTTTTTATCATTTAAATTCTACTGAGAATCTGACGCAAATACCATAAATACTTTTAATATGAACTTATTGATTGCATTATTGTAAATGTAAAGTTGAAGAATCTACAGTACTGCTTTGATTAAGAACAGCGTTACCACTGAACTGGATAATAACAATCCACCAGCACTAAACATATAAAATACCACGATTTACTTGCCTCTGAACCAGTTCCTTCCTAATCCACTAATTTGTTCTTAAACCTCTTTAAAAGTATAGGTTGCACTTTACTAAAATTTGTAACGAAATAAAAAATTAATCGGTAATCAGAACTGATATTTTCAATAAATCACAACCTTCTCAATATTATTAATGTCACCCATAAGAATATTTATAATACTAGGGCAGGTTGCAAAGTTAATTTCGCTGCTTAATTTGGATGATATCGCATGCGATTTGTAATACATTATTTATCTTTAAAAATAAAGCGGAATTAATAGAATTGTTTCTGGTGAAATTAAAATGTTAATGTTTATTTTATCAGTACGTTGGCCAGTGCGTACCTTTTCCGAGATTCGTAAATAATAATATTCTACCATGTCAACAATATCATACTTCAATTTTATCGGTCCAGCTGTTTTCGGAAAAAAACATATTTTAATAATATTTAATAAATTTAAACATTTTGTTATTTTATAAGTACATTATTTTTTAATTATTGAATATATTTGGCGTTAATTTTGTAGAAATTCATTATTCACAATTAAATGAAACTACGTGATGTAGTAAGAATAATACTACATCACGTAGTTTCATTTAATTGTGTACATTATTTTTATTTATTTTTTAAATATATTACATAAAGAATGTTTACTAAAACCATCAGAGCAATAAGTTCTGATATATGATTAATGTTAGGGGTTAGAAAGAAAAGAAAAATATTATCACCTAGTCTATTTGTTTATAATATAATAAATTGAAGTGGAATAAACAATTGCTACTTTTGGGTGCGCATATTATACTGTAAAATGAGTGTCTGATAATAAATCAATAAGAGATAAAGACACATTTATTTAAAATGCACCCTATTCAATAACTTAAAGAACATTATACTTTATCAATACTACAATGGATGAATTCATATAAAATTACGGTACTTTTTTTTTAAGATAGGTTTTTAGTGAGCCTTTATTTTATATTTATATTAGTTACAGAAAAAGAAAGTTAGATGTATTCTGAAGAATCCAAGAAGCTTCCCAAGTTTTTAATATATTTAATGTAGTTGTAATTATTAGCTAAAGCTGCACAGATTAAAACAACTATTAAAATGCGTCTCGCTGCTCTAGCTTCCACTAAAAATTTATTTAGTATTATTTTCATACAGTGGTTACAATTTGCTGATTTGGCTAAGTGATGCGTCTTCCCCTCGCTTCACTTGTTAAATTTAAATTTTGCGAAAATCGACCCCTTTAAAATGCCCTATTGAAGGAAGATATTCAGCATCTCACAGAAGGAATACAGAACCGATATCTTAATTCTGAAGGGAGTGGAATAGAAACGAGTTTCTCCACTATATGTCTCCAGAGAATTCTCCAATACTTTGAACGGACTGCGCAAAATTAATCGACAGCAATGAGAAGCTCCTTGTTACCGACATGGTTCCTGGACCGAAACCGCGTGAGAGTTACCTAGACGCTGGAAGGACCAAACCCTAGTAATAATTGGCACTCCTTTACATGATGCCCTCGTAGCACTGAAAATTGAAAAAAAAACATTGTTATTTTAAAAAAAATATTTTAAAAATTAGGTAATCTTATTATATTTGGACAATATATGAGTTTGTATCGATTATTACACAAAGATTAAGAAAGATAATCCCTTAGATCCATAACTGTGTAAATACAAATTGAAATTGAAAACATTGAACAGGGGTAATAGCGCGTAGGTTTGCTTATCATATAGACGAATATTCCTAATTTAACAACAGAATAAACATGGTAAAATGGCATTAAAATTTTAATAAACCGCTATTCACTTCTAATACAACTAGATGAGTAATGATTTTGTATGTGATAACAAAGTATTAAATGATAACTCCTACCCTTTTAAGAAAATTTTTCTTCATAAAATTGTCGAAACTTCCATCGATATACTCACCAATTTTATGAAAAAACCTATGGGATAAGGTAACATACCTTATGTAAAGTATGTTATTATCTAATAGTTTACGCTGGAGAATTTCTGTCGTTTATTATTTCATTTGTGGATCGTTCATGGAAAATGTAAATATTATGAAAAGTAGCTAGTTAAACTTCAGTGGCATTACATAATGAATTCAAAGTTTTCAATAAATTTAATGAAGAGTTTTGACATGACTGACTTACGAAGTTATCATTTACCTGAAACTTCAAAGCGTGAAATATAAACATACATAGTAATGTTAAATACCAGATGACAGCAAGCATTCGAAATAGTTATTGAAAATATTTGCTCTAATTATTCTTTGAATTTATGATGGTCTCCTAGGAAACTAACTCGAATATGGTAAGTTATTACTTGCATAAATAAAAATATAAAGTCAAAGATTCTACAGTTTTACATCGTTTCCGTACGGCAAGAGAAAATGTTATTTTTGATATAACATTAAACTATTGTTATTACCAACCGGAACTAAACTCGAAAACATCGCGATTTGCATCAATTTGAATTAGTACTTACCAGGCTGACTTTTATATAAAATAGAATTCAATTTCATACACAAATAAACATATATATATATATATATATATATATATATATATATATATATATATATATATATATATATATATATATATATATGTATATATATGTATATATATATATATATGTATATATATATATATATATATATATATATATATATATATATATATATATATTGTTTTGTATATGGTATTTTGCAATAAAACGTGCTCATAAGTTTTTTGGTTTGATGGAATTATTTTGATAAGTTTATTGAATTATTACTAGAGCGCTTTTTCTTTCTGCATTTCCAAGGACAATGACCTTCTCAAGATAGTTGGTGAGAAACAAAGTTGTAACGTAATTTGATCTTATTTGTTTTATTAAATCTGTTTTAATAATTATTGTGAACCGATTTCCGCCATTCTATCTTTCCGAACATTAAAGAATATTATGTCGTTGTGATTTCTATAAAACAGATTTGACTTTATATAACTTGGCATCAATAACTTGCAGTATGTTAATTGTATATCTATAATCAAATTGTTAAAATTAAATAAACCACTGACTTGTTTCGAAATAACATACACAATTATTAGTGTTAAACATAAAAACATTTTCAAATTGGTTTCAAATATCAGCTTTGATAGTAAAGGCTTTATCGGCAACACTTAACTAAAGTAACATATTTTTATGGAACCATTCCATTTTATAGTTTGAACCAATATTCCGTGGCCCCTTTCATGTGTGCACATTATGTCGCTTTAAGATTGTTAATAAAACATATTTTATTAACACTCGTAAAGTGACGAACAGTGACAGATTTGTTCAGCTAAAGTTTTGAGTTTAGTTCTGCTTTGATAGGAGAAATAAACCTTTTATCACCTAGAGATACGTAGAATGGCTTTAAATTATGAATAATGATACTTTGATCAGGATGTTTGAAAATTTTTTTTTCAGAAATAAATGCAACGTAAATATATCATTATATATTTATGCACAACGGATGCTACTAAGTTATAGATCTTTGTATCAACACTTACCAAGCAAAACGTTACATTAGAAAGACTCAAATCTTATTACGGAATTATATATTTTTATTTTGACTTGTTCGACAGAATATGATTTCATACTTCAAACAACTATTTGTAAATCTAAAGAAAATTATTTATTTTTGTCAAATTATGAAATAACTTTTCTCACGATATTCTTTCACTCGTTTTGTAGTCCCATAGTAAATCATAGTCAAATATGCAACTTACTAAAATATCGAAATATGCATACGACGTAAAGAAACATTATCGTGCTGCTGATGACCACATTTGTCAATTTTACATAACGCTATCCTGTTAAACTCTATCGTAATACCATCTAACTCCACTCACATTCCAAGCATAATAAATATATGTATCTAGTTTCATTTCTAAAAGAATATTTATTTTAGTTGGACGTACTGTGCGTGTATATTGTACTTTTGTATAATACCTGCGTTTTAAAAAAATAAATTCGCAATAAAATTTACTCGTATTTATGTGATTCAATAAAGAACAACATATTAGTTAATATTAAGTGTTACTGAGCACTGTCTAATACAATAAGTGAGTGGGTTTCATTATTTTCATCTTCGTCTCTAAAGGCTTTTAATTATGTTAATTAAATAAGCTGTCAATGATAAAAATTATTTTTATATTGATTCACTGCCTTGAAATGAATTTTTTAAAATTTCTTGGCATGTTAAGCATTTTCTGATGGACACCAAATTGAGGTTTATTTTTTTGTTTCTATCTCCTCACCATCAAAGTTAAACAAAGAATTAATATTTTGTTAAATTATTAATAATACACGTAATATTTCATTTTAATGTTTGAATTTATAACTGATGTTTATAATTATCTTTACTATTTTACTAACTATACCAACTCAACCGAATTTTGATAAAATTAGGATACATATGGATGGCTGATATCCACTTCAGCCGGCGCGGGCGTTCTTGTTGAGCTTTAATTTTTTTAAATATTGTTTAAGCGTAGTATTAAATATGGACTAATAAAAAGTTTTAAATAATACATCCTCACTAGGTGACAAACCTTATCCCATAAGAACGTGCAAGCTGCTCGAATTTTTCTGTTTAGACTTTTTGAATAACAAATGGTAATGGATTTGAACATGTTGAAAATATATTTATATAAATTCATCAAAACATTTTTTTAAATCAACCGGAAATTTTCAAGAGACGTAATGATTTTAATAAAACTATATTACTTTGCAGGGAATGATCATACATTTTTTCTGTGGTAATATCATGAAAATAAAAGACAGAACGAAGAAGATAGTCTAACATGTAAACCATAATGAAAAGTCATGAAATGAGAGAAATCGTCAAGATGAGACATTTTATTCAATTATTCATATTCATATTAATACATAGTGTTTTGAGAAACGTGACTAATTGGTTGGTCTCAAGAAATATGCTACATCAATTTTTTTAAAGTTTTCACATCATAAGTAGGAGTAATGTTTTGTATTCTTCTTTAACATTTCTTTTCTGTTTATTCACTCTTTTTTTCTTTTCATTTTCCCAAAAATTTTCCAATTATTAAACTTCTTAATTTTGTGTAAAAAATTTGCGGAGAATATTTTAAATTATCTTTAATGGTTTTATTGCGCTACGTACATTATAGGAATTTAAAGCCAAAGTAAATTCCGACCTAATTGAAGCCCTTGTCAAAGCCCACAAAATTCATTAAATTGAAATACCTGGTGCACTACTAAAAGAAGACAAATGCATCTATATCAAAATGTTTTCCTTCGATTACTATCTCCATCACTCACTCACCATTAACATAATTTGTCGGGTAAGAAATGTTACTTGCACAAGTTTTGAAAGTGGCAAATAAATTAAAGCAAAACTAATTAGGAAAAGCCGAAAAAAATTATTTATTTGCTTGAAAGAAAAGGTACGTAATCAAATGAGAAGAACTTGTTAATGTTATTTTACTACGGAAACACTTACCATTTGGATATCACTTGGATCTGCCCCTTGATCGACGCCAGTTGATTTGAAAAAAAATTTTGACATTTCAGGTTTCATTTAAAGTAAAGAACTTTATTTAAAAAAACAAAATTCCTTTTACAATGCTGTTATTCCTACACAATCTTCATTATTTAAAGTTATAACATCTTTACCGCATTTTATTAAACTTAACGGTACCAAAAATTCTTGTTAGAATTTTCGTTCTAAAAACTGCAAAAGTTTCTTTATTTTCTGAAGCCAATGTCTATGTTTTTACCTAATGTATTAAAATAGACCGTAATAAACCTACAAGCTTAGTTAGCTTTATTTTTTTATTACAGAAAATTTTATTTAGGCTGTATTTTTTAATTTATAAAAATAATATTTGGGGCTTTTTTTTTCGTGTCGAAGTCAAGGAAACTTTACATTTTTCAAATTTGCACTAACAGTTATCAGATAATTATAAGATATTATAACAGAACTGATATTTAGATTTAATCAACAGATTCATTTTCTTGGTGTCACATTCAAATGCGGGCAAACTTCTAATACTTATATGCGCGTGCTAAAATGTTATATGTCTATTTATAAATCTTAGAATTTCGTAATAATTAAGGTTATTGTTACTTTATTTAGTACCAAACTGGACAACAATTCATGTGCTAACATTATTTTTTATTTCAATAAAATTGATAACAAAATTGATTTAAAATGAGACTGATAATCATTAAATATTATAATAGGATATAGGATATGAGTATATAATACAAATTGTGGAAGCTGGATATAAGAAATTCTGTTATTATATCGTTTCTAATAACAACATCATGTTACGCTAGCAAAATTATTTTGGTGCTGGGTCATTAATTGTTTGTTTATCGGCCACGATCATTGCTATTATCTTTCCTTTATAGAAGGTAGCGGGAAAGTGAATTAGTTAAAACAAATAATAAACTATATTAGCGTATTTAAATTTTTTTGAAAAACTCCTTAAGGATATTCCACATATTCGAAAAAAATCTAGTTGCTGCGATTTTTTTTCCTGATGTACGAACATATTATAACTACTAGCTCTATGAAGTGCAAGTCTATAAGTAATAGTTTAGAAAAGACCTTAAATCTTTACAGAATAGAGAAAAATACAAAAGAATTGTGCGTCAATGATATGTAATATATTTTTATATATATTTACACACACACACACATACACACACACACATACACACACACACACACACACACATATATATATATATATATATATATTTGTTAATCCACTTAGAAAATAAAAATTTATCACCACATGTCCGTCTTAAAAAATTCTTATTTCGGTTAAGGTAATGTAGACTTTTGTGAATTGGTTAGATTTAAACACGTTTGAACGTTGTCAACTTGTTATAATAAGACATTGCCGTTAAATGATAACACGTGATCCAGTGTTACCAGATGAACATTTTCAATAATCATCGTAATAAATCCGTCAAATATATATACACTCGTACAGTAATATCGTTGTTGCTAGAAAAATAGACCTCAAATCGAAAAAAAATTTACTCTTAACATTCGTATGTTTTTCTAAATGTTACTTGATATTATTTTTTTATACGAATCACGTGTTATTTCTCACAGACGGAATTTTTGAAGGCTAGGAAAACATTGGTTACCATATTCGAATCGGGCCATAAAGTTTTTCATTTTAAACTCAATTAAACCATGTTTTTTGTTTCTGTCTATCTGATGTCATAAAATAAATTTAACTTTTAAATGAAATCAGTTATAGGAATACAACAACCACTTCGGTCAAACCTCAGCTATTTCTATAATCTATATTGCCAAAATTTATTTATATATCGCTTTTATAAAGACCTTCGTAATTTTTCATAAATTAAATTTATGTTTATAATTTATAGTAAATTTTAACATATAAAAAAAATTCGAACGCAAACGGGCATTTTTTGCTCTTCATATATATTTCCAATACGCATCAAACATTTCCTACATAAAACTAGAAATCCATCCACCTACAGCTTAAACGAAATTGATACAGTCAATCTAGAAAATATCATTGCGATGGATTATATATTCTATGTAATTTAATATTTGGGAAATACTTATATACTTTTTTAGTCTACATAAGTGAATACACAATAATATTTATATACTATTATAACCTACGTTAGTGAGACATAATTTATTTAATGCACATAATACTTGAATATATCACGTAGCTGTATCCTAGATTTACCTTCTTTCATTAAATCGTGCATGAAATTGTAATTAATTAACATGTTATTATTCCGAAAGTCGGCAAGTACTACCGACATTGAGATTTACAATGGTCTGAAAACCGGATGTAGGCGTGCTTACCTTTGCTTGGCAGGTGATCGCGCTAAAATAATATCACCATAATCAACCGGAGCTCATAGTTCCGACGTTTGAATTAAAATTACCGTTGAAATTTACATTGTGAAAGTAATTTACTGTATTTTTAACAAAATTTACTGTATTTTTAATAAGCTATTTTATTAATCTTTTGTGTGTATGTTTCAAAGGAACATGACATTTTATTAATTTAACATTTCGAATTCATGGTTCAAAATTAAGCGCAGAAGGAAATGTCAAGAAAAAAATTAACTTCACGTTGTTGCTTTGAGTAATTTTAATGATAATTGTTGTCTTAACGTTAACTATTAAAATGGAACGTGTGTTGTAAAAGTATCATTTATTCTTCTTAATCTGAAGAATAAATGATACTTTATTCTTCAGATGTTTGAATGCGTATTCGTTTTACCGGTATTGCACATTTTTTATGAAATAAATTTATATTTATGCACGAAATCCTAATAAAGAATTTACATTGATTAACCTAACATCACGTTGCGGATAAAGCAAAAAAAGGTATTGGCGAAGTAGAAATAACTGTTTTTCTACACGTTGTACACCGCACAGACGTGTGCTTTATTATCGACCAGCGCGTCAGCCTCGAGTTTTGATGATACGAATAATTTTAACTTGTGTAAATTTACAAGTAGTCGACTTTTAATATTATAAAAGAGAGACTTCTCTAAAATTTTAAAGTCAAGGAAAGTTTAAATTTTTCCAATTTCTACATAGCAGTTATCAGATATTTATAGGATATTATAACAGAACCGATGTTTAGATGTAATCAACAGATTCATTTCCTTTGTGTCATATTCCAACACAGGTAAACTACTGATAATTATATGCGCGTACAAAAATTTTATGTCTATTTAAAAATCTTAGCATTTCGTAATAATTAAGGTTCTTGTTACTTTATTTAGTACAAAACTGGACAATAATTCATCTGTTAACATTCCTTTTTAAATCAAGAAAATTGATAACAGAATTGATTCTATTAAAAAAAAATAAAGTGCATATTTGTATATTTGTTCTTTAAAATGAGACTGATAATCATTAGACATTACAATAGGATATAGGATATGAGTATATAATACAAATTATAGAAGCTAGATATAAGAAATTATGTTATTATGTCGTGTCTAATAACAACATTATATTACGCTAGCAAAAATTATTTTCTTAGTACGAGGAACCAGTCATATGGTTCCTTCTTCAACAAGTTCAACAGGTCGTTGTAAATACGGTTTACGTAATTCTGTTGCTAAGAATGTGTTAAAAATATTATATTTAATATGCTATAATAAAACTATACGTTAAAGGTGTACATTTCCGTAGCTGCTTTACAATATTCTAATTATTACCAATATTTCAATGTTATTATCGCAATTATTATTTTTAAAATAAAGTAACTTATAAAATATGCTGCAATGAGTCATTAACTAAATCACGTGAAAATCATTATATTTGTTTAAATGTGCAGTTGTGATATAAGTATCCAAATTGCATTAAGATCGTCTACTTTGACTATGTATCGTGCACTAGTTATTGCATTTAAAATAAAATAATTTATAAAATATGCTGAATGAGTCTAACTAAATCATGTGAAGAGCACTGTATTTATTTAAATGTGTGATATAAATATCTAAATCGTATTAAAACTTCTACTTTTACTATGTATTATATTGGGAATATGTCCAGAATATGTTTAAACCGACACAAAATAAGAAAAACTTTATATCAGAGAAATTTCCTGGAAAACCTAGTTTTTTCAACCGCCGGAAAAAAGCTTTTGGCATTGTGTGCACTGGCTTTTTACCATTTATTCCGGGAAAATAAAATATTAAATGGTTTTTTTCAGCTTTTATCATGGACTGTGAAGGAAAATTCTCTAAGTTGGTATCGGTTATTTCTATATTGTACGATCATAAAAAAATGTCCAAAATGATATGTTTATTTATTATAATATAGCCTTATTATCCATATGAAACTCCTTGTCCTAACTAAATAAAATAAAAGTATCGTGTACAGTTACCTGTTTCCAAAAATTCCGTTTAATGATAATTCCGTCGAATGATCTTCGAATTAGATTCCTTTAAAGTTACATGTATAGCTTATGTCTACTTCTAATAAATGTAAAAAATAATGTTTTTTGTTTATTATAACTTACTATACATTATGCAGATTGAACCCTGTGGGCGAATAAATAATAGAAAAAATCACAAATGGATCAAGTTGTATGGTAAATTAACAGCGTCGCACAAGGTGTTCTTTTGACAGTTTACGTTGTGAATATTGTTTTAATAAATGTTCTTCTGCTTTAAAATTGTGTTATAATTTGTTTCAATAAATATGTTTGTATCACTATTAAACAGTATAGCCGTTATTGTACAAATAGGATACTTACTCGTTTGTAGTTTAAAGAATGGGAGCAATCAAAAATGTCTTCAAAAACAAACCCCCAAAAATGTAAAGCTAATGTTGAGTGTGGGATATCTAATTATAATATTTACTATTTTTTATTTTATTTAGAAATAAAATATGCTCATGGTTCGTATTTTATATATTTACGTTTATATCTTACATTAGTAATTTTAATTTCTGTCACAATAACCTTGATAGCGGCTAATCCCGAATTCAGAAAACGTATTACTGTCGTGTGGGTTCTTTGATAACTTATAGTTCCTAATCACTTAGATTGGCTAATACCATAAAGTTGTTAGATAGAGATTTAAGAATTACTTTTCAAGATATATTAAACATTAATGAAATAATTTTGATTGGCCATCAGTATAACTGATTTACTTCAATCGTCAATATTTAGTAATCCTCAAGGTTTACACTTTTTTTATGACAGCGTATTGATTATAACAAAATAAAATATATTTAATTAAGAATTGACTACTTTCGATACAATTTTATGGATCCGTAGTGACGTAGGCCTTCTCCTTGGTCATCTGAACTATTACGACGCCGCCGTGTTGTGTTGGGTTGATCACAAGGTATATGGCCTTTGAGGGTGCGCTGGACCGCGAATCCCGGGTTCGATTCCCGGCCGTTCATTTAGCGGGGTTGGACTGGTGGTACGGTTGATCGTAGGAGATTTCTATTGTAGCAGTAAGACCGCCATATATATCAATTAGATACAATAAGGTATATAAATAAATAAATAAATAATATGGAGCATATTAAAGGACCTTAAACTTCTACCCTCCTTCATAGTTCCGGCAGTTGTGTTGAGTTTAAATTGCATTTATGAAAGATGCCATATAATGTTTAAATTCAAAATAACATCTATTTTGAACAATTAAATGAAACTACATGATGTAGTATTATTTCTACTTTCTTTTCTTTACCAAGACCTAGGTTTCGTTGTATGACAACATCTTCAGGTGGTATTACAACATCTTTGCTAATATCCCACCTGAAGATGTTGTAATACAACGAAACCTAGGTCGTGGTAAAGAAATTAAAGAAAGTAGTAATAATACTACATCACGTATTTTCATTTAATTGTGAATAATGAATTTCTACAAAATTAACGCCAAATATATTCAATATCTATTTTGAAATTAACATCTATGTTATACAATACATTTAAATTAGAGTTTAACCGTAAGTAAGCTATCAGCGGTTAATATAAATCAGTGTCAGGTAGAAAAGGTACCCTTCTAAAATTAAGATGTCATAAATTAATAAATATAACGTTGGTGAAATTTAGAACAGGCGTTGTCAAATTATCAAATATCGCTAAATATTTTAGTTACTGTTGGGTATCGATAAGTGTAGCTACCTTTCCAGTTCGGGTAACGCTTTTCGGTATATATTTAATTATATTAGACATCATCCTAGGTTTGAACTTTAAATTTGTTTTATCATTCGAACATTATGTCCATATTGCAGATTTGATAGCCAATATTCAGAAGAATGTTTTTAATTATAATTTGCACAAATCCTTAAGAGCACCGATATTTTTAATTTTTATATAAAATTCTATATTTATGGGATATAAACAGTAAATTTAATAAATAAAACTGTAGAATTGTATTATTAATCAAGATGAGTAAATATCACGCATATGCAAATTAATAGCAATACGTATTAAATTTAAATAAAAATTTCATTGACTGTCCAGAACCTAATTGTTTTCTTCCTAGCATTCATAGAAACTGTCAAATATTGGGACAACTAACCATATATCTTAATCTCTACCCGAAAACAATGTGAAATGAAAATTAAACATTTCTCTCAATGTTGAATCCTTAAACTAGACCATAGGAGCGCGATTCCCCTACAAGGGAGACGAAAATAAATACAATTTGGGATCAAATGGAAGGAAGACCTAAAGAAGGGACTTCCAAGATTCGATGAACTTCTCAATATATGTTTCTGTGTACCAGCAATCGATTTATCTACTGAAGGTAATAGTTTCATGAATAGTTTCATGAATATATTTTATAAGACGGTCGAATTTATCCAAATCGATTTTAGGGTACATTGAAAGTGGAATTCATAAAATATTAGGTCGGTTCTTACGCCCTCTTGTCACAATATCACAATCTACAGTTTTAACACGTGTACGAAACTTTGCTAGGAGAGGCTTCAGATATTCCAATTACAAAAGAAATATGAATATATATCCCCATATGTACATATATCTCCATGTGAATTGGGCATCATTGGATCTAAATTTTTCTGAGCTTCCATTTACCATTTTTTGGGGTTTTATATTCGAAGAATTGGAAGGAAGTCCTGTTAATGCAGCAACGTTGTTTATCCATCATTGTATCTGTCCACTCGTTCATTCATCCGATCATTTGTCTGTACATCATTGGTTTTAACTTTTAATTAAAATTATATAGGGACTTGAAATTTCCATATGATGTGTTATTCCCTGTATTAACATTGAAATTTTTTTCAACACCTCCAATTTTTTTACTGAAGAAGAGCTATTTGGTACAGGTAAAAAAAATTTAAAATCCCATCAAAGTTTTTTTACCTGGTCAGTCTCAAAAACTACTGCACAACGAATACTAAAAAAAACTTAATATTACAAATTTAATAGTAATGAAATTTAAGCATTTTTTAAAATTAATGATATTTTTGCAACTGTAAAAGGTATACGTATACAAAACAACACATTCAAAATTTAAAAATTATTTAAAAATTTCTCTACATCTCTCATTAATCTAATAAAAATATTGTGTATTTTTATATGTTTATGTGTACCTAAGTACGGAAATAACCTTCGTAATGCGAGTTTAATTGATAGTTAATATGTCAATTATTTTATTTGCAAAATGTTAAACATTGAATTGAAATGTACCACGTTCTTCCCTCAACATTACATAAAAATGTTTAAAGTTAAGTCTCATTGTTACTTAATTCCTCTTATTTAAGGTAAGACAATCCTATAAGATAATTAATTATAAAGTCACAATAAAACATGCCTTAAACTTCACAACAAATAATTAACAGCCCTAGAGAAAATATTGAATATTCCATATCGAGTAACAAAAATAATACTTTTTATACCACTCAGTATAAGAAACTTATATTTAAGTAAATAAAAGGAGCTCAATAAGAATTCATGAAATCCAGAAATATATTTTTTCATTTTACATTGACTAAATATTCAAAGTTATCTAGTTAAGTAGAAGTAGGCGCTAAAACATATGCGAAATTCTTTTTAAATCCATAATGATATTCCTTTCGTTGTATCTTTCATCTTTTCATGTCTTGTAAGTTCAGTCCGAATGGATGCGCGACAGAAGATCGTGATTATACAGTACACCGAAGTTACATAAAATAACATAATTTATTTGCAGAAGCACTTCCTCATCGAAGCGATAAGAATAATCTCTAATTTAAAAATAATATTTTTTTTGTCAAAATTGTGCGTACTTATCTAAAGTTTGCAAAAAGATTTTGCTTCTTATTTGAGGCAAAATATTTTATCGCAATTTTCTTCCAGATTATTCTTCGACATTGTTAAAATTGATTAGCGTCTTGAACCTTTCACTCTTTTTAACAGTATTTCATGGTACGTATTTTCAAAAGTTTTTTCACATTAAATAAAATTAATTATAATGAATTAAATTTTTAAATTATTTAATTATCTACTTTTATATTTATGTAGACAATGAATTTAAACTTTTTACATGAATCACCTACTATGGTTTTTCTTACAGCATGTTACAATCTATTTATAATAACAAAAAAACATTTACGTGTGAGGTTTCAAAGGACTAGTTAAAGGGCCACAAAAAATTTTTTTAGTAATTTTGAGTATTAAATACTCGCCGATATATTGAAAAACAAGAAAAACAATACGCTTATATCCTTCTTACCAAAACTACCGAACCTAAAATTATGAAAAAATAAATGTTTTTAGATACCCATGTAAAAGTTCTAGGAAATCTACGGCGATGAAATTCGTTGTAACAAAAGAAAAACAAAAGAGACTTAACGAATAACTCTTGTAGAATTTTTGTTAAATCCGCGAACCTAATGATTATTGAGAGGACGGAAATAAGAAAGTTTTATAGCTATGTGATAGATTCATACAAACTTTCAATATTCAACCAATAGTTCCACTAAGAATAAATCGAATGGATTGTAGTTTTTATTGATTAACCATGATATGGAAATACCAAGAAACAAAATTATTTCCTATTAAAATTAAAGATTATTTTTTATTTTAAAAAATAATTTCCCCAAAATTACGCATTCAGTTACGTGACAGTAAACACGAATCAGAACGCGTTACATCACACCTCACAAAACACCGTTGTTGACATTTTCGTATACAGAACAGATTATTTGAATAATTTGTCGTTTTTAAAAATTTTTAGCAGGTTGATACAGCTATCCTCAATTTGACCTTAAAAGGCAAGTACAATTCGCAATAGAGTCAGTTTATACCGAAGCAAACGGTAATAATTTGTTTAAATTTTTCGCATCAAACAGTGACTTTTATTCATCAAAATTTTGGAATGTTAAAAGTGCAATATAAGTATGCACAAGTGTAAAATATATATTATAAATTGAAATAGTGTTATTTCAGTTTCGTAATCAGTAAGCGTATGTTTTTATACACGTATTTTAAGGTATTTTATATGGTTTTTGACGTAAGATTTGCAGTGTTAACCTCAACTCATACATTTTTATTTTATTAATAATCTTGTGAAAATAGTGACTGCAAAATTCACTAGTATTATTTTAGGATAAGAAGTAGATTGTGTGTAAGTCATTTTAATTTATTCCTTTTTAATCAACTGTTTTAGCTCAGAGCTTTGAAATATGAAATTTTAATTTTTTATATAGAAAAGAGAATCGCAAGACATTGTTTAAGACAGGACTACTATCACAATGATTTTGTAATGAAAACGCAGTATATCGAATAGGTACTCAAACTGAAGATAAATACTTACATAAAAATTATCTTCAAAAATATATTTTTGAATATGTAAATAAACTATGAACTCGTTTCAATTTTTAGCCACTTTTTCAGCATTTTTTACTGTTTTAATAGATGTTCTTTTACAATAGGACACTACACGTACTTGTAACGAGACCAATTCAAATTTAATTAAACAAAAGAAGCAACTGTCATAAACATAAACGATTGTTTTAATTTCTTTCACTAGTACTAATGTCTTTCAAGATGCCGTAACCATCTAGAGCGTTATTGAGGTGAATTTGAATTTGTTTTATCAAACGCAAAGTACTTAAGATAAATATTTGATTTTTAAAAAAATATTACTTTTTTTGGGTTAAATATATATATATTAACTACTAGCCTATATTTAATCAATTAAACCAGTCCTATTCTATGCAAGAAGCTTGTTGTGTAGTCGTATTATCATTGACTTTGGGAATGATAATAAAAATCTTTTCTATATAAATATAGCTTATATAGGAAAACTGTTGGACCAATTTTTATCACAGTTTCGACAATTGTAAGTTATTAGGATCGAATCTGTCTTAAGCTCTTACCTTTTTCCGGACCCTTTTCTCTTTGACGTTTTGTCTGAGACCATAAATTACTAGAATATGCTTTAATAGTACGTAGTATAATATACGTTTATTCTATTTTACTACTTTTAGTATTATTTTTGACGGACCCCATACCATAAAAGTAAAAAAATTAAACTTTATGACATCACTCATAAATACTCATAAATTTCGTTTCATCACTCATAAAAATAGATTTTTCAATCTCTTAGGCGATATTTAAAGAAATCAAAATTAATAATAACTTAAGAAAATAAAATACGTATCAAAATCCGTTGACATCTCTTCTTATCTCTCAAAGAAATATTCAAGGGTACAAAAATATTAAAGTAGCAGGTTTTATAACAAGTGAGTTTTTCCAATAAAATAAGTGACGGATAAAACAATTTCAGCTTTCTCAATGTCTTTTTATTTCTCCTCTTGTATTAATTACGAAAATATTTTTCTGCACATTGATGTTACTTCTGCTGGCACGAAAGCAAAGGATGCTGCAACAATGTTCAAAACTTTGGCTGAATAAATCAATATAGATTCTAAAAATAAAAACAAAATTGAAATTTTGTAATCATAAGTACGTGGAAAATTACAGTTAGAATCAAATTTTTTCTTCATATGACTTTCATCTGTCGTACGCTTATAACTCTCCTCGCGATATGATTTTGTGAAAACGTTTTAAAATTTACACGTTACACATAATAATTAAAATGATAACAGAAAGCTACGAATTATTTTGAATGAAGACAAAATATCAAAATAAATTATTTTCGGAAGATTTGACTTAAAAGGGAAATTGCCAATTTCTTTTATTCTAGTGATCAATATTAGGAGGAAATAAACGAATTGAAATTCTGTCTATCAATGTCAATAACGAAATTTAATTTAATTATAATTCCAAATCACCCACAGGGCCAGAACTGACAACAAAAACGCAAATAAGATTTTTTCACATACTTTCTACATATAGAAAAATGGTGATTTTTTGACCTGAAATTAAAACCAGTAGAACATATTTGTATGTAACATCAAATATTATATTCGATTTACATGCGTGAAATTCGGAAAAAGAATGTATCTTAGTTATATACTATTACCATACCAAATTTCATTGCAATCCGGCTAGTAGATTTTAGGTACGTGATTGACGCAAAAAATAACATGTGATCACAGAGACAAAAATAGTCCTAAAAATGTTTACCGGCTTATATTTTCATTCTAGACGCAAAATCAATCACTTTTTTAAAATATTTTACACATAGAGAATTTACTCTGTTATAATTTTGTTGTAGGTAAAGGTAAAGTTTCACACAAAAATAAATAGTGTAAATTCGTTTCGTTAGCATTATAAAAAAAATAATAAGACGAATAACTGCTTGAGAAATATTCTGTTACTTACGTTATAGCATATTTTTTATTAGGTTATTTATTCTCTTTAAAAACAATTAAAACTCAATCAGAGCACGCAGAACCAAAGTGATTCTTAAAATATTCAACAAGAAAATTTTCAAAACTATTTTTTTAAAATTTTTTTGATCTTAATTTCAGTACTGATGTTTACTTATGAATAATTCCATTATATATTTTTAATTTATATTACACCTATTAAAATGTTATATAAAATTATTTCTTTTGACATAAAAGTCCTATCTTCATCAGGGTACACAAAATGCTAAATGTAGCAAAATCTATTATTTAAAATAAGTATTTATAATAATAAATTTAATATTTATGACATGACCCATTTCAGAGAATTTACAATATAGTTTAGGGTCGTGCAAAATCAGGTCGCTCATTAGGAGCTTACATAAATTACCTACGACATATAAAAATATAGTTTCATTTACGTCAAAAAAACGTTAAGGTTCAATAATTCTATATAAATTTAAATCCATAATCTGTAAAATAACATTTTTTCTTAGTACGGATGGTGACATTTTCCTGAACAAATGTTAATATAAAATTATTTACGAAAATAATATAAAAAATGTGAAAAGAAATAATTTTTCTATGTTGTATTTTCTTGGTCTAAAAATTAACTGGGTGCAAGTAGATGTGATGACTTTCCCTAGGACTAACATGAATTTTATTCTAGAAATAAATAGGAACTAGTCTGCTACCAATTCCATTATAACGAGAATAAAAGCAAATTTACTTCTGATATTCTCGGCAATAAGTTGTGTTTTTCATTAAAATCGAAAAAACATAAAAAGTAATTAACAAATATAATAATAATTATTAATACTTATATCAAATTGTTCGATGTATTCATAATATTAGGAAAGTTAGTCTGATTTTTAGAACGCCATCTGGCTGTCGGGAAATGTTGTAATTTGTGATACGTATATTACAGCTAAACTAAAGGAAGAATGGAAAAAAAACTTAGGTATGATGCATTTTTTGGCTGATATATTCCAGGAGATTTTAATAAAAAATTGGTCTTATGATAATCAGTTATATTTCAATAAAATTTATACATATAATAAAATTGTAACGGATTAAATTCTGTACATGGATATATTTTAAAAACCGTGATTGATTCAGAGTATAATAGAGGCCGGAAAACCGCTCTTTTCGAATTTTTGTTTGCAAAATCTACTGCATGGATTTTGATTAAATTTAGTAAGATAACAGTTTATACCCTCGAGCAGAACATGGGATAGTTTTTATCTGAATATTGTGGACATAAAAGAAATCACCTTGACTCGGTGAATTTACAATATTGGTACTGCCAACGCCATCTATCCGCGTTTTGGTAAACTTTACACTCATAGTGGCCGAGAGGAAAAAGAACAAAAGAAATTTCTTATAACTTTTTTTATACCAAATTCCACGCGAATAAAATCGCGTTGGAACGGCTAATATTACATAAAATATTGTACATTGCAAGTAAAAATAAGAGAATAAAGAATAATTTAATGTAAACATAAATTATGGAGATAATAATAATACAAGTACTATATTTTTATGTTTGGTAACAACGTAAATTATAAACACTTGATTATTACGGAAAATGGCAAATAGTAATATTTTTGAAAAGTAGTAAAAACTACTTAATTGCTCTGATCCCCCAATAAACTGATGTGTAAAGAAACCTTAAGTTACTTTAGGAAAAATTAAATTAAGAAATTTCTGTATAGATTCTAAGCACCTAGCAACTTTTGATAAGGATTTTTGTAATCGAGAAATTGTGTTTTTTCCATCATTTAAATTAATAGAATATATTACATGACGCTTGCAATTTCAGTAAAGATAAAATTTATTTAGTTATGTCTATGAACAAATATATATAGATATGGATATAATGCATATAGATATGGATATTGATTCGTATATTTATGTGACTTTTTAAAACTTTTGCTCTATTTCAGAAAAAATATATAGAAAAAAATACAATAAAATAAATGTTATATATGCCAGACGAAAATGGTAAATTACAAAAGAATCATCGAACCGCAGTAAGATGTGTTATCCCAAGACTGAAGAGAAAAATAAATGTTTCGAACTATTAAGATTCTTTAAATTTTAATAAGAGCTTACTTAGCAATAGTATATACGTACTTCTAAGTACAAAGTGACATAAATTTAAAAAAAACATAGAAAGTAATTTTTAAAATACGAAAGAATTCAAACGACATCTTATTATCGAATATAATCTAAACGCCTTTTGAAGTGTTTAATATAGCAAGAGGAAAATATGAAGACAGCTTATTTTCTAATAATTAGTTGTCAATAGGCATCAATGTAAGCAAGTGGAATAAAAAACAATGTAGGATATTTGTGCGCGTTTTAAGTAGATTAAATAATCGCTCCTATAATCACAAGGCGCAGATTTTAAGGAAATATTAATACCTGGAGGCTTAAATAAAACTATAACACTTTTCATAAAGAATCGATGGAAATTGGATGACAAAAAGTAGTATTAATAATTATGAGAGATCACGCACCGGGCGCTTTCAAGATAATTTTATGCAAAGGGAATCGGTATGCGGGAGTTTGGCATAATTACACATTTCTTCCTTTTAAAAAACTTGTTACTCAGACTCCGTTGGAATATTCTTTTCAACAGTTCAATGTCATATTGGTTGAAAAAGTTTAAGTCGGCGCAAAATTGTAAACATCGAGCAATGTTTAGCAAAAACCTTTAACGGAGAACAAAAAACCCAGCTAGTACATTGGCTAAGTTCAGATTAAGCATGTAAATTAAAGATTAGATTTTTAATCTCCCAATTTTGACAACTATTTTCAAATCCAAAAAATTCTACTAAAATGCAAGACTTACCCCTTTTAATCTCCTATAACTCTAAGAGAAGAATGTTATTGTCAAAATAATTTTAATATCTTTATAAAATTAAAGTAAAATGTATTTATCCGCCCTTCAATCGACACCCTTAATATAAAACACGTGTCAGCCGCCCGTTAGTTACAGTTTTATTGAATTGTTTTCCATATGAATGATGAAATAATTTATCCTATATAGGAGCAGATATTTACGAACTCGTTTAATGCTGAAAATATAACTTAAATATCTTTCATTTTATCATATGTTATAATTATGTTAACTTTGTTTAAAAGAAAGCTGCTTTCATCTTTCTTATGGTTAAGAAACGCTTTTGATAAAGACATTTCATTTCTATTTGATCTGTTACAATCTAGAAGAGAAATAGGAGAATATGAAATATATTTCTAGGAATACAAATAGAGTTAGATATTTTATTAAAAATCGATTCGTATTTAATTCGTCATTTGCTGATAATTAAAATTTTATTACTATATCATTTCCATGACGTTATTGATATTCAGTATTATTATTAGATAATAATTGTCATACTCTTTAATATGGACTATAATACTACTAGAATTATATTTATGTTTTTATAGTGGAATTAAAATGTTTAATTAATTTACTTAGTTCTTCTTTTCTTGCGCATCAAGGTGGATTAAATAGCGACAATGGAGTATATTTTATAAGTATAAAAAAATATGTAAAAAAGGCAGATACAGTCACAATATATAGGTACACAGGTCATAAAGATCAGGAGTGTTCATTACAATGTACGTACTATTTGGACCGTAAAATTAGGATTTATTTTTATCTAATGCCAGAATTAATGTTGGCTTGAATCAGAATTTTAATCATTTTTCGTGCTACCGTTCCAGTTTAAAATGTGACCCCATTAAAATCCAGTAATTCTATAATGTGTCATTTATGAATTTACCATACTTTAAGCCTGTCCATAGAAAAGGCACAGAACATGTTTCTTTCATCGACTAAAACTAATTTTATAAGAATACCCTTGCGTTAACTTAAAAAGACAGAAATTGAAAAAAAATATAGTAAAATTGTCTCATATATTAATCTCACAGAAAACATCTTGGCTCATGTCTACCCTTAAACTGTGTTTAGATTTATTGTCTTAATTTATTTTATTTAAATTTTAAAGACTTTTACAATGACGATGTTATAGCAAGCATTGATACGTAACGATAGTACTTCATATTTATATTAAATATAAAACCAAATACTCACATAGAAATGAATAATAACAAATATATCTTTTAAAGATGTGTAGATAAATATTCACCTGTGAACTATCTAATCAAGATATCAATTCATTTGTCACTGCACAAAGTATACAAAAAGTTCTAAAATAAAAATCTAACCACAATTACGTGGAACTTTTGTGTTCAAAACCGATCTGAAATTTATCTAAATTTGATCAAAATAATGGATTTCAAAGATAGTGGCTTCGTTTTTGAAGTTATAACTTCTTTAGGCGTGTTACGAACAAAATAATTAGATTCAAATTTTACAATGAGCGCCCCCGATGCAACAAAAATCGACAGGATGAAGTTGCTCACTAAACATATATTTACATGCGTGACATATGTTTTTGATAGTTATTGAGATATTTGAAAATGCATAACACGTGTTTTATATTCTGTTATACCTGTGCTTTTAGATAACATTTTAAATAATTTAAATTAAATGGATAATAAAAAAACATTTATTTTTTGTGCATATTGGTGATAGTACTTACAAGCTTTTCAAAATATATTTAAAATGTTGTCTTCTAAGTATGGTTAAGTTTTGAAATGTATTTATTTGCTTTATAAGTTATCACTATATCATTTATTAAATATTTCAAATTAATAATTAAAAATAAATTTTCTGAATATTCGTTTATTTTCATTATTATTTTAACTTTCTTAAATTGTTTTAATAAATTTAACTATACACTACATACATGTGCTTACATAAAATTTAATGAAGGTGTATAATAAACTAACATTACTTTAGACAAGTTACCAAATATCAACCTATTTAATTCAGGGACACCTCACTATTTTTCAGTTATAAATTAAATAACAATGAAATGAATTACTAAATTATATTTTAATCATCGTCAATTCATGTAATTAACATCAACACGCAAGCTCCATAACAAAGTCCGTGCGCAGTTGAGGGTTAAGTTTAAATTTTGCACAAATATGTAAAAACATTAATAAAAAAAATTCAACCCCACCCCACCGCCATTTCGACAGTGATCCTCAATTTGTTAATGACGGAGTAATGCGATACTTCTTTAATTATTTCTTCAATCAATGTCAACATCTTACTAAAAATATTGATATTTATGGCTCTTCTTTAAGGACAAAAAGTTAGAAAATGTTGATCCTTGTCACAAAGAAAAAATAAATTCATATCACTACCCAAGGAAATAAATATTCGATTCTGAAGAGAACTTCCTTTATGAAAATTAGAAGACAATTTTGAAACATTAACTGTAAAAATACTTTTTCAAGAACTAACTCGGACTCCAAATTTTGCAATTGTTAATTCTAATCCAAAATGTAAAGCTTTACGTCACCTTGGCTAATGGAATACTAATATTTAGTTTGATGCTCGTAAAGATAAGGCTAAAAAGATTCAAGGAAATGTAAGAAGGATGAAGCTGAAAATTACTAATAATACGACGAAAAAGTCAAAGAGTGGCTAATAAGTTGGAACTTATTCAAAGGGAAGAAAATCAACAAAAATATAAAAATAAAGCAAAAGGTGTGGTATTACCAAGGTTGCTGGATAGAACACATATAATGTCAAGTTTGAAATCATGAAGAAATAAAAATACAGAGGGAAAAAAGAGGTATCACGTGTCCTGAGTGCGAGTAGGAATTTAGGCGCAAAAAATTCGTTTATTTTTGTGAATAAAAATAAGTGTAGGTTTTCCCTTAGCATTTTGCCGGCTTTAAAATTTTAGTAATATTAAATATATGATATTATTAGTTATAGAAATTGATTCTCGTTTAAAGGCAAGAGGCAATTTAGTTCCTTTATTACCAAGTTTCTTTAAGTGTTTTTCTGATACTCCGAATAAGACCTACATCAAATTGTTATTAAATATTAATGTTTGATTCAAATTACAGTTATATGCAACAAATAAAATAAGAAAATTGTTAATTCTGAGTTTATTTTTTACATAATAATAAAGTAAGTAAAAGAGAAAATAAGTTCCATTTGCATTTTATGAGATGTTTTATTTTATTAAAACTTTCCGTGTTAATAGATCTAATAAGGCTCGTACCTTAATTTCTGCTAATTTATTTTGTTAGGAATTTGAAATTAAATTTAAACTAAAACTTCTAAGTGATTATTTGGCAGAAAACAATTATAAACTTTAATTTTACTAAATACATATAGTTGTGTGATGGACCTCATTAGGTAACAAGGTTCCCAAGGCAACTAAGCCTACAATTAAGGTTTTTAAAATATACCTTTTTAACACCAAAACGCAATAAAATATAATAATTTTTTTTAATAATGTCAAATTGTATTGATCTCCATACATTTTTATCATCAACATAATTATTGACGCTCTAATAAAACTTAGAAATAAACAAATGCCTGACATGCGATTTGAATTCCGTTACGTTTCTTATGTCGGAAAGGTTTGTTATATCTTTAGATATTTTATCAAAAAAGGGCACACCATTACGCGGGAAAGATCGATTAGTTGCTTATAAACTAAATTTAGGATTATGTATTTTATTTTATACCAGTAAAAATATGACTGAATGACCAACATAACAAACATGTAAATACACTGTCCGCGGTATTCAAATTATACACGAATTAATCTGTAGATAAGTCTTGGTTTTACTTCAGCAAAAAACTATATTTACACCAAAATTAATACTATAGTTAGTTTGCTTGTTTTACAACAAAACAAGCAAACTAACTATAGTATTTTTAATATTATTATGGAGCAACGCGTTGATATAATAATTAGTGAACCGGTACTAAAAGTATTCATTAATATTTTTACATGAAAATACGTACTTAAAAAAGAAGATGCGTCGTCAAACCGTGTACAGCTAGGTGATGAACACGGTTTGACGGCGAATCTCGGTCTGACTTCACGTTTGACCTTGTGTTACCTACATACTATAACTAATAAATCTTTTTTCCTAATTATTGATCAACTTATGTATTAGTCAACTTACGCTAGGTGTTTTGTTAAAGGGCCTTAAAATTAGGCTCTTGGTATCACTAAGAATCTAATTTTATTTGTAAGGCCCTTTACAAATTATTTATTCGACTAAAACCAAAAATCGCTTTTTAATGAACTCTCGTTCAGATTATAAAAATATAATCTGTTTTTATCTTCTATGCGTGGTTCTTTGGGTATTAAAAAATCTGAAATCGGTGTATATTTTTTCGGCCTCAAAACTACGCTCATATTTGTAATTATCGGCAATGACCCGATAGGACGAAAATAAAAATCAGTGCAATCAATATCGTCTGGTTTTCTTTATTTTACTTCTACGAGGATTAGTCTATTTTATAAAACTTGGCGTCATTAACAAATTAAATTCGATATTTATTAAATTCGATATTTTCTAAATTCTAATTTTATAAAACGCTTTGCTCTGTTCAGGTAGTTCAGAATTGAAACGAATAAAACTTAAAGAATTTATAATTTATTTTAATTACGAATCAGATAATCTGATCCATTGATTAATGATAAAAATCCACTTTCGAAATTTAAGCATTTCATTATAAAAAATTTAACTTCTTACACTGAATTTTTCAAAGCATTTTAGCACATAGTACCCAAAAATTATTCTATTCAATTTCTATTAAACCAATTTTAAGTTTAAAGATGCTATTGAATCAATTTTTCCATGTTTTCTTAGAGTTTTCGGCCATATGAATTATTTATTTGAAAATAAATGGGCTCGATAAAGATAAACTCGATCAAAAATAATAGTAAAGTATAAATAATATATCCCTCTGGACTTAAGTGTCGACGTAGTAGAATTTTTATACCAAACTGTCGTTGGTGTAAAAAAATCTATTTTACTGGGTTTTACTATTTATATGCTGAATTTCTCAAAATTTACTACGGATTTCTTTGGTTAGTCGCAGTATAAAACTTATAAATCAGCCTATCTGAATCTAAAACCTTTTTCATACACGAAATGATTAAAGCAATTCTACAAATGTATATTCATTAAATGTTATTTTGGAACTTAATAAACATTAGTAATTTTCTAGCAAGCTCGCTATCATCGCACAACACTCCTAATTATTCACGTCGCAGTGGGTTCATTTCGACAGTTTGAGAGTTGTGCACGTTTTAAACATATCACCTTGACTTTTCTTCGGCTTTGACATTTTCAACACTTTTAGTGGATGTACTTGTTTCCCAAAATAACTTTCATAACGAATAGCAATAGAACTTTAATGTGAAAATGTCTGAAAGGATATACACCCGTAAATAGAAATTATGGCGTTTTAATAACTCCGTATTCAAAATAATATAATTTACATTATCAAATACTATGATACACACAAAACGGTGATAAATGAAGCTGTACTAAATTACTGTTGTACTATATATTATAATAAAGTCTAGTTGTATACTCTGTGTAAAATTGTATTGATCTACTCGAAATAAGATGCTTAATTCTATGTATAATATTTTCATAACGAAATAAATGGAATCAGGAATTTGTTAAAAAATCCACTAACTTTCAAGATTGTTCAATCTGTCACCCCCTCGCTGTAACACTGTGTATAAACAATAAATAAATATATATATATATATATATATATATATATATATATATATATATATAACCGGTAATCAAAAAAATCGGCTCACTTCAAATTTTATCAATAAGTATGATCTCAAAGGTAAATTTGACTTCTCGTTTATGTATATACATTTAACATTGGATGCCTGAATTTCACAACAAATTAAGAACTTCATTTTGCAAAAAAAGTTGAAAAATTAATTAAAGTAAATTTTGACATTTTTATCCTCCTTTAGCTCCACTGTTGTAATAAATAGTTTGAGAGATTTTATCTACTTGTATGATATCCTGATGAATTCTATTCCACTCTTATATGACAGCCTTTTCTTCAAGTATTCTAGATGCTGGAAATCGAGCCTAATCTTTTGCTTTTGATGCATTTGGGATTTGAGTTAACAGATTTTGGCGGGGCACCACATTACTCGAATATCAACTTCTCATGAACTCTATTATGAACAACGCGTAGTCTTGCCTTAGAAGTTTTCTCAACAACTAGAAGTTTTCTCCTATATACTTCTGGATACCTCTTGAGTACTTTTGTAATGTACCTTGCAGCAGTTGAACTACCTCTCCGTATGAAAGAAATTCCGTACGGCCGTGGAATATACCTCTCCCCAGAATATTAAAAAGCCCCTGTGTAAATCGTCCTTTCTTCGTTGCAACTCTGTGTATATCGTCCATTTAGATATCGCAAAACAAAATTACGTCTGCTGGAGCCATATGACGTTAACCGTCTTTCGTCGGAGAAGATTATATTATCACATTATAACAGGGTCTCGTCATTGTGCTGCCTGACAAACCGAAACATAACTTGTATGGGAGATGCTATAAATTTGGGCCCCGTAATTACCACATAAGGTCTTATGTTGTACTTTCAAAGGTTTCTATTTTGTTGATTTTTTGAAGTAAAATTATTATTAGGAAAGTTATGATAAAAAAAAGAAAAAAACATTAATATAATAAAAAGTTTGGGGCAAAATATCTCGTGTATTTTTATTGCATCCTACAATAAAAAGGCTTACTCATAAATTTACAAAACATTTTCTTATAAATCATTTAGCCTATGTGTTTTTTCCGGTATGTGTTTGTTGATTTTTCAGCATTACGAATCGAAGGAAAAGATTTGCAAATCCAAGTTGAGGGCGGTATAAAAAATGAAATCATCAGCAATTATCTTTTAAGTTATTTTATATTTGTTATTTCATTTTCTATTTCTTCGTATTTTTTTATATTGTAGTTGATCCAAAACCAAAATATTGCTACCGTATGTACAAAGTTATTTGTTTTCTTTTGGTAAGTGTTGATGGCTTCTTTCTACAATTGTTTGTTTTTATTTTACTTTCATTACGTACATATAAACGATTATTGCAATCTGAATGATACTTCGCCTAAACAATAAGCAACTCTGAAATATTGTTAATGCAATCAAGCGTGAGCACTTTAAAAAAAAATTTTAAAAATAACCATGTGATTGCACCAAATTGCTTTGTTATTTATTTACCTCGGATAGTGTTTAAATAGTATTGAGGTGAATTTTTACCTCAGTAAGATCACGTAAAAATCGCATTACTTCTATCAAGTCAGGATTGTACGTCTTTTAGTTTCAATACAACAGGCACTATGTAAATTTCACGAAACGCATTTTTCTAAACATTTTTGGAGACTTAACGTAACTGAGAATTGTAATTATAACAGTATATATAAAAAAAGTGACAACGTCTTTTTTTTTCAAGAAACGTTTTAGATTAATATCAGCTATCTTTCAAGTACAAAAATATATTCCCATTACACAGTTTTCTTCTGTTTTTCATTTCTTTAGTGCGATCTTCTTAAGCGTACAATCTATCAAACTAAACTTCTTTGGAAACACTGGGAAATCAACAAATATGTGAAGAATTAAAAATAAAGGTACTCGCCTTCTTCTTACTACCTAAAAGGTACTCGCCCTCTTCTTACTACTTCTTGATACTTCTACTCTAATTTTCATTTTCACAAATTATTTTTTGCGCATAAAATTTGGAATTAAATTTGTCGATAATCGTATTATTTATATAACTACAATATACAACTCACTTTTGCCGACAAGATTGGTTTATCAGAAACTTAAAAAAAAACAAATTTATTTTGTTTAAACGTCATGTCTTTTATTATATTTTTCTATAAAATGTAAAACCTTTTTTTGACCGCATAAAGGCTAAAGATATGGTAATCAAAATTATCGGTTTTACAGGAAAAGAGAGCTTGGCAAAACATGAATCGGAAAAATTCCAAAATTTATCGCCCGAATAAAATAAACCTTTATTTGTCAGCAAGATTGTTGAGTTATGGGGGTCGTTATTATTTATGTATGTCCTTCCAGTCAACCCGGCTTTAAAAAACGTTTTAGCGTGTATTTTGAGTAGGCAAAAATTATTTTTGGCTACGCATCAGGACCGAAAGGGACTGCAAAATAAATTTTATTTTACATTTAATTTTTTTTAAGTTATTAACCGTAAATATGCCAAAAAATTGTGCAAACAAGTTTTATAAATAGTACTATTATCCCCAAATCTAAAAGATAATATGAAATAATGAGCACAAATAGAACGAAAAAATATCTAAATGTATTTATCAATGTAAGGATAATTATGGCGTGTTATATTCTGACATGAAACAGGTGTTTATTACATTCAGGGATTATTGTACGTATTATTAAAAAATAATTGCCGTGTAATTATTACGATATGAGTATTTAGTCGATCCTTACATATACGAACACTTGGTTCAAAAATCTTTCGACATGAAAATTGTTGCTTTTTAAGCAGCAATTTTTATTAAATGTTTTACTGGATTTACGACGTCCTGTCATTATTTTCACAGTAATGACAAAATTTCTACACATTTTACAGAATATGACAAAGATATGTTTAGCTTTAGCCAATAAACAGATAATGGTTATACATAACGATTAAAAGCGACAAATGAAGGTGATTTGTAAAAAAATTCATGTGACTCAGGCGGCTATAGAAAGGATAACTGGTTAAAAAAGGTTTTCGAGTGGCGACTACATACCAGAAAGCCATCAAATTACCAGCCCCTGCTAGGTGGACAGATAATTTGATAACGTCGCAGGAGGCCGTTGGATGGAAGTGGCATGGGATTAATCTTTCTGGGAACCTATGGTGGTGACCTAGGTTCAGCAGTAGACGTCTTCCGGCTGATGATGATAAAGCAAATTTTGTGTTTAGATTTTAAACTGAAAAATTATTTCCTTGTTTCTTGTATGAGTTTGTAAATCATATTCCAATTAAAATAATTTATCTAAAAATTTCGAACATTTATTTATAGTCTCTCAAAATTGAATTTTAAATAAATATTTGAAAATCCATACGGAATTATATGCCATATTTCTTCCTGTGTCATGCATTTAAAAAAAATGATGGAAAATACGAATATCAACATTCGTGTTATAGAAAGAAGTGCGCATGAATGTCAGCTTGTGTAGAGAAGTTAACGTTAAAGTTGTGGAGAAGGTACGTATTATATCGCTTAAACAACGGTTTCGTAATTATTTCTTTAAAAATGATTGCTAGTTACTTATATTTTTGCATGAACTGGTTTGACAACGCAACGACATCCCAACTACCAAGAATATGATAAAGAAAGGACGCGATCAACAAACTTGCGCTCAGTGTTAAATATACATTTTTTTTAATTCATAATATTTTGTTGTAACACTTACATATTGAGGTAAAACATTCATTAAATTTAATTATGTAAATAGTTTGTTGCTAGTATTCAATGTTTCAAACATTGTGAAAAATATTTAGAAAAAACTCCAAAGTCCTTCTTATTTAGGGAAACATAGTTTCTATCACTTTTGTTCTACCTGTGTAATTGCAGGTCTAATTTCTTTTTATCTGTTATATAAAAGGGACAATTTCTATGTCATATACAGCCTACTACATACTGTATTCAAATATATAGTCAATGTAAAAACAATTGAAAGTAAACTTAAAGACGGGAAGTTATTTCTAAAATGGAAGACATCAATGAAGATGAAGTATGTACTAGATTTTTGTCATTCTCATAAAAAAGAAACGTAAAATAATATTTATGTTAATCCAAGTTGTTACCGACTTATTATAGTTATAATACTATCTGTAGTCAACAATAATTGATACCGCAAGCTCTTTAATAAAATGTTTGTATCGGAATAAAAATAGTCACATTGTCGAGTTCTTTAAGAATCTCATTATGTTTCAGATATTTCTTGATTCGACATTTTCAGGGACGATGTTTTATTTTATCGGCAAACACTCGTTCTTTTGAGTTGCATTATGGATATACTGCTAATCTAGAAGTGATTTGTTTGAGAAATTCCGTCCATATTACATACAGTATTCTTATATATCTTACCTAACGCTAGACCAGATTTAATATTTTTAGTGGACACAAGTCTCTTGTAATAATCATATTAATTAAATAAATATTTTTGTTCTAAAGAATATTTCACCGAATCCCGTAATAATTCCCTTGTTTGTTATGTACAAAAAAATATACTTCATGAGTGAGAATTTCATTATAGGACCAAAAAGTTTCCATCAAATTAATACAAGGCCGGCCGTCCCTATACCGAAAACAAATCACATATTTTTATAGAAGTAAACAGGAAATTCGTTTTCTCAGCTTTTCTTAGATCCATACCGAATCTATCCAATCAAAAAGATATCAAGTGATCTTCACTTCGTAGAGGGAAATTGCAGTTATTAATCATATTTCGGGCTACACGTCCTGTCAGATGATATGTGGCAACGGCGAGACTCGAAGGTCGGATATAATTTCTGGCCCCGATGTTTGATTAATTACTACTTTGAAAATATGATTGTATGTAATTTTATTGAATTGCAATACAAATACAACACTCGCACTTTAGGATAACTTAGTATATTTTTTCATTTTGTTCAACTAAAGTCTATTGCTGTAATATGGAGATTATCGTAAACGTTTCGATGTTCCTTCAAATAAAAATATATTGCCCTTTATAGGTCAAGAGTTTGAATGAGGGAATTAACGGATAATTAGGATAATAGGAAATAATGGCGAAAAAGCGCTTTAGCGAATTATTGTCTCCTGATGTCTCCATTATATTATTGATTTAAACTTCAAAATGAGACAGGCTATGTTCACAATTATTTTTTTAATTGCGTGTATTAATAATAAACGAACATTATTTGTAATACTGCACTTCCGTGTGAAATTAAAGATACGAAACGTATTATAACCTAATTATATGAAGTATTTTTCTATAAAATGGTCTTTTAATAGAGTCTTTAAAATTTAACCCAAAATTTAATAATCTCAATTTTTAAAATGCATATTACAATAAATAAATGAGCGAAAGTAGTCTCTCCGGTTCTGTGACGTGATTTTAAAATTAACTAAAACAATATATGTGCAAATATAATTGACTGCTTCTCTAATTTCCACACCTCTGCGAAACTCTATAGCACTCTAATGAAATGGTTATATTAAAAATTAAAAAAGGCTTTACAAATATTAATACCAACAAAGAGAAGTTCCATAGCGCTGCGCAATAATAAACGAACATAAATTGTTAGTAGAGCGATGAGATTCCAGGCAGCAGTCTAGACATGCTGCTCTTGTAGTAGCGGCGACTGTGGACGCGTCCGTTTGAATTATGTTGCGCTGTGCTGCGGTTAGGACTGTTTCAATATGGGTGAAGTAATAAAGGAAAATGTCTCACCTGCATGGGAGACAGAAACGTTCACAAAAATTGTATGTGAACAAGCTTGTAACGTAAGTATAATATGCAAAAATAGCAGTGTATTAATATGCCTTAATATTAATTATAATTACCCTTGCCACTCCCCTTCCCCTCCCCTCAACTTCATCTCCCTCTCCCCCTCCCCATCAGTCTCTACATACCACTTCCCCTCCCCCTTCTCCTTCCCCTTCCTCTACATCTTCCACTTTCAACCGCCCCCTTCCGCTCCCCCCCCTTCACACCCTCACTATACCCTTCTCCTTCACCCCTTCCCCCGCTCCTTCTCTTCCCCTTCCCTTTCCCCGACCTCTTCCCCTTCGGCTTCCCCTTGCCATTCCCCTTCCCCTCTTTCTCTCCCTTCCCATTTCCTTTCAGTCCCCTTTCCTCTTCCCTTCCCCTGCCCCTTCTTATCTTCCCCTTTTCGTCCCGCCTCCCTCAATCCTCTCTCCCTCCCCCTCCACCTCCCCTTCCCCATCCTCTTCCTCTTCACCATTCTTTTCTCTTTCACTTTCCACTCTCCTTTCCCTTTCCCTTCCCCTACTCCTACCCCTTCCCCCTTCCCCTTACCCTTCCCCTATCCCTTCCTTCCCCTTCCCTTCCCTGCCTCTTCCCCACCCTCTCCTTTTGCCCCTAGCGGTTCTCTCCTATGTTTTCCATTCAAAAGTTATTAAGTCATAAGAAAAGTGTTCATAGTCATTTTGAAAATTTTAAATGGCTGCCATTTCCAAAATAATTAACCTACAAGGCTCATCTTTGAAATTATTCAATATAATCACCCAAACAATAAATATACTAATTTCATCGAAATCGTTAGAGCCGTTAAGCTGGGCCGTCTAGCCGGAAAGCCGAGAAACAATTTGCATATATATATATATATATATATATATATATATATATATATATATATATATATATTTACACATATATATATATATATATATATATATATATATATACATATATATATATATATTTACACATATATGCATATGTATATATATTGTTATATCGTCAAATATTATATTACCTTATGGTCACTATTTTTAATGGTAAATACTAAATGATCTTTGTTCTTTAACTTATAGGATAACCAAATTACATGTGGCTTAACTTAATAGCAGCAGTTAGATAATGAGTGAAATTTCATATTTCTACACAATCGTTGGTGGCGCCTCTTATTCAAACTGTTCTATACACATTATTATTACTCAGCTTACGTCACTACTGAACCCATGTAGGCTCGCAGAAAATTATAAATTTCAACAATCTCAAGGAAATCTGATACTTAAAATATTAAACCATATTATATTTAAGGTGTTCGTATTATATTGCGTATATTTCGCATTAAGTTTAGTATAGTATCTTTTAATGCCGAGACAGCAATATTTTACCATATCATTAAATATTCCTGAAGGGAGGAAGGAATAAGGCACAGCTTAATTATGTGGCAAATGATGCAATCACTCTGCCTCATAATATTAGAATAAACATCTAGAATATTTTCATACTCTCCCATATTATTAAAAAAGCATCAAACCACTTTCAGTTTCCAACTCATAACGTTTCCGACACAAACGGAATTTAATTTTTCTGCCAATAAAGTGTTAAACATAGAATGCGCTTTATTGATGTGATTAAAAAGACCTTAATTTAAAAATAAAACAATAAAGGGTCTGTGGAATACATTTGTGTTATATAGAGTACCCTTAGACTTTTAGTCATTAGATGTTATAAAAGCAAGCAGTTTTAAATTTGGGCTCCCTTGAGACGACGATAACGACAACATTGGTAACATTTCGTACACGCGTGAAATGTTTTTAACAGTAATTTAGTATAGGTACAGTTGATAGAACATCAATATTTAGACTAGGTGTGAAATTTGTAGTTTACTAAAAATTAAACACCTATGCTGCTGAGATAAAGCTGAGTCGAAATCCAATTCAAAGCGCTGTCAACTATATCTATATACTAAATAACTCTTATTTATTTCCTCACCTCATGTGTATTTATGAAATTAATGTATAGTGGACTGTCCTTTTCAGGTTATAGATAAATATAAATTTTGGAATATAAAGCTGTTTTTACTTAGCTTTTATAATTTTGCTTTTAATTTCGTCATATACACGGTGTCCGGGAAGAAGTGTCGGACACAGAAAGACGTTATTTCTTTACTGAAAAATAATTGATTTTCGTCAAAATGAAATTTAAAGTATGACTTTCTTTCACAACATTGAAAATAATATCCATAATTACTTGTCATCTTTTTCGTACACTTGATACTTGCGCACGTTGTTCAGCGCCGCTTAGGGGAATAACCCGCGAATAGCTACGAAGACATCGCCACGGGGAGGACACCGAGTATATACTATTATTGTCAATAGTTTTCAAATATTCAAAAATATTAATTTAACCGGGAAGGGTCAGGAAACGTAATTCTAACAAAAACACAATTTTAAAACTTAATATTTCGTAAACGGATCGAAAGAGTTCGTAAAATACACCCAATAGTCTTGTTACAACTTTTCAATAATATCCTAAACAATGGAATGAAAAAAAATTCACACCCGCTTTAGATGTAGAGGAGGTAAACTAAAAAAAATTTTAAACGATTGTTTCATAACTTTGTAGGCGTTATAATGTTTAAATGATTGTTTCATAACTTTGTAGGCGTTATAATGTTTAAATGATTGTTTCATAACTTTGCAGGCGTAATAATAACACTGAAGCCTCGGAGTAAAACGACTGTCACATAGAGTCGCAGACAGACGGACTAGCGAAACTATAACATTTCTTAATTTGGCTACCGCACCGTAAAAATATGCAAATTTTTGTGTCAAGCAAGACAACAATTAAGTAATGGGGAGATATTGTGAGATATTTAATCCTTTTTTTTTCTAATTGCGCTATTCTTATGAATAGAAATAATTCTGAGAATTGGATACATTAAATTTTAATATCGTAGTTCTTTTTACTATTATTAATAATATTATTGTTCACATATCGATATTAAGGACGACAGTAAAATTACGTCTTTTTATTAGAACTCCTCCGTGAAATAAGGATCAAGATTTAAGAAAATATTAATTTGTATGGTCCCGTAACTCAATAAGAAAAAAGGAACCCTTATAAATTCACTCACAGCCGTCTTTTTCAGAAACGGCCTTACATATAGACTTAAAATTAGGCATAGTAATATAAGATATTACCAGGCATATATCTCAATAGCCAATACCCAAAAATATATGTAAGAAAATTGTAAAGGAGGCAAATTAAAAATTTACATATTATTTTTTTTGTGTATAGTTTAAAAGGGTTATAATAAGGATTTCTGTACTTTTTGTGTTTTATTTGAAAGGGTTAATAATAAAAACATTGTTTCATCATTGTAGGTAGTATATTTTCAAAGGTATCTTGAAAGATATGGAAAAAATAATATAATCCCCTCATCTCCGAAACTAGTTAATCCTAAATTATAAAAGATAGGGTTTTTAAAAGTCTGCGCAGAGATTGGCTAAAAATTTTCGCTAGAAAGCGGCAGGTATATTTTTTTATTATATGATTCGCTATTAAATTCATTGGAGTTTATAACAAAGAAATCACAACAAAAAATAGTCTCTATATGTTAAATGTATTAATGTTTATTTTTGTTAGTAGTCTCACATTACTAAAAAGACTAATCTGACATAAAATTATGCGCTGCTTGTCACCTTTTTAAGGAAGCAATGGAGTATAATAAAATTAAAAGTTTAAATCACCCTCGTCCTACCTGGCGGTGCTATAATCCCGTGTAATCGGGTTCTTTACATCAGTGCTCTGCTCATCTACTCCGAACTAAGTGAGTTTCTCAGTGAGCTCATTTGCATAGATAGTGAAAACGTTCGGGCCGTCGATTTTACTTACCACCGTATGCGTTCTTGACACACACTAATTATAATTAGTTACCAAAATCTATTTTGCGGTGAAGCAGCCTGTTAAAAACTTAAGTTTTTTGTAGTTCTTAGTGTTATTTTGTAACTGATAAATCTTGTATATTTAATGTATTTTTATGTCCACTATTTCATACGGAGTTTATATATGGAAATAAGAATAAAGGTTTAACGCGTTGGACAAAAATGCACATGAAACATACTTATTTACTACACATTATTTAGTACATGAATTCATTACTTATTTTTATTTTCTTTATATATTTTTATTGTAATATTACCGTCTCTTTTTCATATTTTCCCATTCTCCTACTTACTTTTTTTTCTCTAATAACTACAAAGATTTAACAGATAGTCCATTTCCTTGCAAATTCATATACTTATACTAGTATATTAGTACATGTAATAATGAAAACAATTTCAGTCTTGAGCTGAATTTTAAACAATATTATCGTCCTTTGAAACATCATTTTTAACATTAAAAGTCATATCACCTATTAATGTTGTCTACAGTTACAAAGTTTTAATTTTTATAGTAGAAAATTTATCTTCTGTTGATTTTAAAACTATTACTTTGAGATGGTATACAAATTATCCGTTACTTTCTTATTTCAGTCTAACATGATATTTGTTTATTTAACATAAATTGTATATTTATTACATTGTGTTTAAAAAGTATAAAGTATATATAAGTGTATGTTCACAATAATCACAACTAATACATATTTCATTTCAATAGGCTTTCTTGCTAATGAATGTATTTTTACTCATTTTATGTGCAGCAAAATTTATTGTTTTATTAAATATTATCGATGAAGAGCGACTGTGATATTTTTTTTTCAATTCCAAAAATATTTAGATTAATTGGAAAATTAAGACTATTTGCTTTATCTTTTATCACTTTCAAAATTTGGGTCATCTCCTTTCTAAGAGTTTCTTTAAAATCTCGTTATAAATAACCATAATAATATTTTTACTCGTTACAATAACCATAGTATTATTTATTGAATAATATTTATATATTTGTTTTTATTATTATCCTTCCAATTAAAAAAGCAGGACATTTCGAAATTTTGTTTCACTTTCCACTCAATAATATTAGTTGAATATTTCGAATATTTATTGATTACATTTTTACCAAGTTCAGTCAGTAAGGTAATTGCATGTTGTCGATACAAACCTGTGAAATTTTAATAGTAAGGGACAATTAGTACAGTATCGATGTTATAATTAACTTCATGATGCAAAATTATACGAGACAGGTATCAGGCCAATATCAATAACTACAAAATAAAAAATGGATTTACCTCGCTGTTAGATCAATATATTAATTGAAGAAACTATTTATATTGTAATAGTGCAACTTATATTGTGGAATAAATAAAGTTTAAGGATGTTAAAACATTTCCAACCATGGTCCTCTGATAGAAATACGTGCATTGTAGTTTTTTTTCTACTAATGTTTACCTTAGTATATCTTCGTAGATTTATTAACTATTATATAAATTGACAAAGATGTACTAAGGCGAAAATTGCTAGAAAAAAGTAAGCAGAAATAATAACATTGAAATAACTCAAATATGAGTAGCATATACAAACCATCACTTCATTATTTAATATATAAATATTTAAAAATACATGCCAATATAAAACTTCATAAGATATATGTAAGTTCTAAATTTAAGAAAGTTGCATTGAATGTATCATTATAGATCCAAATATTAATTTTTGAAGAATTTAAAACCGCGTGAGTCCTTTAAAATCAAAATGAAATTTCTACCACAACAGCATTGCTTTGATAGGTTTGTGTGAATAATCCTCATCTATGGAATATGATTACAGATCCCATTTACTATTTTTCTTAATATTTTCACAGTCAATAATTTACTTTTTGTAGAGAACTTTTGATTTCTATATTTCAGCAAATTTTAATAAAAGTGGCTCCATATTCCAAGGTTATTTCTGCCTACGGTTAACCGATAATCACTTAGTGACCACAAAGGAAATATTTTGATATTATATTGATACCATTTTAAAAGAGATTGAAGTAATTTGAAAACATGCACCTCAATTTAACTGAATTGAACATGCCACAATTAAAAAACAATTTAAACTGAACTGAAGACTTTGTTCTTCAATCACGGAAAATCTACTGCGCAAATTTTGATGAGATTTGGTATGGTAATATTCTGTGTCTTGAAGCAACATAGAGGTTATAAAAGTTGCAAAAAATTACAATGACTTGGTGAATATTACGATATTAGTACCGTTGACGCTATCTATTTGAGTTTTTAGTAAATTTTTGTTTATAGATACATTACGATATAATGCTGCCAAAGAAATCTATTAGTGTGTTTAATAAGTTTTATGCTCATAAATTTCTGAGAAAATATAAAAATAAAAAACACTAATAACATAGTTATTTTCATTTTCTCTATTATTTTCAATTAAGGAAGAGTGTTTGTACATATTTTTAATGAAACAAGTTGATATAAATGGACCATGTATTTTATTAAATAATTAATATACTCACCACAGTTTACTACTTTCTACCGAAATATATCTTTAATCGCTACGTATAAACCTAATTCATTGTAATAAATAAAGCTTACAGATTACCGAAAGTATTGTGATAAATTTTATTTTTCTTCACAAATCCCTTATGCGTGGTTTGAGCCAATTGATTACCTCAAATACTTTTCTTGGTTTTATTTCGTGTTTCGCAAATAAAACTCAGTTGTAAGACATAAAATGTACGGAAGTGAAATAAAATAGCAAACCGGAAGCACGCGACCGAAAACGAATAGTAAATTCAGTCGTACTTCCTGTAACGGTACATAGAAGTACACTAGAACTAGTAGGTCCAGTATATTATTTATTATTTACACACAGAAACACCCATGCGGTTAAGGCTGGATACACACTTTCACGTCCGAAGAGTTTGTGTTTATGAATCGCGATATTTAGATAAAACAATTTCTTGTCAATTGAATAATCCCATCTATGTAGCTTTAGTAAGCGAGTGACGTAGATAGGTTTATTGTGCATGAGTAAACGTTACGACGTATACCCAATAATCTGATCGATTTCCGGATCTGAATATGCGTTTGGTAGTGTTTTTTTTCCTCATGATAAACTAGAAATTTAATCAACTAATTCCACATTTTTCAGCGATAAAAAAAAATTACACATTAATTAAAACAAGTTTCTCAAACGGTCTTCCGTTTTGAGAAACGGGAAGATATGCTGGAAGTCCCCGCCAATTGACTTCCAGCACGGCTTCCCGTTTCTCAAACCGTTTCACCTTCACTTGTTTCACTGCTTTGTGGATAATATGATTGGAGAACTGAATTTAAGACTGCACATATATGTAGCGTAACAAAATGATAATCTCTTAATCGAATTATGGGAATCATGTAAGTCGTCGTCGTGTAGCAAAATTTTCTACCAATTACTTTTGGACTTGTAAACATTACGTTAAATTTGGAAATTTTAAACCCCTTTTTTATAGATACATTACGACAACCGTAATTATCAAAGCCATAAACTTCAAACAATAGAGGGAGGCTCTTCGCTTTTGACTAATAATAATATAAATCTAATAATATGTATATGTATATATATATATATATATATATATATATATATATATATATATATATATATATACATATCTATGTTATTGAGCAAGTTATTGTTCAAGGCAGTATTTATAATTCTGGTCAATTTAAATAATTAAAGTTAAAATAAGGCACTTTAATAAATATCAATTACAATTAAATTATTTATCAAACGATCTGGTCAATGTATGCTGTAAAGTTGCAGGTTTCACCAACGGTACTATCATCTATTTAGCAATACAATACTAACTTCATTTATCCATAGCGAGCCACCTCTACTTTTTACGGGTGCAAATAAATTGTTTAAAGTTTTTTTTGGAAGTATTGTTTTTCACGTAGTGCTTTATTTTCCTTTAACATAAATACTATCCTAATGTACAGCAACATATACACCCGTGATTTTCCCGCAAATATAGTACCCTCACCCCCTCCCAACCTCCTACCCCATGCGCGAATATATCTCACAGAACATTACCAAATACTTTTTACTTTTATGTACTTTTATAAATCTTATAATTCTATGAAACTACTAATCCGAACAACAAAAAGTAAAGGGTCAATTTTTATATATCAAAGACGCTTAACCTGCAATAATAAGCATTTCTAATGCTCATTGAGACAGGCCATAGCAATGCGAACTGATCTAAATTTTGCTACCTTTATTTCACGCACTTTTTTAACTAAAAAACATTTACCATAGGTTATTTATAAAAAATATATAAATACTGCCTAAGATTATCTTTAGGCTTTCTAGATATTATCTGTTATAGCTTTGCCAGTGTTCGTCGCGAAAGCACCTAAATCAACGATTTTTCTCCTTGATTTTATTAACTAGATCTCAACAAGTATACAACATATGTACATATTATAAAACCTTTGGTATGTTGTAAGCTATCATATTGCAAATGTTGAATGCTAATCGAATTAATTTTTACATGAGTCTTTAAAAACAAACTAAACTTTGCTCTTCATTTTATTTGTGTGATTATACTACGAGTATCTACATTATATATTTATTTAGTAACTTTATAGAGCAACATAAGACAACAAAGACATAAAATGATCTTAAAAATGTAACTGTCTTATAAATGAACGTTTCTACATTTATAATTTAATACCTTTTTAAGAAGCGTCATCATTCGATAACTTTGACGAACTGGTAAATAAACTAAATACTTTTTCAATGAATTTTATTGACAACGCTTGTCTTTGGTTAAAGTTGGTCTTGACTTATAAAAAAGAGTAATATACAACGGATAACGGATATATATATATATACATATATATATATATATATATATATATATATATATATATATATATATATGTATATATATATATATACATATATATATATATATATATATATACTAAGAAATATGTTTATAAACGGATATACATGCTAAGAATAATGTTTATAAACCTAACAAGTATCTTATAGTATCCTTACAGTAGGCAATGGAATTATTTTAAAAGTATAACATAGCGTCATTTGTTTGAAATGTATCTAATATAATTTCATTGATTGTTAGTGCAATATGAGATACATTATAAATAGAAGAACGCGTGCGTGCAGAGACGATAATCTATGAATGATAACCGTCCGCGTCACGATTTACGTCGACAGTCAAAAAGGACTAAATTACAATAGTATACAGTCAATTAACACCGCAATATTTTCGAAGCTATGTGGTGATTATTTTGGATAATTTGCGAAAATTGTTTCATGTTAACAAAATTAGGAATATATTGTAAAAAGTGAGTATTTATGAGAAGAAAATGACGGCAACATTACAATGTGTTAGTCCGTTGTCGTTCAGACTTGTCATTTTCATTATAATGTTACGTAAAGATACAAAACCAAAAACTACTGAAATTGAAGTTCAAAATTAATTTTTTTAAATTTTTCGTCGAAAGCTTGACTTACATCAAGTGATAATAATACAGAGAGAAGAAAATTGAATAGATTATTACTCAAAAAATCTGATTTAACACTTAGATCTCTTCGATTTTACGAAAATATTCGAAATTTATTTTCACGATATTGATTCGTAAATCTTAAAATCTGTTATAATATAGAGATTCAAGTCATTATTTTAAATTTCTCTCTTTCCCCTTATTAACAATAATAATAAATAACACCGAGCATTTTTACTATTTACGTGCCTTAGCATGGCTATGGTTATGTGTTGGTCCTAGATCTAACATTCGATGTAACATAATAGCATATTCATTCCAACCTTTCTTTCCGTTCGTTCTGTGACCAGTGATAAACAGAAATTACACACGAATGATAAATTGTTTATTTAAATATTAAACTTTTATTTCTAACCAGAGTTAAAATGGTAACCTGAATTTTATCTTCTAATAGAATATGATCTTTATTACCGCAAAGAGTCAGCGCTTAAAAGTTATTTTAAATTCATATTCGTGGTAATGCGGATTTTCAGAGACATTTTTTTTAAATTAATACTGCCAACGAGAATATACCTCCTTCAGGAGATACTCGTACTGTTGGTTAGCCGTGTAAAGAGATCAATTTTCTATTTTTTTAACCTACTAGTTTATGTGCTCATCAATTCCCGTAAACATTATTCTAAAAGTAGTAATTCTCTACGGTGAACATGTGAAACGTATTTCAAAGCAAATCTTCTATTTAAGATTAGTTACAGTTTAAATCAATTCGATAAGGAATAATTTCTTAAGCTGAATACCAGATGCACAATGTTTTTATTCATTATTAAATGTAAGACTTATTGCATTCTCAATTCGTGTGAATTACAAGTTCAACGTTACCTCAATATACTCTTTTTTTAGAAATTTGTTTTGCTGCGGAATAAATCAAAAAAAATATTATCGTCCTTAACTCAATATATGTGAGGGAAGTGAAAATTCTTTGGCAATATAAACCCTGATTTTTAAGTATATAATTAAATTAAATATAAAATAATTAATAAACAATGATCATTAAATAAAATTAAACAAAATATTGACAAACGAGTTTACTTTTTGTAATATATATGTATTTGTATATATATATATATATATATATATATATACACACACACACATATATATATATATATATATATATATATATATATATATATATACACACATATGTATATATATGTACGAATTTTCTAATTTGCGAAAGATCCGTTACATTCCGAAGTCACAAACGCTGCAAAAACGCTACATGCAAGACGTTGCGGCCTTCACATTTTACTCTCATTGCGCCCAAAAAGTTTCACTTTAAAAATAAAATATTCGAGCAGGAAAAAGAAAGATCCTCTTTCCTGCAAGAGACAAGTACTTATATGTTTTTATAAAAACAAGTATATCGTTTTGGTAAAATCAGGACGTAGGCGCTTCCAAAGCATTTCTCTCTGTATCTTTATAGCCATTTAGGATTTGCGACACGTTCTGCGACAAAATATATAATATAATGTACATACATTTATGGACAGACATAAAGAAACCCTTTTTTAAAATAAGGAAACCAAAATATAACGCTTTAAAGACATATTAAATTCTGACAAGAATAGTAGACAAGAACTGAAAGTATGTGAAGAAACTTTGAAAATGGCGACAATGCCCGTTTTAGTATTACATCAATCCCTTGTCTTGGATATTGAAAAATATTTCCGTATCAACAGAAATTGCCAACTTCCCTAAAATTAACTAAGACGAATAAATTAATGTTTTTTCCTGAACCCGCGCCTTACTTGCGAATACAATAGAAACAGCCACGAAAGTTTATATTTAAATGTTGCAAAATAAAAAAAACAATGCCATAAACTATGTGAGATTGCCCTGTAATGTCAATGTGTTTTCTTGAAGTGGCTTCAAAAATGAGCAACCTTTCATCAAAGGTTACCTTATTTATAAAGACGGGAGAACTAGATTTTTGTTTGTAGATCTTCGCTCTTATACTGTATAGGTGCATCGCAATTCGTATGGAAATATTCGCTACTTACTGTCCATTGGATTATGTTTTTATATGAGAAGTTGTTTGTTTCTTTTATACAATTTCTATTCCCGCACTCATACCACTCTATGTTATCACTTAGGTATATTAATAACTTATCGGTGTGCATTATATATATTTATTGCATAAAACCACACTTATCATTTGGTTTTCATACTTTTGTTCAAGTTCACTCATTTCTTAATCAAGATAGAATTTGGTTGTTTTCTTTTTCATCAGTTTACCAAATATATATAAGGTAGAAAATTTGCGCAATGACGTATTTCCTTTTCCGAACAATAAATGCTACAATAATTAATTATTCCAGCCAAATTTTTATTAAATGTAATTTAGTTAAGAAGGAAAAGACTGAAGATGAGAGTTACTGCCGTTGACAAGATAATAATTAAGAAATATTCACGAGAATTGATTGAAACTTTAACTATTTTGATAACTGCCACGTTATTAATATGAATTTAAATTTGCCTTTTTTTTTAAACAAAAATTTTCCATCTTTCATTCAAAAAAATTTCTATAAAACTCTCAGTATATCTTTCAACAGATTACAGTATTAATTTATTTCTAAGTTTGATCTGATTTAGAGATGATCCTATTTCGAAAAGTAAAGTAAAATATGACAATCAGGAAATAAAATTAAAAAATTATACCATTTTATGAAATGCCACTTCACAAAAAAGTGGTTTTCTTTAAATTTTTGCCTGATGAAAATAAAAAATAACTGACCAAAATAGAGAAATTTACAATTTACGTATTTACATATAAATAAAAATAAAAAGCCAACTTTGGTAACTAATATATTTGATAAGCCCTTTTAGTGTTATTTGCTCTAGATTTACATTTTATTAAATGCCAAAATTTCATTTCGTTTCTACAGTACTGAATTGTGTGTTAACGAGTGACTATTATGATTTAAACAGAAAAAACTCCGCCAGCAACTGAGAGATATTTTTGCTAAAATGTATTTATATACTTTAATGTATCTAATTGACACATATGATGGACTACGAGGGTAATCCCTTACAGTCAATCGGAACACCAGTCCAGCCCCGCTCGACGGACAGCTGGGAATCGAATTCGGGCCCTGCAGTGCGTCGCACAGTCAAAGGCCGTATGCCTTATGATCAACCTAACACACCACGGTGAGGACAATTGTATGTTATTTAATATTTCATACCAATTTTTAAAAAATATTTTAATGTAATTATCGTTATTATTATTGAACTGCAAATTGTTATTTTGCAAACAATAATCAATTAAACAATTGTGATCTACTTATAAGTTGTACAACCACAAGGTTAACAAATCATACTGCAATGTATTCATTAACAAAGAATAATATTTATTAGATTGGTGGTTTTAATTTTATTCAGCAACCATGACTTATGTATTAATATGTCATTTAGATTTCTGTGCCTATTATTATTTATTTACATACTTCTTATTAAATCTTTAATGTAAATAAATATCCCGGGACCTGATCTTTGCACCGATAATTTCTAATAATAATTTATATTACAAAAACAATTAATGCAATGATAAAACAAAAAGCTTTACTTTAAAATATGGAATATAAAAAATGATACGAGAGAAAAATTTAGTTATACGTGTATTCATGTATGTTTGTATATATATGTATATATATATATATATATATATATATATATACATATATATATTTATAACAAAACTTTGAATAATTCAATACTTTACGCAATTGTGTAAAGTTCAACATGACTCCACTGCGCACCTTTCATCACTTGAAAGACATGGGTCGTTTTAAATTAGAAGCGTTGTACAAAATTATGTTAATTAATTTATAAACGCAATCATTTGAATGATGAAAACATTCATTACCTAAACGTAATTAATAAATTATAATTCAAGTCCTTAACTTTGTAGCTAGAGTTTATGACAAATGGGTAATTAAATTTTAACTTTATTTCCAAACGTATACACATTTTTGAAAAGCAAGAATGTGTTCTCGAGCGATTATAATTTTTACTCGATTTGGTTAATAATTTTGCCCTACCCGATATATACAACGAGACTTAATAAAATATAAAATTTATAACTATGTAGGACAAGGCTTGGCTGTTGAATTTATTAAAATACTGTTTTTCTTGATTCTCAAGTATCTATTCCTTACTTACGGCTTCTTTTTGTAACTTTTTTTTAATTGATGTTCTCTAAATTATCTATTTTCACAATTATACAATTTACGCATTTTATTCCCGTGGAATATCACCATTACAAATTACATGAGAGCGAACTTAAATACAAACTTCGAAAACATTTCAACCGCACAAAATTTCCTCTCATGCTTCTTTTGTCTTACTCAATATTCTCTTGTCACACTCAATATTAATAATTATTTATAACATATTTTTCTAATCAAATTGGAATACTTAAATCTTCTTGATCTTTCTCTTATCTTCTTATCTTCTTGCTGAAAGGACTAATTATTTTGTTACTATGTGGCTGGTCCATGACTAGCCCAACCAAATACCTTTCATACTTTGTTAACTACATTAGTGGACACGTCATTTGCTGTCATGCGCTCGATTTAATAAAAATGACTTGTCATAATAACTTTTTAAACATCTACCTCTACATAAAAATCAGAATAATAAAGTCTTCAAGCAGAGAAGAGAAAATTGTTCATGAAGGTGAATATTTATTTTTCATTTCCATTCAACAATAAAATCATTATTCATAACATATTTTTTTTTGAAATATTTAAATCTTCTTGATCTTTCTCCTGTTTTCTTATCTTCTTGCTGAAAGGACTATCTTCTTATCTTCTTGTTACTACTCGTACAGTTTACATGTTGATTACAGAGGAACAAATAAATAATAGGCAATATATATATATATATATATATATATATATATATATATATGTATATATATATATATATGTAATTATGAAATAAATTTAGCTAGCTAGTATAGTCTAGCATTCTTAACATATTTCAATATTTATAATTTATAGTATTCGGATATTATTCGGGCTAGCTTAATTCATGTTTGGTTACGTGCAAGTATAGCTCAATTAATAATTATAACATTCTATTTCGCGGTAGAAATACATTAATTCTGATTGGGATTGATATAGGTATAGCATATATTAAATATTTGCGATATTTTGGTATACACTTTATAATGTAATTGGTATTAAAATACTTGAACATTCGTAGAAACTTATATAATTGTTAAGTAAATTCTAGAAATACCTAATAATTTTACTTTTGCGATTCGTACTTTAATGAAGTATTATCTAAATTATTTCTTTTGTTAATCAGTAATTCGAAATAAAGACTGGGTAATTTCATTTTTGAAAGGCGAGGAGCAACGAAATTTGTATGGTACTTACGGAGAATAGCCAATCTACGTACAGCGCATTAGATAGATGTAATACCATGCGTGTATACACTAGACAGCGAGAAAATGTATGGCGCCCGGCCGGAAACCCGCTAAGTTAAATGCGTTTAAACGCCCTTTGCTGAGGAACCGACACTAGAGTTACAAATTGTCGACTTCCGGTTTCATATCTCTACCTATTATATTTTCCAGTTGTCTTATACTTTACGTGAACGTGAACATAGGTCGATGTGTAAAAAGTTGTGAAGCAAATATTATATTACAAACTTTTAAAATCTCATCCTCGAATAACTCAGCAACTGATGCTAATAATTAATGCCTAATTAAATTACCGTCGATCGATTTATCTTAGGTTCAATGGAAATATGGTAAATTGACCTAAATTTTATGGATCATTCAAATGACATATTCATGAAAATAATTTAAAGAAATAATTACGGAAAGCGCTTTGAAAGTTATCGCTGGTGTCGTACCTATGGGAGAAACTTATTCTATAATTTGGGATAGTTTGGTTAAGAAGTATCAGGACCAGCGTGCATCGGAAACGCTATATTTTAAGAATATATTTAACTCCAAAGGTTGTACGAACAATTAAGATAGCCTTAATTCCTTCTTCAAATAGTTTTCTGCATCAATTTCCGCAGGTAGGTCCTCAGGTTCAATGATTTAACAGATTTCATTCTTTGCATTGTCCTCCAACAAAGATAGGTTCACAAACAGTACAAGCCTTTGAATTATCAGTACGTAATGACAATGTTCCTGCGTGTAATGGTTCAATTACATTTGTGCAAGACCAAGTAAAAATATTGGAATGGTCTAAACGATTGAATTTGATTCAGACAGAAAGATCGGCCACGAATAGATCTTTGCATCAAAATCAATTTCCTGATAACCGACCATCGCGTACTCCGTTAAGCAAATTTCCCTCTATGGCTAGTAGGCCATATAAAACATTTCAAAATTATCGCCGTATTACATAGTTTCTTGCTTAGCAGTAAATCGGACCATTTGATTTTATTTTGTTCAGAATGAAAAAAAATCTGAATTCACCGCAAGCGTGCTTAAATTTCCAAAATCGAAAAATTTTTGTATGAATTGTTTACGAGGATCGCACTCAAACTAAGAATGTAAATTTTCAGTTGTTGTATGGGCGACGGGCATAGCATTTTTTAATACGGAAGAAAATAAAATTATTAAATAAATTTGAACATGGACGTACACACCGTAAGAATAAATTCCGGTAATGAATCACCATCGCGAGTCGCTTGTACATATTTTATAATATTCATACTCACTATGTCAAAATACTCATTTCAGCCAAGTCTAACAGGAAGTATATATACAGGTGTCCAGTGGCAGATTTCAAACTACACCTCTAATACGAAGTAGGTTTATTTTAACTTTATAAAAACAAATGCGGATTTCATTTTTTAAAAACCACGTTTTCCAAATGGCGGCCATCGAGTCTGACACACTCTTCGAGTCTAGCACGCATGTTTTCAAAAACGCATTTGCAGAGCGACTGGGGTATCCTACTGACTTCGGCTCGAATATTTTCTTTAAGTTGTGTCACAGTGCTCGGATTTGTTTTGTAAACAACGGATTTTAAGTATCCCCATAAGAAAAAGTCACATGGGCTTAAATCGGGTGACCTAGGTGGCCACGGTACGGTACCATTTCGGGATATGTTTTTTCCTGGAAATAACTGCCGCACTGCTTTCATGGACACATTATTATGTATGTATATATATATATATATATATATATGTATATATAAATATATATATATATATATATATATATATATATATACAGGGCGTCCAGTGGCAGATTTCAAAGTTTGAACAAACATAGTTTCTTAACGCAACACATAAGAGGGGCGCGGGGGGCGTCATTAGAAGCACAAGCGGTGCGTATGTTTTAGTAGCCATGGAACAGTGTAGTGGAGAGCACCGCGCTTTTGCCGTCGAGGCGTACATTTCGAGTGGATTTTCGCTGTCTGTAGCACGCCGTCGATTTAATAATCGTTACAGTATTCGTCGATTACGTGATGGAATATCGATCAACCTCATTCAGTCATGGGTAGCTTCAGAGAATTCATGGGAAGGTTCAGAGCTACAAGATCAACATTAAATAGACCCAGGCCAGGACCTACACCATTGGTAGCCACGGATGAAAATGTCGAGCGTGTTATGGTTTCTGTCGTTGAAAAACCCCGTTTATCACTGCGTACACGTTCATCGATTTTGGGAATTCCGAAATCAACTTTACAGGTAATAATGTGAAAAAAGCTCAAGTTTCATCCATATAAAATTCAAATTGTTCAAGATTTACATGATTCTGACTTTGAATTAAGAAAACCTTATGCGGAGTTGATGTTGTTGAGATTTCGTACTGCTACCGGGATGGGCAACATATTCTTTAGTGACGAAGCTCACTTTCACATTGGAGGATATGTGAATAAGCAGAACTTTCGTTACTGGGATGTCCACAACCCAAGACAAATGCATCAAGAGCCTTTACATAAGCCTAAAGTAACAGTCTGGTGTGCCATGTTTGCATCTGCAATCATAGCTCCTTATTTCTTTGAAAATCAACGTGGCCAAACTGTAACTATGAATTCGGAGAGATATGCTCAGATGTTAAATGACTTTTTTAGAGTAGAACTATAGAATAGTCCATTCTTCAACCAAAACACATAGCTCCAGCAGGACGGGGCCACAGCTCACACTGCTAATGTGTCCATGAATGCAGTGCGGCAGTTATTTCCAGAAGAAAACATATCCCGAAACGGTACCGTACCGTGGCCACCTAGGTCACCCGATTTAAGCCCATGTGACTTTTTCTTATGGGGATACTTCAAATCCGTTGTTTACAAAACAAATCCGAGCACTGTGACACAACTTAAAGAAAATATTCGAGCCGAAGTCAGTAAGATACCCCAGTCGCTCTGCAAATGCGTTTGTGAAAACATGCGTGCTAGACTCGAAGAGTGTGTCAGACTCGATGGCCGCCATTTGGAAAACGTGGTTTTTAAAAAATGAAATCCGCATTTGTTTTTATAAAGTTAAAATAAACCTACTTCGTATTAGAGGTGTAGTTTGAAATCTGCCACTGGACACCTGTATATATACTTACTGTTAGACTTGGCTGAAATGAGTGTTTTAACATAGTGAGTATGAATATTATAAAGTATGTACAAGCGACTCGCGATGGTGATTCATTACCGGAATTTATTCTTACGGTGTGTATGTCCGTGTTCAAATTTATTTAATAATTTTATTTTCTTCCGTATTAAAAAATGCTATGCCCGTCGCCCATACAACAACTGAAAATTTACATTCTTAGTTTGAGTGCGATCCTCGTAAACAATTCATACAAAAATTTTTCGATTTTGGAAATTTAAGCACGCTTGCGGTGAATTCAGATTTTTTTTCATTCTGAACAAAATAAAATCAAATGGTCCGATTTACTGCTAAGCAAGAAACTATGTAATACGGCGATAATTTTGAAATGTTTTATATGGCCTACTAGCCATAGAGGGAAATTTGCTTAACGGAGTACGCGATGGTCGGTTATCAGGAAATTGATTTTAATGCAAAGATCTATTCGTGGCCGACCTTTCTGTCTGAATCAAATTCAATCGTTTAGACCATTCCAATATTTTTATTTGGTCTTGCACAAATGTAATTGAACCATTACACTCAGGAACATTGTCATTATGTACTGATAATTCAAAGGCTTGTACTGTTTGTGAACCTATCTTTGTTGGAGGACAATGCAAAGAATGAAATCTGTTAAATCATTGAACCTGAGGACCTACCTGCGGAAATTGATGCCGAAAACTATTTGATGAAGGAATTAAGGCTATCTGAATTCTTCGTACAACCTTTGGAGTTAAATATATTCTTAAAATATAGCATTTCCGATGCACGCTGGTCCTGATACTTCTTAACCAAACTATCCCAAATTATAGAATAAGTTTCTCCCATAGGTACGACACCAGCGATAACTTTCAAAGCGCTTTCCGTAATTATTTCTTTAAATTATTTTCATGAATATGTCATTTGAATGATCCATAAAATTTAGGTCAATTTACCATATTTCCATTGAACCTAAGATAAATCGATCGACGGTAATTTAATTAGGCATTAATTATTAGCATCAGTTGCTGAGTTATTCGAGGATGAGATTTTAAAAGTTTGTAATATAATATTTGCTTCACAACTTTTTACACATCGACCTATGTTCACGTTCACGTTAAGTATAAGACAACTGGAAAATATAATAGGTAGAGATATGAAACCGGAAGTTGACAATTTGTAACTCTAGTGTCGGTTCCTCAGCAAAGGGCGTTTAAACGCATTTAACTTAGCGGGTTTCCGGCCGGGCGCCATACATTTTCTCGCTGTCTAGTGTATACACGCATGGTATTACATCTATCTAATGCGCTGTACGTAGATTGGCTATTCGGATTAGTTACCAATTCGCAATGAACTGTGATATCCATCACAGTTACAAATTCATTATGCATTTGATGTATTATCTCCGTAAGTACCATAAAAATTTCGTTGCTCCTCGCCTTTCAAAAATGAAATTACCCAGTCTTTATTTCGAATTACTGATTAACAAAAGAAATAATTTAGATAATACTTCATTAAAGTACGAATCCCAAAAGTAAAATTATTTGATATTTCTAGAATTTACTTAACAATTATATAAGTTTCTACGAATGTTCAAGTATTTTAATACCAATTACGTTATAAAGTGTATACCAAAATATCGCAAATATTTAATATATGCTATACCTTTATCAATCCCAATCAGAATTAATGTATTTCTACCGCGAAATAGAATGTTATAATTATTAATTGAGCTATACTTGCACGTAACCAAACATGAATTAAGCTAGCCCGAATAATATCCGAATACTATAAATTATAAATATTGAAATATGTTAAGAATGCTAGACTATACTAGCTAGCTAAATTTATTTCATAATTACATATATATATATATATATATATATATATATATATATATATATATATATATATATATATATATATATTGCCTATTATTTATTTGTTCCTCTGTAATCAACATGTAAACTGTACGAGTAGTAACAAGAAGATAAGAAGATAGTCCTTTCAGCAAGAAGATAAGAAGACAGGAGAAAGATCAAGAAGATTTAAATATTTCAATTTGATTAGAAAAATATGTTATGAATAATGATTTTATTGTTAAATGGAAATGAAAAATAAATATTCACCTTCATGAACAATTTTCTCTTCTCTGCTTGAAGACTTTATTATTCTGATTTTTATGTAGAGGTAGATGTTTAAAAAGTTATTATGACAAATCATTTTCATTAAATCGAGTGTATGACAGCAAATGACGTGTCCACTAATGTAGTTAACAAAGTATGAAAGGTATTTGGTTGGGCTATTCATGGACCAGCCATATAGTAACAAAATAATTAGTCTATATATATATATATATATATATATATATATATATACACATAAACACACATTCCACGGAGGTAATTTTTTTGGAAATTTTCATTAAATGGAAATTTTCATTATCAGCCTTAAAAATATATGTAGTCGACAAATGAAGTTTGAGCGTAACACCAACCTAAAACGAGCATACCTTTCACTTTAATAAACTTTCAGAATCAAAATTAATTTAAGGATACTTTATTTGTTGAGATCACTTTAGCAGTTTAGTCTGTACGAGGGAACAGATTTATTGATATACATATATACATAGCCTGTGTATCCATAACCCTTCCTCTACCGAGGTCCAGTAAATATTTAACAGGATGAGAGTTTTTCTAGGAGATCCTCCACAGCAAGTGCTTTTAGATTCTAAAGTTTACCTTGTATCTTAAAATAGATCGCTCGTTGTTTATGGCCAAAATTTATTTTTCTATTAATTTCATTCATTATACATTATTTAAAATCTATTTACTGTAAGCTAACTTTAATACTGAAATATTTATCTTCTTCTTGCACATTTTCCGGAAATGAAAATTAATTTATTATTAGTTGTTATTGGTTTATTTATTTTTTGTACATGAGTTACTGTGCCTAAATTATAATTTTATATATTTGTTACAAATTCAATTTTATTCCAAGGAAACTGCCTACATTTCCGGGTTTATCCTAAGTGTCAATATAAACCATTCACTGTTTTGACGGGAATCTATTCAGCCATTATGCCGCGCCAGGGTCTTTTTAAGTTATAATGTTAATTGGGATTTATTGTCTAAATTTAGCTTTGTTTTTCTTTAAAATATTATACCATTCTACCACGTACAAAGAAAGTTAAACTTTTGTGTTTGCTTTGCTTGTTTATTTCTCTTAAATTAATTTTCCATAAATTTACTGTCCACTTAATAAATTACTTTTCTTTTTTGTAAACAATGATTTGAACTTTATGTATTTTTTACCATTGTAGGTTTTTTATAACAACGTGTTAGAATTCAATGTTTAATATTATTGTTTATGTGAACGTTAACATAATTTGTGATCATTTTCATTCCTTCGTTTTATTTACATAATTTTTAGAAACTTATTATTAATTAAATACACGCGCTGTTAAGTTTTATTTTCATTAGGGTTAAATTTATTGGATACTTGGGAAATAACATCTAGTAAATTAAATTATTTGATTAAATTATCTATCCCCACACTAATGAAGTACGGAAATATCTATGCCGTTAATAATGTTTTTGATTCACACATTACTGGCCCTCGAAAAAATAATTTTCGAGTGCTGGTAATATGTGAATCATTTTTGAGCGTCACCAAAAAAAAAATTAATATGAGCTCGGGTGATGCACAGATAGTAAGATGAAAGACAAAAGTTTGATGCGTTTTTTCATAAATTTTCTTGGTGTATGAGGAGAATTCACTTTTTTTCACATATCCCACAATTTACCTTATAGTCGGATTAAAAAACATGCAGAAATATATTAAAACATTACCTCACTGAGTTATCAAGAGAGAAGTGATGTAAAACTCACTGATAATATATTTTTGTTCACAAATTACCCTTTATTTAAATAAAAGAAATCGTTAATTGTATTGAAGTGAAAGGTTTGTTCATTTTAGGTCAGGGTTACGCTCAAACATTACTTGTGGACTCCATAAATCGTGAACACCTGACAGTGGCGACGCTGTTGTAGATTTACTACCCCGTCGGATTATGGATTTTATGGACGTACTGTTTATTCTCCTTGGAGTATATTATACACATTATAGCACAATTACATATATATATATATATATATATATATGTATATATGTATATATATATATATATATATATATATATATACTTACACACATAGATATTAAATATATGACCAAAATTTTAATAAATTTATAGGAAATTGTAACCTGACCAAATGAAATTAAAAAGTGACACATTGTGTTGATCGCATACAAAGAAACCCTAACATTTACTTGGGTGCGTTCAATTTTTTCCTTCGCAACGTTTCCATGAATAACTCTTCCGAGTTGTTACCATTTCGACAGTAAAAAACTACCTCGTAAAAAAGGGAAACGTGCAACCACGAAGTTATCAAATATTATTGTGTTTTACACCAGTTTTTGGTTGAATAACCTCTAATTGATTGTCATTCCTACAGCAATATGTTACGGCTGAGTCGTATTTTGCATGCGTAGAATGCATGCGTTTCGACGGGTTATTTCCTTCATTTGTATGTGGCTGCTGTCAGACTATCTAGCTACCATATAGAAAACTTTTATTATATTACTGGATTACATAAAGCTCGTCTTGTGTTTTCCAATTGAATCCAGTGACTATATTTATTTCACTAAAATGGGAGCTACGATGTATAGACATAACAATCTGTTCAAAAAAACAAAGTGCAAAATTTGTTCTTCAATCACTTGAAATCTACTGGAGGGATTTTGATGAAATTTGGTATGGTAATAATTTATACACTAGAATAATATATGAGAGAATTCCGAATTTCACGCAAGTGAAAAATAAACGAACCAGGAATTTTTGTCCTAAAATTATATTCAAGTTAAAGTGTGTTCAGGAGAGAAAATAAGATTTTAAATGGTTTCAATGCTTTCTAATGTATAGGAATGCAACTGTTTGACACTTAGGTGATAATATAGTCTCTCTACATTAATTATATACAATTGTTTAATAATTGGGCTCGTGACAAATTTTTCTATACAGCTTTTGCCTCATACAAATTTAATAAATTATAAATAGCTAATACGGAGATTCATTTACATAAATTTTGTCTTTTGTGAGGTATTTAACTACAGCATTAAAGTAAGTTGCTGTTGTATTAAAATAACCACAAGCACTATATTTTTACTATTGTATCTAATTTGGGTACACTCTCTGAAAGTATATTGTTTCCTACATGCCCGAGGTAAGCAACAGTTTTGACTTTAAGTGGTCGGTAATAATAAATTTAAAAATCAATTTTCTTCACTTCTATATATATTATTCACCTCTATTTAAACTTGTAAGTCATAATTTTGAAATAAAATCTCAACCTGATTTAACATTGTTTGGCGAATTTGAATTTACCAGTCCCTAACCAACATTCTTACACAATATAATCTCGCGTCTAATAAATAACCTCGGATAACATTACATTAGATTATTACCACCTGGTCCCGAGTCAATTTAAGACATAATCCTCAGTCGGCAGACAATTTTGTTCTGACTCAAACCCAACATCAGATATTTAGTTTATATTTATTGTAACGACTTACAACTGAAATGAATAAATCCATTCCAGCTGTACATTAATAAGGTTTGAAAGCCATCGTTCTGCGGCATCTCAAAGACTCTTTAAATACTCTAAAGTTGTTGCGATCTATTTGCTTTAATTATTGGAAGAAATCAAGAAGTAAATATTTTACTATTTATATTATGAAATCGATATTGCGCCTTCTCCAATTTTTAAAATATTTTTTTGAAAACTAAACGCGTCTTTCCTCTTTCTCTTAAACTTGGAGAAATTTTCTGAACATACTGTTTAAATTTTTGTGAGCATGAACTTTACACTTTAATTATTGACATTTATTGGAACGAGTACGTTAAATATTAATGAAAAGCATTTTACGGTAAATATGGAAATTACAGTTAGACATATGTCCATTAAACAAATTTATTTAGACAATAGGGTAGATCCTGCTTTGTGGAATAAATTATTTCTAAAAAGATAAAAAATACCAATTTAAAATACAAAATTAAACAAAATAAATGTTTGCCTCTAAAATTAATAATTTTTTGAGAATTGTAAGGAAAAACACAATATGGTAATAAATGGCCACAAAAACATGTAATATCATTCTAAAATCAAATATTGAGGACTTTGAAAGAACAACACTGAATGAAAAAACATATTCGACGGTCAAAAAGTAATAATGAAACATGACTTCAAAATCATCGATATGTAGAAATAAAAAAATTTGGGCATACATTGAAAATTACGGGGCAATAAAGAGAAACTTAATATCGAACTGTTGCAACGACCTTTGTTAATAATAGAAACACAAAACTTACCCAACATCAGAAACAACAAATATTGACATTATCGCACGTGCCTTGGAAAGCAATAAAGTAATGTAACCAAGCAGAATATTCTATTCTAGTTTCTATCTCCGGCGCTCACGCATATTTTGAATTCAGTACAATTTGCGCTTGCAAACAGTGAGGACGTGTGATCTGGTCGCTCTTCGTCAGCTTGTGCCATATATTTATAACGCGTACACGACTTGTACACAGTGTAAGTTTTATGTTGTATGTTACGATAAAATGCAAATTACGTATAAATGATTGTAACATAATATTTCTATGATACATTTGAAATGCATAATATTTTATACCGCTTTGTAAATTTGTTATTTTGTATATTTTCAGATAATAATGGAAAAATGTAAGATTTCTTACAGACGACTGGTATTGGGAGCAAAAATTTAAAAAAAAAGTTTTTACGTGTCCTAAACAAAAGGTTTGTAGAAATTTTATAATAGGTGTAATATATAATTATTAAATATACTCGTATTTTAGAAGTAGTAAATCGATATTTTGCTTTTACTGAGTATTACAGATTACTGAGTATTATAGTATGGAGGTACATTTTATAATTTCATTGTATACAAGATGTAATTTGTTTTTAAATATTAAAGGTTTAAGTGTTTTAGATGCATTTGTAAGTGCGATATTATATTCTATTGAATATTGTAATGATTCCCTTTTAGAAAATATTAAAAACAAAGCACTTGTTACTCTATGTTTGTCTGTCTGTATTTTACAACCATTTATCTTGTGAACGCTGATTTAGAAAGCTGATATAAAATTTGACATGGTTATAGCTTCTAGAAAACGCTGATATAAAACATAAAAGCTATAATTCGGATGGATTTGTAGACAGAGTGGGCAAATGAAGGGTCAAAAATTGTTTTTATTGTGTTCATTATGTGGGATAAAAAAATGAAAGTCAGGAGTTCAAACATTTTAATATTTTTGAACACAATGCAATTTTTTTTTTAAAAAGTCATAGAAATTATTAATCAACCACTAGGAAATTATTCTAACTATATCTATTTTTGTAATTTTTTATTAGTTTGTTATTATTGACATTGAGTTGCAAATCTGTGTGATGCAATTTTATTTTATCATTAAAAGAAAATAATCGTCATAATTGTTGCAAGAACAATGCTATAGATGAAATTCAAAATAATGTTGCAGGAGGTAATGTTGATAACTTAAAATGTTTGCATGTTAGATTTCACCACCAATCTGATTAAGCCTATTAATTTCATATGATAGTTCCAAGTCTAATCAGCGCATAGTGAATCAAAGGATAATCTTGTATGTTAATTTTCACATACACTTATATATATATATATATATATATATATATATATATATATATATATATATATATATATATGTATATATATATATATATATATATATATATATATATATGTGTGTTTGTGTGTGTGTGTGCGTGCGTGCGTGCGTGCTTATGCTGTTTCCAGGTTTGATGTTTTGGCCGTAGTTCCGACTCTGTTTTTTAATGTGCCTATTGTAATTCAACATCGCTGAAATTCGTAACATTTAAAGCCAACTAATTTAAAACTTATTAATTGAGCTATTATTGCACACCTAAAGTTTAAATGTTGAAGTTGAAACAGAGATTTGATATACATGTAATTATGAAATATTATAGATTTAACACTTTATATTGGGTAAAATTTAAACATTACTAAAATAATCATTTAATAAATTATAATGTATTGAGACGTTTGTTATCCGACTGGTTCACGGAATATCGTAATGGAGACATTATATGGGCTTTTTTCATTTTTAATAATTTTTTAAGTATTTTTATTATGAACCTTTACAAGCTTTATTTTGTTTATTTACAAATAAAGTTTTCTTTCATACGTAGTTATATTATTTTAACATTACTTCGTACTGTATAACGTTAATTTATACAAGATGTCCCTAAGACTTCATTCGCGTGTAATTAGGCATTTTTTATTTTATATGTTGCTCATGGGTATATAATATTAGCAAAACAATTCTAAAAAGTTTTTCTGGCTTTTATTATCATTCTATACGTTAAATTAATAAATCTTTCGAAATATTTTCAATGTATAAAATTCGTTCCGTTATAATTTTATTACTTGTATCGATAAATGTTATCCTGCTTTATGTCTACAATAAACAAGCCGAAGTCAATAAATAAGTACACGAGAAAATTGGTGAATTTTTTTTTCGTATTTAATGCCTAAATATTATCATTTGAAAAGAAAAAAAAAATTTTAAATATTTTTTTAAGAAAATGTGCGATATTGCAGTTATTTTATCATAATTTGCACAACATTTTTTTAGGGTTTTTATTCTTATCTTAGTCTATACTTACCATACTAATTTACAAAAGGATTATGCATAAAATATGTACAATATTTTTTCATTTTGGAATTCCCCAAATTCAGTTAAAACCAACCTAAGACATTATAACAGAGAAATCATGCTCGGATTTACTTTAATAATTAGTCTAAAAAGCGTCTCAATCGATCCTATTGTGCCGAGCGTGTTCGTGTCGCGCATACTACTAAGAGTCACACAGCACTGCCGGGGCCGGCGCGCACGCGTCACAGTTCTTTATGATATGTGATCTATGTGATATGACCAAATCTACATGATATCATGAAGCGAAAAAGTTAAGGCATACGGTGTTAAGGCAGTCGGTAAGAAACACCTAGAGGTGACTCATACTTGACCTTATGTTTTTTGTCATTAACCTATCAGTTGACTTAAATATCTTGTTCGAGAGTTTTATGAAAGGTAGAAACATTTTTAAGCTCTAAGGCATTATGTTATTTTACGGGACATACTTTGAAAAAAATTATTCTCATTCATCATAAATAAACAAGTTTATGTAAGTGAACATTTAAACTGTCTAGATATTAGAAAATCTCATTATAATTCTGTTTTGCGAGCTCAGGAATTTATCAAATATGAAGAACTAGGTGCCTTGTAAATTTTAAAGAGCCTAAACAATTTTCGTTTCAATTCAGGGGATAACCAGAAGAAAATCTGTAGTAAGTAAAAAACAAAATTATGTTTGTTTTCTCATTAATAAATATCGAAAATTTTAACGTGTCTTTTAAGCTTATTCAAATATCCACTTAATTGTGAATGAATCATTTCGATATAACGGGTACTTACATTATTCTTAAAAGCTAATGAGACATACTATCATACTTCATTTATGGGAAAATTCATTTAATATCATATTAGAGAAAAACAAAAATTTACGTAATAAATATCTTAATTGAATAGAAAACATAACTAAAATTTTGAGCATTTACGAGACAGGCATTAATGAATCCAACTTTTTTACTATTCTTCCAATATATATGAGATATATATTTTTTACAAAAATCAAAAAACTGTAGTTCGTATAGGTTGAGTGCTTTTTTGAATATACAATTAAAGACACAAAGAGTATTTTGTGCACCAATAAACCGATTCACTGATTAACTTTCATAAAGGATATACCCAATGATTTATATTTACATTATTTTCTATCTTTAAAATCGATAATTTTCAATCTGACCTTGAATGAAAGAAAATATTTTCTAGACGAATTTTAAAGAATTGAGAGGTTTCTATTTACAAAACTTACCTACAAAAAGATATTGCGAAGTGATTATCCTACTTGGTGAAGATATATTCTAAATATACTATGGAGATTAGACAGAATGTTATAATTCAGAAATAACAAGTCCTATTGTAGTCTTTTAACACATCGGCTTGTGTTTGTTTCTTGACATATAGGATCTACTTTTTGGCACTTGTTTTCAGGAAAATCGTGAATATTTAGGCCCCAAAGCTTTCCACCAGTTTTCTTACATTTACAGAGCTTTTTTATATTTCCAAAGAATTTTCATTGAATTGAAAATGAAAACTTCTATACTTTCACGAGAAACATTTCGGACAGATAAGCATGTGTTTATATTTCTGTATAACAATTTAAACTTTACACATATTTTTAACTTCTTTTTTTTTACTCGAGTTGAGAGCCGATTTGTATACCAAATTTCAGTAATCAAATGCTGAACATACGGATTACAAAAGAACTGACAAATTATCATATTACTATTTCCTTTTTCTACCTTTCCAGATACAAAACTCTACAAGTTATCATCAATTCCCGTAACATTTATAAAAATTAAACAAATACTAGATATTTTTGAAATAATTTTTAATAAGTTAACCAGCATTTTAAGTAATATTTCCATTTTAATATCGATATTTAAAAAAAAGTTTTATTCTACCGCAGAGCTAAAAAGCGTGTATAATCCAATTCATTTTCAGCAATATTACCTTAATCTAAGCATTAGCATGTACATGTCACATTTCAGGCAGTATATTATTGGTGTCCCGGGGAAATTTTATTATCAAATTATTTATTTCCGTTTAGCTTTCTGTGCTGCAGATGTTGTGCTTTTTATTCATCACTCAGAGATTTTGTTATATTGTAGAGATGACAGTGGGAAGATAAAGCAGTTTTATCTGAAGCGATATGGATGTTATTTATATTAAAATATGTTTTTTAGTCATAAAATCTGTAAGGTCAAGGCAAAATGTTCTCACAAGCACTTGTAACCACGTGAGTCTTATTTTTTTTATATATCTATTAAAATAAATTAGACGAAACAAAGAAAGCGAAATGAAGTATCTTTATGCATATTACTTATATGAATTGCCGCATGAGAGTGCAGAATTAGCCATTAGAATGCAGTAATGGCATTATTAAAATTAGCAAAAATGTCCCGTTTGTCACAATCTGTAAAACTATTGGAACAATTTCCATTTTTGTACTGTTTATTATTTGTATATAATTGTACCGTTACGATCACTGCATGATACTTAAAAATACCACATATCATTGTTTTCGTTTAAGGTGATTATACTTGAAATTAAAACGTCAAAATATTTTAATGTAAAATGTTCGTTTTCTGAATTTACTGTTGTGTCAATACTTATATAAATTGACTATTGGATAGAGTTAGGAGAGTAACAAAATCCATATTTTCTCAGGATTATCACGTACCGACAAAAAAGTTCGTTTTGAAATAAACGGTACCTAAAGAATTGAACTTCAATCGGCAACAACACTTAGTTTAATAAATATCGATAGCATTATCTATTTCTAAATCTTTATACAGCTCGATCAAGTCTCTCACCTAGATAGAGTTAGCAGCGATGACGGAAAGCTATACACCACTACTCTTTCCCTTCATTCATTCTCTAACATGTCTGCGTTTCTCTCTGTCTCTCTCTCTATCTGTCTCATCGTGCATTTAATATAGCCTTTATCGTCGTAATAACAATTCATACTTTTTCACATAACTTTTCCGTAGTATATTATATAAATCACATTTAAAATCCATGGATTCTCTTTAAATTTTGTTTCTGTGTGATATTTAGGAATCTGCATCACTTCGAATAAATTCAAATATTTAACAGATAAAATAAATGCCTATTTAATGAAAAAAATTTGAAGTTTGAAACTAAAACTAAAAGTTAACAATAATGTAATATTGAAGTGGATATTAATATATTTCCTCTAATTAATTAGGAAACCCCAATTAATGGATACCGATAACTAGAAATATTAGGCTGAATCCATAACATTTACTAAAAATATTTTCATTATACAGTAACAATTAGCTCATTTTTCGTTTGAAATGTTGCGAAGACGCCGTTGTAAATTCACGGAAACCTCTTGTTTCAGAGAAAATGACGTTCCTTTGTTAGGACTGTAGAAATATTCCTAGTATCAATTTTAATAAAAGTTTTTGTTTAAAATAAATTATCATGATGAATGTATTTTATGAAATGTATTTACAGAAAGGTGTAATTAAAAAAAATTAAACCTAGTTGAAAGGAGAGAGTAGCTGCACCGTACACGTATCTCTCCATAGGGAATTATGTCACTGCTGCATTCTTTAGATTTTTCCCCATATTATATTTTTTGAAATAAAAAAATTTAAATTTAAATTTCTTCATGTAAAAATAACACAATTTCTACACCCTATTGGAGATTATCAATTAATATTGTTACAAATAGAAGACGGAGCATTATTTTTTGTTTCTGATATTATTAGTTAAAGATAAAAAATGTAAGAAATATATCTTCATTGCCACATATTTGGATCTATATTTGGCAATGAAGATATATTTCGTGAATACCAACTGTAAAAAAGGCATCAACTTTTGAAGATCTACTTATTTAAATTTTAGTAAAATTATGAAGCTGTTAGCCTAGAAGTATTTCGTAATTTGTAATTCTTAATTGCATAATTCCTAAAAAATTATTGAGGGATTCAAATTTAAAAATGAAGGTATCAAAGTATGATGAAATTTAGAAATGAAGGTTTTAACGTCTGTAACAAAAATTCTCCCCGCTGAAAAAGGATTTCCGTTAACCTAGTCATCATTCGCTTGCGACTCAATTGTTCCGAAGGCACGTATTCGATAAATCTTGTTTCTCCTGTAAAAAATGTAGCATAACTCATTATAAATTTAACTAAATTTTGCAATGATATGGTATTCAAGAGTTGAAATGTGGATTAATGGGTTGAATAATGATAGGAATGTAGATCTCGTCTACTTCATCTCAGTGGAAATGTCACGAGGGTGCGTATATTTAAATAGACTTATTTCCTATTTCATACTTGTGAATCTGCGGAAAAGTTATTTTTTGCCATATAACTAATGCCAGTTCAGTAAATGGAAAAAAGGAGATCCTTGTAAAAGAAGCATAAAGAGGGGTGGAAGGGCGAGGGGAACCAGTACGGGGTTGGAACGGGTAGGGGAAGGGGTTGCGGAAAAGGGAGGGGAAGATGAAGGTGAAGGAGATGGAGAAGAGAAGAGTTTTAAAGGGGAGCGGGATACGAAGGGAAGGGGTAGGAAATGGAGAAGAGGAAGGGAAATGTAGGGTTGTGGGAGGGAAGGGGAAGAGAAGAAGAAAAAGTACGTTGATGATAATTTTTGACGATTCTACTGAGATTAAAAGCACATCTAATACCATTAAACGAGCAATTTCATGTTCCCACTGGAAACTGGAAGCTCGGTAACCCCCGATATTTTTATATTAATTATATATGGTGACGTAACCCTGCAAGTGAAATTTAGCGGCATAAGTTGGAAACAAAAAAAATCCTGAAAACAGGTCTTTGTAGGTAGGATGTATAAGTAGATTCTATAAGTAGATGGATGTCATGATACATAAAATAATATGTTATCACGGTTAGTCAAAAATCGAAATATGAATTCTGTGATCTATAATAAAACGTGGTTGTTTACTTGCGTAGAAATGTCATTTATTAACACAGTTTTATTATGTAGACCTGTAAATAAATAAATATATGGAAGAATCAACGAAACTAAATTTAAACGCATTTCTCATTGTTGGATCTTCACGAAACTTGATGTCAACAAAGAAAGAAACCGTCAAAGCCTAGATCTGAAATTGTGAAACATAAAAGTTATCATCAGAAGTTTTATAAACATGAAAGGTAAAATCGTTTCAAATCGGGTTTTGATTTTTACAAGTACTTTTAAGAATAGATGACCATAAAATATCAAAGAATAACCTAAATTCCTCCGTGATTTTTTTTCATATCCATTCTAGAAAAATTTGGTTTTCTTAAGAAGAAGCACACTACCATTATTTTGTAAACGATAAAAATTTTGTTGAATTTCTTTGATTTCTCTTTCAGTTTTAATTCAGTAAAGCACAAAAAAAATAAAAATGCTTATTATATTTAATAGACTTATGTCAAAAAACTGATTACACAACGTCATTTCGACCTGATTGGCGTTTGCGCAGTAAATAATTTTTTCAAATTGTTAAATGGTGTTTTACTCAAATTAGTTGAAAAATGTAGCTTTAATTTTCTTAAATGTATAATATAATGGAACATTAAATGATTCTTTATAACAACAAAAATGAAGTAATCTTCATTTTTGTTGTTATAAAGAATCATTTAATTTCCCTATACACTAGTCGTTTGTGTATTACGTCTTTTCCAACTTTTGCCAAATAAGTATCTTATAAAAAGACTGTGTCTCCATTCAGTGAATTTATTTTAAATTCCAATGGTTTTGTTGTATTTGTATGCTGTGTAAACAAACTGTAAAGAGAAAAAAGACCGTTATCGAATATGTTAACTTGCTAAATGAAATTTTTTATTATTTTTTTTTATTTTATTTAAAGTATTGTTCTATGTTAATATCTCATACTAAAATTTTTAATAGGCCTCTAAACGTGTAATATTTGATTACTAAATATAAACATTTGTGTATTTTGTTGAACAGAAAATATATTAATCTGATTTTATTTAAACTATTCAATGATTAATTTGTTATGACGATGAAAACTCTTCAAACAAATCCGTAAAAAAATAAATGCATTTTTATAATGCAAAATATTATACATTGTGATCCAGTGTAGCTACAGACATTTCTTTCAGAAGTTTTTTTAACAAATATCTTATGCGTGCAAAAATTGTTGTACCTGTAATTTAAAAAAAAAGATTAGTGTAATCGATTTAACGTCGTTATATATATTTTGATACTCTGCGTTATTTAATAATTTTGATCACCACAAGATCTTTAAAGTGTGGATTAGAATCTTTCAACAAGCAGAAAAGTAAATATTCTTACGCGGCCTTTATCTCTTATAAGAAAAACCTCGCAATTCGAAATACATATTTATTCATTATCATACTGAGATATTAGCAGAAGCCATACCCGTTCACATATCTATTAGTAGTAAGTACGCAATTACGTGGAAAGTCTATGGAAATAACCAAACGACCCCTCGACAAGTCGTTTAACAGAATCATCTATAAACGGCAAATAAAATTTCTCCTAGTGACTCTCAATTTGTTTAATATATGGACATAACGTTAATTGAAGTGACTCTGATGGAACGCATTTGGCCAATATTTGATTGAAAGTAATCACTACAAAATACGAGATCATTTAGCATAAATTAGGTTCGCAATTAATAATGTAATTTTTCATAAGAGTGATTGTTATAGATATACATATTTTAGGTTGTAAGGGATGGTATCCTTTTATTCAATAACGCTGCTTTTAATTGAAGCAGTCTTCTGAAATTTTTAAAACAGTGTATTGTTTATAATTAACATTTGTCTAAAAATTGGGTGATCTTAACGTAAACAAACGTATTTAAGTGTCTAATATGTTCTAGTATTCTCAGTTCTAAGATATTATAGGTTCTAGTAGATATAAGCTTCATAAAAAAGAAAAAATATTGCCACAAATTTAGTTTTATAATTTATTCTGGTTAAAAATAAGAATATCTTGAATAAAAACGAAAATAACAACTATTCAAAGACTTTTAGTTGCGCATGAATCGAATCTTGGTATCCCTAGTGTGTCATTAAATTAAGGTGATTGTCATTTCAAAATTTACCCTCTTCCCGAGTACCAGATATCATTATCACCCTCTCCGGCTACTAACAAGTGGATTGGGTTCACTTCGAAATAGTGAATAAAGATGATAACTTCTTTTAAAAGGGTCTACGTTTTACCTCTGGCGAGTTCATAACGAAAACTGGCTTCGCCAAAGCGGTTTACTAGGATGTCATCCCTGTGATAAAAAGCTTTTTGGTATAAAAATACGCAACCTCGACTTGAAAATCGAGATTAAGCTTACGGGAGACATAATTGACGAAATACGCAAGATTCATAAATGTCAAACGTCCAATGCTAAACTCTTATTACTCGCCACAAATTGGATTGCTGTCCCTTAAATAAATATTGCAGTATAATGCATAAGGTAATCATTTAACCGGCGGAGAGAGGATCGTAGTGAGCTGAAAGTTAGTTATTTCAGAAGATTTGCCACCTTTAGGTGCAGGCGTTACGCAAGTAATTTTTTAACGTGATTGATATCGGTTAAAACTTTGTATTAAATGTTTTAAAGTTGCAACGAAAATATCGATACGTGCTTGCGTATATAACTGGGTACACCATCAGGTCGTATTAATGTCTCCAGCTTGAAGAAAGCAAGTGCTAATTCACTTTTACCCAACTACGCGACGTCGACGTAGCAGTAAGACGCTGTCAATGCACAGTCAAGTCGAGAAACGATCGGACTGTACACCGACCGGGAGTACACAGTGAAAGCTTCAGCCGCCGTCTGATCGTGAACCATCGCATGAAAAGATATCACGAGCGCCGTGACTGGCTCTTTGTGTGTGAATGTATGACAAAAACAATGTACAGTTCCCTAAAATTGTCTCCTGTGTTATATATATATATATATATATATATATATATATATATATATATATATATATATATATTATATATATATCTTGACTTTACTTCGGAGCTAAGCAAACGTCTTGTCTCGTCACTAGCGGACCGCCATTGTTTCCAAGGGCGGTAAAAAAATGTTTGTCTTTAATATAGGAAATGAAATCAACTTCTGACTGAACCAGACTGGATACTATATAATTCTATGGATGGTGTGTCCGCACTTGCCGAGAAAAATAAATATTAATTAATTGACTACATTTTTCTTAAACAAAACACGGAAATATATAATCAAATAGTTATGATTTTACAAAAAAATATTGATTTAACTGAAACGATGTTATGTGGACTGGGTACCCTAAGAATTACGGCCGTTTAACTTAAAATATAGTTTAGGGCGTTATTTGTTATCCAATACGGATAGATAAAAAGTATTATAAAATGTCACATTATTATATAATTTATATACATTTGTTCTAAGATGAATTTATATCAATTATTTTTTACTCTTTCAACCGTCGTCGTTTTGAAGTTATTTGACCAATTTCATCTACCTAACAAATTAATTTTATATTTAATATAATTTTTGCCAATTTTGAATTCGTTCGAAAAAGCGTTTCCAGAGCCGTCTATAAATCTTGATAGTTCCCATTTATGTATATATATATATATATATATATATATATATATATGTGTGTGTGTGTGTATATATATATATGTGTATATATATATATATATATATATATATATATATATATTATGGATATATATGCATATATCCATAACAGTATTAGAATAGAAAAGTTACAAAAAGAACAACGTTAACCAAAATTATATGCTCCATCTTGCTCATAGTTCGGCGCTTGTTTTAACATTGTTAATTGTAACGCTTATATTGTAACCAACTGAAAATTATTATTTCGGTACAAAATGATTTAACGTCATTCATAATATGGTAAAAAATATTAATGTTGATGAGAATTCCTATATATTTTTATATGACGTTTATAACAAATACTACATCTCACCCATGCAGTGTTAGTACAAAAGTCTTCGCAGACGTCTGCAACACCAAAATTACCATTTCCAAGGTTTTGCCTGAATACCAATAGAAATTGTATTTTAATCATAATGATATTTAAAACGTCTCATTTCGAAGCAATGTTATAAATATTACGAACAAATTATTTTTTCGTGCAGAGTGATATTTCGAGGAGCGCTAAGTTGAACTTAATCCGGATGCTCGTAAAAGTAGAATACTGCAACTAAAGCAACGCATGCAACGTTTTGTATTTTACATAATACAATAAATAGTGAGAAATAAGTGAAATGCAACCTGATTACGCCGATAAGCCGAGACGAAAAATAACAAAGCTAATGAGATGTTAATAATAATGACGCAGATTAGAACCACAATGGTTACTCTCTAAGTACTGCTAAGTGTAAAGTAGATACAAACGTAAAAGTAACGAGTCGCCGTTAATGTCAACGTGAAATTACTTTCTTGAGATAGCTCTGTGCTTAAGAAATAAGTTGAAATTAATTAGGTGAAATGTTAAACTTAAACACAAGAAAATTTACGAATTTATAATATAAATTTGTATCAATTTCATTGTAGCTTATGGTGCAAGTGAAATTTGTGATATATTTAATTCTACACGTTTTATACATATCTCCGTCTTATTTTATAAACAACGCGGAAATAAACAGAAAACCGTCTGCTTTTGGCAAAAATAACGGGACCCATAGCAATAGTCGTTCTTGATTACATCCATGGAAAGTATAATAAAAACATATTGAAGTTTAACATAGTTAGGCCGACATAATTCTGTGCCGGAATGGCAAGATATTAAACTTTTGTTTTACGTACTTAGAGAAAATCACGTCTCGTATCTACTACGGATATTATTTACGATAATAAATATTTATTCATTTAATAAAGAGGATTTACTTCAGCGTTCAGGATGATTTCGTTGGAAGGCAAAATAAGATACGTCGGCATTTGTCATTACTCCATATACATTCAACATCACGATCTTGCAAATTGCTCAATGTTTTATTGCCGAAATTACTAATGACACAGATAAAAGTTTATGTTATTTTCATTATTAGAGTACAATTGGAACAGAAACGTTAATTGCACTTAACTCTATTTATGAACAAGCAAACCCAATCTTTGGAAAAACAAAACATATATTTTAAATGTTAATATATACCTAATATTAATATAAATGTATGAGATTTTTTGGTGTAGGTTGAGAAACCAAGATTTATACTACATTCATTTTGGAACTTAATGAAAAAAATATTTGAACATATGATATGTTTATTCCCCAGGCTGTCACTATATAGAATAACGTGTGCGAGAATTACGCATATGGCGAATTCTCTCAAAATGAGGGCGACTTTGTGGAGCATGTTTTCGTCGGACATTCTTTTATTTTTTCACGATGACTTTTGATTACGGAATGATATATTACTTATGCGATTATAATAATGCATACATAATGGAACAGCGTGCGTGGAAAGCACTAATATAAAAATTGACGTCAAACCGAAAATTAATCAATAAAAAATTACCACTGTAACAGGCACCTAATTTTTAAAGTATGAAGATACAAAAAGGTAAAATATCTACTTTTAGTTACAGCAAAATTAACTTGACATATTTACTTCGATTTAATATTGACAAAATGGTTTTATAATCACAAAAGTAACTTGTCTTTTTACCAATGTTATTTAGTTGCTAAAATAATATTTGGTAAATTATGAAAAAATCAGATACGTAAAGAAAATTTGCTTTATCATAGATATAAAATTTGAAAACATCCAAAAGACAATAACCATAACAAAAGTAACAACATAACAAGACACACAGCAATATAATGCAAAATAAGTGCAAACACACAAACATTCAGACAATCGTACATTCAGAAAGTTTTCAATATATTTCGTTAAATGACAAGAAATATATAATGTCTTATCCCACTTCAATTTTGATGTAGCCCACTACAATAACATTTAAAACATGACATATTTCTTAATAAAGTAAAAATAGTAGTGTTTGAAATAAGTGGATGCAGAAATGAAATTACATAAGCAGTCAAAAATTTTGAAGCCAATAAAAACGTTTTAGGAAGAAAGTAAAACAAAAGATATCAAATAATTGAGGTAATTTGAAGATAATAAAAGATAACAGAAGTGAAGTATATAAATTATGGTACTAAAACTTGGAAAAAAGAGCTGGTTCTGTTCTAAGGGTACCGTTAGTCAAGAAAAAATAGTAAGCATTATGAAGTCACTCATTTTTTATGTCACAGTCATTTCTCGCGAAAACCGTTTTCAACGTGACGCAGAATTTGGCATTACTATACCTGGCATAATGCCAGTGATAAAACACATCGATCCACATACATTCAATACTTAACTCTTAACAATATTTTTAAGGAAATATTACAGCGATCAATGCAAATTTACAGATAAATTTTATATTTCGTATGTCGTTTGGGATATCAATTTATTTAAAAACTATATTTTTAAAATATAATATAAGGTAGTTTTAGAAATATCACTAACAATGACTTCGAAACAAATGTTCGACTTTCTCCCTCGCAAAAATTTCTACAGTCAAAATTATGAAAAAATACTAACTTTGTATATTTCGTGAAATATTACATTACAGCTAACTCAGTAAAAAATATTAATATTATGTATTGTAAATTTTTTAACTATATTTATACAGACCTTTTAAAATCATAAAGTTTGCTAAATAGAAATGATCTACCGATATACGCAACAAAGATTTAAGAATGAGTTTTCGTAATCACTATGACGTTATATTAAAAATAAACTTATTCTTATAAAACAAAAAATTTAGGGCGACTCACAAAAAAGCTCATATTTAAAAAAAATAATAGCTTTATTAAAGACAATCTCATTGTTTTGTATTTTAAGGATTATTTTTGGATTCCTAATTCAACAAAAAGGACGTTCTTTTATTTTGCAATAAAATGTTATAAAACTACTAGTCCTGTGTCGCTCGCTATATCTGCTTCGAAAACCCTGACGACGTCTTAAATTTAAACCAGCTGGTACTAAATAGTTTCTTATCCGATTTACTTGAAATTGCTGATATTTTTCTAGATAAATTAGACTTTAAAACTAGAGTTTAAAAATCGATTTTTAAAATTTTTGGTTTCATTACATAATGATTATTTTGTTACGTAAACATGTAAAAAATGTGCGACACTATCAACTTCCATGGCGTCGGAATATATTGCTCTCTTTCTCTCTACGTCACATCTTTCTTCTTTCTCATGTTACGAGATGTACCTAAACGTGACGTGACTTTAAAATTTTACTCTCAATTCTCATCCACTTATCTATTATCGAATCGCCGCTTAAGAAGTTTCACTTCAAAAACCGAACAAAGCTGCAGCTCATGCACACACTCGCCTTATAATTTGAAGCTTGCAGTCGAAATAAGTTTGCTTGGCGTAGAGTACATCTGGACGATGAGAAATGTGGCTGGAAGCGAATTACACGAGGTCTTAAACCGATAAGTAACACCATATCGCAGCACCTTCTTTATTACAGTTCTTTTATTTGAAATGTGAGGTTCCATCTAATAATGTGTGCGGATATTGTAAAGTAGACTTAAAATGTTCGATCATTTGTAGCAATTTTAGTATTCAGCCGTGCGGAAAAATAAATAAATTTTTAGACTAAATTGTTGACAGGCATATTGAAACTGCTGAGTATATGTTATTATCCAATGTAGCACTTGAACAGAATTGGAGGGTGAAGCAATTGTGATACCTGAAGTAATGTTTGATCTAATGAATCGAGATTATTAAAAATAATTAGATTCACAAAATTATTTAAACTTATCAATGTGTGTTAGGACAAGTTATAGGATATATTATTTAATATAGCACAATATATGTTCTTTCAAAATAATGAACCAAAAATACACACACACACATATATATATATATATATATATATATATATATATATATATATATATATATATATATATATATATATATATATATATATATACATATATATATATATATATATATATATATATATATATATGTATATATATATATATATATATATATTTAAACACACATGCATGTGAGAATATATGCTGTGTATATTTTTATTTATCATAAGGTATTTTATAATATATTATACAGACTTACCTCCGTGAAATAATAAATAATTTCAGTATATTTTGAAATTTGTTTATAAATTTTTTTTTCCCTTCAGGATACGGTGGATTAAGTCTATTGGAAACAGCAAATATTCTTATAAAACGCATAGAATTTCACCTCTCAGGTTATGCAGAAATCAATTCAACTCACATGGAGCTATCCGCTTTTAGCGCATTGCAATTCATGCTAAACTTAAGAAAAAAGGTTTGATTCCAATATACACTCCATAAGTTTGAAGATTACTATTACCAAATTGTGTACCGCTGGTTAAAACTATTTGGCAAAAACGGGACAGTACAAACTCTGTGGCGCAATTCTGTGAAAATATTTATTCTTCTAAATAATGCTTCAAATAAAAATACGTTTATTTTCTTTTTCCACCTTATAAAAGTCAATAAATACGAAAATCTCTAAGTTAAACATTAATAATAGCTATTAACGCTAACGAACCCGGTTATTGAGTGACAAGTATGGCCAAGCTCGAACGTTGGCGATCGTCACTCGGACTTCAGGTCAGCTCTTGCACTCTTCCTCTATTGTAAATATAAAATCTATGATTATAAGATGTATTAAAAAATTTATAGGTTTTTTTGGAAAATAGAACTCCGTACTGAGTGAACTATATCAGAAAGACGATTTTTTGCATTATATTTGCAACCTATTGCAGTTTTGCTCTTTTATTTCGGGAAGTCTGCAATGTGAAAATTTCAATAACCAATATGAATCATATTTTAGGTTTTCCTGCCAGAAACCAACGCTAAGTGTATTGTTCGTAGCATTATGTAATATGAATAATATACGAATCGTAAATTTTCTACAACGTAATGTAAAAAAAAATATTTATCGTAAGTTATTACGTATGAAAAAATATGCACTGTTACGAAACAAACTCTTTAAGAGCTAAATATCTCTCATAATCATATTGATGACCTCATCAAAAGAACCTTGGCGAGCAGATTACGAATGAACACGAGCCAATGTTTAACGGAAAGCTATAGGGCTAAATCCATGAATTCGTTCATTTTATTGATTAGATTAATAATATAATTTACATCAGGTATATATGAAAGAAAATAGTATTCCAGAAAGTTTGAATTTGTATTGCATAATTTAAAAGAGTTGTTATACTTGTCACCATTTCTCTTGTTGTACACTGCATTAGTATGCAGCAGTTCTGAGGTCATTGTAATTCAATGGACTTCACACGAGTTAAAATATCTATTAATTATGTCAGGTTTTCGTGCAAGCATTGCCACGTAAGTTTGTTACAAATTAAATCTCCTTAAACTTCCAATACCCTTGCATTAAGAATATTTCTGGTTTGTCAAATTCGGAACTGGTTTTTGGAATTTCTAAAAATAGTATGTAGGGCTATTATATTTTACAGGTAATATTTTTAAGTTACTCAGAAATTTCTTAGTTACTCAGAAATTTCTAAACTAGATTCTTATAAAAGAAAATAAATTATACTGTTCATGCGGGCGAGCGGACATGAAGGCGGGTGTGTGGGCAATTTGGCATTTAATGCTGCATATCTGTGAAAGCCTAACTTATGACGAACTACTCACTATTACATTCACCCGAATTGGTAATAAAAAATTACCAGTCATTTGCTTACAGTTATGTCCAAGTTAAAGCACAAATATTTTTTGGTTTTTCCTGTAAAATTAAAACAAGTAGACATTTATGAAGAAATAAATTTGGTTCAATGTTGCTTTATATTTTAATATAACTTTAATTACAATTTGATTTGCAATAAACTATAAAACACAAGAACAGTTGTCCCAGCCCTTCTCGTTTTAACTACAGTAATATTGTTTGAAATAGTTCAGACCCTTTCAAACACGAATCACTGTAAAAGCAAACTTGAAAATGGTTTTAAAGAGAATCAGATTTGCCACCGGTGCCATATTCGAATTTAGCTAATCACTCTTCGAATACGTATATGTATTATAACACTTGATTATAGCGACTTCAAAACTCCTCATAGTAGAAAAAACGTCAAGTTCGGTACCCATTTCAACACTTTTAAATATTTGAGCGAACGTAGTAGTAATACTACTTTAAATGTTTTTAAGTGCCGAACTACTAAGTATTTATAAATATTACTTTTTCACAAGGTATATATATATATATTGCAACTTAATACATTCCATATCATTCAAAGCCGTGAAAACATGCGCACATTTGAAAAATTTTGAAATCTAGAATAATCGCTATATTTTCCGATGTTCTTTAATTAGATTTAACCAACAATGTCTTTTTATGATTTTTGGCTCAGTGGTTTCGGAAATAAGAAGACGGAATGTTTCTTCTTAGAATACATTTTTTAATATGCAATTTAAAATTATGAAAAGATATTTTTGGATTCTTCATAGCAAGTCTTTTAAAATGACATGTCACACGATATATAAAATGAGAATAAATAATTTTAAGACATTTATATATCTCCTTTGTAACGGTTATGCAAATATTAAAAAAAGTTGGTGTTGTAAAATATGTGGGTTAATAAAATGTATTATTGCATCTATTTTCAAGTTTCTTTGTCGCATGGTCTCCGAGAAAATTGGTTTTGAAAAGAAAAAAATGTAAAATGTAAATAAAATGCCTATTATATCTTTTGTGAGTGTAAAATAAGTAAACAATATTTAAAAAATTATGACCTTTAGCATCATTGCTGTAGTTTTCCTGTAACCTTTGCGCAAGCTTCTAAAAACACATTTCTTTTTATAATTTTTGGTAGTACAGAAGTAGTTCCCGCAATCAGCGGGAGGAGCATATTCTTTAGCATATTGTTTAGTACATCACTGAAGATACGATACCTAAAATTACGAAGAAAATATTTTTGATACACTCATTACTAATCGTTTTAAACAACACCTCTCACTATACACGAAATAAAAAAATTTCCAGTACTTTAAATTCTCTTCTTAAAATTTCCAAATGAATATTTTTGTGTTTAGTTATTGCAATATATGTAGGTTAATATACTATTTACCGTGTCAAATTTAAAGTTTAAACATCAATTTGTTTCCGAGAAAAATGGTTGTGACTTACATACGGACTGACACGTGAATTATCATGTGGGGGTCCGCTTTCCCGTATTATTTTAACACAAGTTGCAACGTAAATGAAAGGTATAAATATCGTAAACAAAAGCAATGAAACTTTCTAGCTTTTTAAGGACAGAAATAAATTGCATGTAAATTTGAAATAATTTATTTCAAAAGTCATCCAAAAAAGTTTAATTTCTCAGACCAGATACGGACATGTTATTAAAATACAGACACGAATCTTGACTAGATTAAATAGTAGTATTAATTGTATGTAGATAATTGCATATTTTTTAAATAATAGCAGTCTATTCATGTGGAAAGTTCAATGACCAAAGCATAGTAATTCTATTCTACACTCAATATTAACGGCTATCAACAATTACGTAGTATTCATCATTCGAGTCTCGACTTGCTTTCCTTGAATCACGGCAGATTAGTAAATTTAATAATTATAAAGTTGTTTTCAGGTATATTCACAAACACATAGGATGGATGTTACCCTCATTTCATTTATATATTTAATTATATTGATTTTCAACCTCACAGCGTATGCTTTTTATAATCGTATTTGAATATTGGACAGCCAATATGGTAGTAATATTCAAAATATTTTGATTTGACCTCCGGTCGACGGCGTGGGTGTATTCTTTGAATATATTGATAGCGAATTAAAACTCGGCAATGTGGTGGACATTTTACATTTCATATGAACGGGAGCGGAAAATAAAAACTTGGTCGTCCATTAATATATTTTTCGTGTGGCAAGATGTCAGAGCTGAAATTCGAAAGGAACAAAATTCTGGTTAGGCGTAAAATGTTAAACGGTTCGCATAAATGGGAAATCAATATCAAGCGAATTCGCTGTAAATGGAATAAAACTTCTTGCAAATAAATATATAATGCGCTGGACATTAGGATAGGAATTTCAATATAAAATATTGCTTTGAATGAAAATATTAAATTACTAGAACAAAACAAAACTTTTAAATATTTCAAGCACTAGCCGAATATCAACTTTCAAACTAGAATGGTTTTTAAAATAAAATCGTTAATTCAGGTAAAAACAGATGCCATATTTGAAATTTTACAAGCATAATTTATTATTAATAATGATTCTTTTAAAATATACTACTGAAAGTCGGGTTTTTCATGAACTTAAATTGGAAGAAAAAATTTGAAACATCTTAAGTTGTTTACTTTATTAAAATTAAAAATAAAGAGGGCAGACGATTACAAGTTTCAATCAGTATATCAAAGTAAGGATTCTAAATTTCACATAAACTATTTAATGTGGAAAGTTCAATAAATAAACTTAACTGTTTGGCAAAGTACAGGAGCTTCTACAATGATTATACTTAATCCGTTTAGAGCGCGTGGGCGACAAGTAAACAAGTTTCGTTATGTTAAACAGCAGCCGTAAGAAAAGCCAGAAGAACCCATTAATATTGTGAATAAATTTAATATTACTTTATTCTAGTACCACCTTTATTTTTAACTTTTATATTCGAAACAAAATCCTAGCTGAGCCTGTTGTTGTTCGTGGAAAAATAATATGTTGTCTCTGTTTTACGCTCCATTGTAATTTCTTTTTAATTGAATGTCTAACAATCACTAATATTAAAATGATTACTTATAATAGGGAAATATTTTTAACCTTGTATTTTTTTCAGGAATTACTAATTGTTTTCTAAATTAATTCAATGAAAAATCGTAAGTCCATTTTCATCAATATTATGAAAATAGCCTTAAATAATTGAAGTATGAGGTTCTAGACCCCAACAAGGTTATTTCTTTTTCAAATGAAATTTAATAATATTGTACGGTCAATGCAAAAATAATCAATCTACGAAATATAGTTAATGATTAAAATTGATAACATTATTTTTATTGTTGAACGCTATTTTTGCCTTGCTCGTTTCTTTTTCGTATTATCTTATTTCATATTGTTTTAACACGCTTTTATTAACTATACTTTTATATATGTGTGCATGTACATGTGAATGTAACGGAAAATTTACTAATTAAAAATAATTAAAATTTTGCACACAAAGCTCAATAAGCATGCAATATGAAAAAAATTCTAAAAAAAATGTAATTCACGGAAAGCCTTATTATCAAAATAGAGCAACATTTAAAGAGAAAAGTAAGCTATCAGGAAATTATAAATTAAGAATAAGTGAATGGTAAAATCAACAAAGTCAAAAAAAGCTTAAATAGCTTCAAACAATTTGTAAATATTAATCGAAAAAATTAACGGGTCCCGAAAATTATTCCACGTAGAAGTTTGCCGTGAAAACTTATCTTCAACACAATGTCAGTCAGAGACAGCAAAGCGTGGCCTTACCTGACAAATAAGCGGTGTTCGTAGCAGCCTTTGTAGCTACCAAAAACGCAAAATATGGTTGCAATTATTGTGTGACCTTGTTAATTCTACCAAAAGACTGCCTTTAAATATAGATAAAAAATTGCCATAAGTGTGATAAAATCGGTAAGTTTAAAAAAAATGCAAACTATAGACGTTAAGAAAAAAAATTCGAAAACTACATAAAACACTATAGATTTTGATTATGTTAGTACAATTACTAAATATGTAGACATGCTGACAAAAGCATTATGCAAAAAAAATATAAAGTACATATCAATTTAAATATGTAAAGTGTAATAACCTAAGCGTAATGCTAAAGCTTAAGCAATGCAAAAGGTAAAATATAAAACAAAAACTGCAAATGATAAAATATTATTTGGAAAATCAAAGTGTAAAAGGTAAACTATAGCATTATGTAAAGTGTAAAATTTAAAATTTAATATGCAAATGCATGTGAAAATTTAGACTTAAGAAAAGTTAGTTGCCTATACTTGTGCGTAGTTTTAAATGTGAAATATTAAATGTATCAGCAAAGTATAAACAAAATAAAACACACATCTCTAGCAATATTCACTAAAAAATGAAATGTTATCTTCAAATATAAAAAATTTAGTTAAGAACCAAAGATGTCTCTAATGACAAAAACAATCAACTTTCATATAAAAAATGTAAATTGAGAGCAACCCACGCTTTTTTACCTGACAGTTAATTTTTTTTCTCATGTATAACCCTATTTAATGTAGGAAACACATGTAAATATGATGTCCACAAATGGGCGGATGATGCTGTATAATTCGATAAAATTGTAAACGAAACTATAGATGGAAATGGGTGATGCGCCCCTCAATGTGTGTAAAGAAGATGAAAATATTTTTTACTGTGTATATATTATAATGTACTTATGTATATATACATGGACAAAATTCTATGCTGTGAAGTTTTTGCACCCTCGAACGTTGTTAGTGTTTTCGTGAATAGGCTCAACCTATCTCTTATATCTTCATGAAGCAAGCATACCTAAATGAGCGAACATCCTGATCTGACTTACTAACTCTACCATTTTCATATATATAATTTTTGTCTAACCTACTTTTAAAGGTTAATAACATAGTTATTACTCTTTGTCCTTAATAAGGTAAATTTTTTTTTCGTCTATATACTAAAAGACGCCCATCTGTTGAGTCACCTGTCGCCAATCGTATAATTAGGAATTTAAAATTTTAAAGGTCGTTTTTTTGCTGGAAACAGTTGTTGGTTACCTTTACTATGCTCAATTATGTCACTCGAGTTAATTTAGTATGGAAAAGGATGACTTACAATTCTTTTATGAAAAAAATTTATGAAGTTGGTATGAAAAATCCGTTTATATCTGAAACCGGAACGAAAACCATCATAAACTTGCAGAAGGTCATAGTACTAATTACTCGAGGATTATTGACATACTCCTTTTTTAAATTACGGTAATATATTTACCTTTTGCTTCATTTTAATCATCAATAAAAATTGAGACGCCATTTTATTTTGATTTATTTTTTAAATATATATTTATGTAAACAAGAGGCTGGAAATCTGTGTATTATTTTTAGCATTAAAAGAATCCGTTAAAGAATTTACAGAAATAAAAATCCGCTACAATAATCGTTATGTGCTTTATACGAATTTGTCAGGAAACATGATAAATCATGTTTTTCCATGCTAAATTAACTCGCATGACATATTTGAGTACTGCAATAGTAAATAAAACCGTATCCAGCAAAAAATAATTACCATTATTACACCTTGTACTATAATTACATCATATTTCACCTTTATGTATCAAACGGTTTAGGGATTAGAAAAGTATGGCATACAGAATGGCCAGACATTATTCTGATTTAATGTATATTCTGTTAGTGAACCTTAACAGCTTCTATAGTTTTATATATACATACATACATACATATTTATATATATATATATATATATATATATATATATATATATGTATATATATATATATATATATATATATATATACGTATATATAAATTTAGTAAATGCTTCTAATTGGGATTTTATATTTCATATATTTTTTGTTTATATAATTCACCTTCCCAGTTTTTAAACTTTTGATCTATGTGTTTGAAAATTTGGTCAATATATTAGAAGAATTGGGATTACAGTGTCTATGTAGCACAATACCGAAAAAAGTAATGTTTCATGGTCGTTGTCATGTATAAAACATGGGGCAATTTTTTCACACATCCCATTGGCGGGATATGATTAAACAGGTGCTATAAAGTGAAATTGAGGTTTCATTTTTCATTTGAAAGCTCCGTTTGTGTAGTGTGGAGCTACGAAATAATGTGTGATAACTTCTTCCTCTACTTTTTTTTAAAAATCTGCAAAACGTCTTGATCCTAATATATTAATAGACCTTTGAATTAAAATGATTCGATTAACTTGCAACGATTTCAAGATATATCAACAACTGCGGAGTCGTTCTGTATGATAATCTTGAAAAAGTGTTTACTTCCCAATTTACCATAAATTAATCCCAGAATCCAAATTGAACACTTAATTAAAATGTCATGTTTTTACGTTGAATAGTTTCCGAGAAAATTGGCTGTAATAGATGAATTGTTGGACTGACGGATACCAAAGTGATTTCATTAGCTTTTCTTCTGGTAATTTTTCCGTTGTACGCTAAAGACGATTTCAATTCAGCAAAATTATAATTAACCATACATATTGAAAATTTAGGCACCGTTCTTCAATTTCTGTTACATTTATTTTTCATCTGAAAAGGAAAAATAGTTTTAGTCTCAATACATAAACACCTTTCACACCCTATGCAAACAGCTACGATGAATCACGTCGTATTTATTTACCTAAACCCTTGTTGTCGAAGAAAACGAAGTTTATTTATGTGTTTCCGATACATTGTTTTATTACATTGGATTACGTGGGGAAGTAAGTTCTCCTGTAACACTCCGATCTTTTGTTTAGGATGCTAAATTATTATGTTAATTGCATTATCGTGTTATTTTTATTTGTATGAATGTATCGACTTGATTTGGAATAATATATTTTTATGTATGATGTAAACGTTACATTAGCGGAAGATTATTCAAGTCTTAGAAATAAACAAAATATCGATGGTTAAGATAAGAAACCTTGAAATGAATATTTATTCAATACATGTGAAATATATGAATGAGAAAGAAGTGTCAGTATCATATAGCTTGGCTAGACTAAGGAATGCAAAAATTGGGATTTAAGAAGTCATAATATTGGAATGAAATGCGTGATGAAATGTGTATACAAAAACGAATGAAACGAAGGAGATTTATCAAGAAAGAGTGAGTATGTTATTCTATCATCGTTGTTTAATATACGTGGATGACAGTATAAAGTTCATTAATTAATATGAAAGTTATTTATTCCGCAAATGGATTGCTTTGCATATTGAATATGCAGATGATACAAAAACTAAATGCTATCTTTTTTCCGCTTACATCATTTAGTGCATTATCTTCTACTCCTTCAATTTTTATTTCACAGAACGCCTTTCAAATAATTTTGAAAAATCGTGACGTTTATTTTAAAATATTGTGGGCTTTATATATTATGTTTAACTGAAAAATAGCTACATGTTCATATTTAATATGGTCAAAAAACAAAAGAATACCAGCACAAATCGTAATAATTAGGTTAGCGAAACGGAAAATATTTATTTTTTTGACTTTTAATTATCGCCACACGCTTCTGATAACACATTTTAAATATAAATTTGACAATAAGTTGACGACTAGCCGACACAAAGTATTCACATTTTAGGTAAATAAGAATGGAGGAGTGACATATTATCTATTAATCTATTTAAAAAAAAATAAATAAAAGAAGCGAAAGTTGAAGGGCCCTAATTTCATATTTAGTATCCGATCAAACTATTGTAAATACATAAACTAAATGTTCACCTGATACAAAATATTTTGATAATATTAAATTTTAACCTATGTTACATAAAGTCGTTGATTGAAAAGTAACTTTTTATTTTTTAACTCTAATCTCAAATAAACCGTTTTGCTAAATATAAAAGTTAACGAAAAAAGCGGGAAACATTTTATTGTAGTTTTTATCTATAAACACTAGAATAAAAATGCAAAAGTGGAGCTATCGGTTTATATATCTGTTTGCTACGCTTTTGCGGTTAAATCGTTCAGGCTATTTTAATAAAATTTAGATAATATATAAAACTCGATATCGGATATAGGCTATGTGGTATTATTATAAAATCAATATAACGAATTCTCCAAAGTGGCGGAGTATTTTTTATAATACGGGTGCGCCCTTCATATTAATATTAATTAAAAAAAATTAACGAGTAGGGTATACAAAATTAACTGAGCTAATTACGCATATAGAATTTGTTTACATTTATTTTTTACGAATTGTTAGCAGAACGTGTAACATAGCTAAATAAATAACGAAATAAATGCTCATTTTCTAATTAGGTTTAATACACCCCACCTGTTGTAAACTCTATGTATGCGATAGTAATTATAAATAAATAAATAACAGCCCAGTCTTTGCAGTATACGCTAAAAGCCCAGTGTGTCTAAGAATATGTTCACATTCACGGGGCCATGTACAGGCAAACGTTGTCTTAGTCACGCGATGAAAGGGGGAAAGAGGAAGGTAATCACCATTCATATCATCGCTATCTATATATGTGCAGAGACAGCGTCTCAATAAAAGAGGATTTTACTGCCAATTTGGTAAATATATTAAACTGAAGTTCATCTCTAAGAACTGAGCGGTTATTCTCGATTTTTTTTTAAAACAACAGGCAAATAATTGCTTGTATATAAGTCTATGGTAATTGCTCTTATATTTTAAAGAACGTTGCGTAATCTTCTTTTTTATAACACTTCATTTTTTCTTTATCTTTGCAGGCAACAGTTTAGAAAGGAATTCCCAAGGCAAAGACTGCTTCTTAGTTTCGGGTTCGTCAGAGTATATAACCATAAAAAATAAGAGTAGATAACAACTTTTATAACCTTCGACTATATAGAATATAGCAGGTCACTTTCCGCCTATATTTTTTTCGAACATGTGAAATTCCGATCAATGATACAGTGTTTTTGAACTTCAATTAAATCATGAGGTATCCACTTAGCGCAAAGATGCCTAATTGTTGCCAATTTGTGGAAACAAATGAAAAATTCAAGCAATGTGCGTCAATGGATGATCAAGAAGTTGGATTTTCAAAATTTTGATGTAAATTGATTGTCATTATTTCAATTAGCTAATTGTAAGAACTTTCAGTACTACCATCGAAACTTTATATAAGGTTTTGTCCTAAAAATTTCATCAATCTACTGAGTTATTTTGAAAGGGTTTTCGGAAATCCAAATCTAGTCTCAAAACATCATTTTGATTTAAACTTTTCTTATAATTTCAGATTAATCAAAGTTTGAAATATGTTGGATTTTTAAAATTTTAATTTGTTAACTCATCATTAAAAACTAAATAAAAATGAAATTAAAAAATAATGTGAAAAATTGTAGTTATTTTAAATATGTTTGTAATATTTTACGCAAAGTTAGTTTGTAAAACTATTTATAACCTTGTGACAAAATGCATAAAATAAACTCTTACGGATACTAATTAAAAATCTGACATGAGTCAACGTTTAAAAAGTAAAATTTATATTTAAAAAAATATATGTAAACACTCTTTTGTAACCAAAGGATCCATTGCGACAAATAAAACGATCTCAAAAAAAATCTCGATGCGTTTACTCTTAACCTTTGAGAACTTTTCATGTTTCAAACAGGTATGACAATAAAAAAAATAGTAGGAAATTGAGTGGTAAATTTGCTTAAAATGTTATAAAAATACAGGTCAATATATTAAAAACCTGTTAAAAATGTAGTTATGTTTATTTAGCTGACTCTATGTCAATATTATAAAAATGCAAAAAATATTTCTAAGAATTCGAAAATAAGCAGTAAATATAGACTAGTTTCAGTAAATATACCGAAGGTGATTGATTAAGGCAGAAAGGCTTTTACAATAATTACTTATGGAGTAGTAGTAGAGCAGTTTTCAAGTAACTTGAAGTTGGGTCTAAGTTTCCACTGTAAGAAAAATCCGCAATATTTCGATGGGAGATAAAATTAAACTTGTTAACACAAAAAAAGAGGAGGTTCTCAATTCATCTGTACTTTTTTTATGTATTTTACCTCATATGTTACCTCCCAGTTTAAAAATAAAATATTTAAAATTTGCTTAAAATCTGATAGTGGAAATTGAATATATAATATAGGAATCCTCAACACTGAACCGCAAAAATGCCGAGATTGAGTTTGAATAACATAAACCAAACAAATTTGAATAATTCTTTTTTTTATTTTAATCTCCCAATATGGTCTCATGAAAATTTGGTTAGTATCTGACCATGAAATTGAATATATATCATAGAATTTTTTGATATCGAACAATACAGGCGCCGTGATCGATTTTTGATGATGTAGTATTATAATCTAACGATACGACTAATAATGATATCAATTTGTTCCTTAGCACAATCACATTGCACTTATGGAGCCGAAGGTGGTGACAGGAGCTTTTCAGTGATGAGAAGTAAATTCATCGAGTTTGAACTCGTTTGAGTTGTTTGACGCAGAAAGGAAGCAGCAGTGTAAATAGGTGGATACGTATATAGATACAATATAATTTCAATTTTTCATCCATAAATCCTAATAGTGGGTAGATAGTATATAGTATAAACTTCTAATTCATACATTTTGATGTTGCAAATGCACTGCTTGCTTAAACTGTGTGACTTAAAGATCTGTTGTTCTTCAATTACTATTGTGAGTCTCAAGAAGAGATTCTGTCATTGAACTCCGAGTTCCAACTATTCAGTACTTATACTGTAGTGACCCTGTCCAACTAAACTATAAGATTTGAGGACCTGCAGTTTTAAAATAATGTTTTGTGTCTCATTTTAAAATAATTTTCGATGCCATAAGTCACAACCGAGAAATTTGACATATTCAATCAAATTCTCTACTCTATCATTAAACTCCGGATTCAAACTCCTAAGTCCTGATGCTATAAAAGTACTGTTTATCTAAACCGAAAGACTTGAAAATATTCTTTTTATAATAACTATTCTGAGTCTCAAGGAAATGTTCTGCCACTTAACTTCGAGTTTCATATGTTCAGTTTTGACGCTTGTGGAAGTAGGCTCTGCTTAAATCGTGAGACTTGATGATCTGCTGTTTTCGTGTTAATATTATAGGATTTAAGCAGATACACTGTCATTAAATTTCAGGTTTAAACTCTTCAGTACTAATGTTACAGGAGTAGGCTTGCCCAAACCGTGAGTCCAGTATCACCATAAATTGGTTCGAACGTAACCCAAAAATAAAGGCAGCCTATAAAATGCCTCAACAAAATACAGAAAATGTGCCTTGATCGACTTGGATAATATAAATGTGATGATCAGCAGTCCTTAGTTTTGTCAAAATTTTACAGCAACTTTATAATCTAATATACCCTTTGGCAAAGAAACAGTACAATGAGGGTGCCGATAACTAGTGAAGGGAATTTTTGCTGATGAAGAGTAAATTTATCCTGTATGGACTCGTTTCATTTTTATTGACGTAAGTTAGAAAACAACAAAAAAATAGAAAGGCAAGTATATATGCGTACTTAAAGACATGAAACAAGTAAGGTTCGTAGGTAGAAAATAAGTACGGATATATATAAATACATATGTCAGCTAGAACGTTAGTAGCCGGATATTTAGTATATAAATATATTTAAAGGCTTAAAGCACTGACTATAATGAAGAGAGAGTGTAGTTTAAAAAAAAGAGAGAGTGTAATTTACATGTCTATATGTATATACGTGTATGTATATGTACGCATGCATATTTGTAACTAGATATTTACGAATATATTTCAGTTCATTAAATTCTGCAAACGTCTGTTCTAATTTCAATGAAAGAGATATTATTTTTTATTTAAATAACCGTCAATTCATAACGTTCTTATGGACATAAGATTCCCCAGGCACTAAAAATGGAAAAAAGACATGTTTAAAAAAAATTGAACCGACTCCAAATAAAGTACTTAGTAGAAAGTTTTGTGGTAGGTAGAATACCATTTCTGATGCAAATAAATTGTTACTCCTACTGTGAGAGATTTTTATATTCGGTGCCTTAAGTTACAACCGAGAAATTTGACATATCCAATCAAATTCGCTGCTTCTTACAATCGATCTTTTGAATCACTTTATAGATGGACAATAAACCTGTCTTGCTTATTTAGTTTACGTTTCTAAACAACCGAGACTTTAAAATTTAGTCCTGAATAACATTGATAAATACCATAATATCTTTTATCTATATCATGAGAAATAATATTCACAAGCTTGTAAAAATATTGCAGAACATCCATCCAACTTCATTTAAATCTGATATTGGACAGAGTCGATCTTCTTTTTGTAGCATTAACATATTTTAATTTAGAATAACTAAATTTATTTGCATTACAACCGTCAACTAGATATTTTACTTGGAAATACATATTATATCTAAAAACGGTAATTTCCAAAAGAAATTAAGGTAATCTGCCATAACGAATAACACAAACAACGAATAACGAATTTCCAACAAAATGTTAAATAAAGGAAATCCTATAGGTGAATTGTGTTCCACATTGCAATTTTCATAAAATTTTGTTAATATTTGCTTACGAAATATAACATTCTAATTTATAACTGATAAATAACTTTCAATAGGAAGAAGGATAATATTAGGTGAAAAGAGAAACATAAATGCAAAAAAATAAGTTTTTAAAACACAATTTTATATTAAAATATTGAAAGTATTCTGGATATTTTTAAAATATGTTTTAGTTCACTATAATAATAACATATCATCACTTTCCTAGCTTCACCGTTATTATTTTCAAAATATTTTAATTAAACAAGTTATTTATAAAGTTATACAAAGGTTGCCAGGAAAAAACTATAGCAGACTATTATTTTTAGTTTTTTAAATTCCAAGTCCATAATTTCAAGTATGAAACACATTTTTAATGATGAAAAGACTCAATATAAGAGAGTACAACTCATTCTTGTGTGTTTAAATATAGATGTCGCACCAATCTTACTTGCGCTTAACAAATTTTTGTGTTTTTACGTAAGATCAATATATTATGGATTCAACCATAGAATTGTATTGACTAAAATTATTTTACATTATTTACATATTTATTAATCAGAATAATGCAAGCATATACAGACGTTACATAAACATTTATTATCAATCAGCATGCTAGGTACTCTTCGTTTTTCCTAATGCAAAAAAGACTTAAAGGAAACTTTAGCGTAGAATGTAGACAACAAAACTTAATTAAACCAAGTAAAGAGAAAATTACGCCAGAGTCGAGGGGCGTAATTAAGAAAATTAGAACCCATTCGGAGCCAAATATTAACCAGACACGTCAAATTTATTTGTCAATACTCGTAATTAATTCGCGGCTTGCTATGAATCGGAACAAATTAGAAAACTTAATGTTGATTTACCTCTTTCCAATACTTTTATTACTCGGCAAAAAATCCTTTGTTATATAAGCGATGCCAACCTATTTGCTAAAATTATATAATAAATCGCATTTAACTAAATTTCAACAATTTGAAATAAATTATTTTACAAGTCAATTATTCAGTAATTAAAAACATCGCATTATGGCGTAAGGTATACAAAATCAATTGTCAATATATAAAATATCAGTAAAATTCTGTATAAACTCGAACTGCAAGCTAACTGATCTAAAGGCGTAGTCAGTAGTGCAAATAATCAAGACTTGCTGTTAGTAATTTTCTACTTAAAGACTTGAGGTGAAATACACAGAATACTTATAAAAACCTCTAGTTTAAAAACCTGCCAATATATATCCTTAACCATACTTAACCAATATCTATCAACACGTTATCAACCAGAAATTAGCAGACCAGTTGGCAGATATATCTCTTGGAAATTTCAACCGAATACATTGTATATTTATTTTCCAATTAAAACATATATTGATATAAAATAGTTATTTATGTTTGATACTCCGATTACTATGCTAATTAACTTTCTGAAATGAAGTGCTAAAGTTTAATAGTTTTATTGTTTACTCATTAATTTCCTTAATTAGTTCCTCAAATGTTTAAACTGACACAAAGAAGAGCTTATTTCACCTCGGTGAAAATGAGCACGATGGCAAACATGTTCCCAAAATAGAGCGAAATGCTAAAAGTTATTAAATGATGTAAAAAGAAAGATTCCGCACGTTTCATTACATTGACCTTCAAACTTGCACCACGTGTTAACGGCATTTGAATATAAATTCGGTAACAAATCGTCGACTCACACTGAAGAAATTGTTACGTGCAAAATCTTCTTTTCGATCTGAAATCAACGGCGGATAAGCAGTCTTTGAGTATGCTAATGGCGAATGGAGTCCTGGCGATAAAATGAAGGATTCTTATTGCGTAAAGATTCGACTGGAGTAGAAAAAAGAGACAAAAGATTTACGAAACGCAAAAGCAATCTCTGGTACCTGAATGAAATGCTAAACAGCTAAACAAAGTTGTAAATTTAAATAGAAGAAAAAGAATATGATTAAATTAAAAATAACTTTAGTGAAGTAAATTGAGCCTTCAGCTACTTTGAATTAATAGGTGTTATTAAAAATTGTGTGTATTAAAAATTTTTCGTTATTTTATGACTTACAGCTTGCAAAAAGAAAAAAAAATCTTAAAGTAAAAGAAACGATTCCAGTTAATAGATAAAATAAAAATGTTTTAACAAATATATTCTTAAGTATTTATTTTCATCTAAAAAAGAAGGAGGTATTATAATGGCACCTGTAAGTGAACCATACAAATCGGTGAAATACCTTCTATTTTACGAAGAAATATTCGTCGAAAAGCTCAAACGTCGAGAAACGCTTTATTCCTGCATATATGTGAATATTTCCACTTTTAAAAGCTCCTAAATTGTAAGTAAGTGTCCATTTAAGATTCAGCTCGTCTCGTTTTATATTTTTTGACGGTTCACACGTAAATATATATTCCGGATCCGGAAAACCCAGCCGTTCACAAGATATGCTTCTTTTTAATTGAAACTTATGTCCTACAAAAACCGAAGAAAAACTTATTGCATTCGAATCATATAAATTGAAGTTTCATTATTTTCGCACATCGATGCTGTTTAATGTTTTTTTTTGGTAAAATCAATAAAGCAGTTTCGAAGATCTGGCTCAAACAATAATTTCTTTGGGCCAAACGAGTATATACCCGTTAGTTGCGAGCGAGTAGTAAAAACGTGGTTGTAGTATTATTATTATTGCGTTTTGCCATATTTACTGCATTTTCCAGTTCGAGTTTCGTATAAGAAAATTTTATCTTGATGGAAGTTTTCTTTGGTAAGTTTTTGTATCAAAATGCTGGTTTGATTAGTATAAATGATAATACTTATCAACCATTTACTTCGAGACATAATAAAAGAATGCTTAAAATATTTTTAGATATTTAATTTTACATTTTTAATTTTGGACTGAATTACTTTCAGTCTGTATATTATCAATAATTATTTCATTAAATTCAATTTTAGTTATAATTAAATTTTTCTTTTTGGTTCATTATTGTTTGATTTACATTTTATAATCGTCATCTATTTATCTTACTACATACATACGTGGTTTTGAATTAATCCATAAATTAAAATGTTCTTTTAATATACAATTGTGTTTTCAACAAACATGCATAACTTTCTTTACTTTAAAATTATTCCCAAGCGCAAATGTTAGTATTTATGTTGAGATATACCAATCGGTTTCTCTGTCCTACGATATACAAACTTAACTCTCAAGATAACTTCGCTGTCCCCACACAAAGAAATTTTTAAATATTTTTATATTTGTTTTATTACTGAAAACCATATTTGATTATTATTAGGAATAAATAATTTTGCTTATTTATTTTTCTAAGAGCATAAGGGAAATAGATTACAACAATAAAATAATAAAAAAATAAATTTATTTAAAAATATATTAATATAATTTTTGATGCCTGCATCTTTTTTTATCAACTTATTCTTTTTGCGGGAGGGTGTCAAAAGGTTCCCTTCCATTCATGTAGTCACAGAGCAGGGCAAGTTCAAACAACTTTTCACAGCCGCAAGATTGACGGTATCGTGAGCATAAGAATTGTAAACATCGTCATTTTCTCGGAATTTATTAAAAATATCCCTGGTATTCCAAAAGGAAAATGGTTCAGAATGAAGAAGACTACTATCGTTTTTAACACATTTTTATTAACTTTACTTTTATGTATAAATATATGTATGTAATAATATAACGAATCTTTCAATTTTCAAAAACATCACGGAAGCAAATTACTACCCTGCATGCCTTTATTTACTTTAATGTATAATTTTGGTTCGTAGAATATGTATTGTATCTATCACATATATACAAGTAAAAATAATTTGCTTCTAGCCCTCATACTAAGGACTGGGTGACTAGTGCCGTATAGTTGTTGTTCGTCTTTATGGAATAGACTTTCCTATATCTTGTCATTGGAAATCGATCCTTATGTCCAATAGACGAGCTCCTAATTTTCTTTTAAATAATTTATGTTTCATTTTTTCCCTTTTACAAGATCTTTTATCTTCCACATAAATTTTAAAGATCTTATTTCTACTAAATATACGTTGCTTTCATTCTTCTTGTTTACTCCATGGTTCTAAGCATGGTTCTATAAATTTTTATTTATTGTAATTAATTCATAATTGATTGTAATATCCTTTGATTTCGGCACTATTTAATTATGCATATTTTTAAACTAACTGAAAAATGTTTACTGTTTTACTTATCACATTGTTGGCCTTACAGTGTTGATCTTATGGATCGGTGTGGCTCTCAGGTGGCTAAAACAATCAATAAAATGGTGGAGGTAGTCAATTCACTATTGCGGATTGGACTAAAGAAAATTATGTTTCTCAGATTACCTGTTTTATATCTTGTATTCGATTGTGAGTTCTGCTCTCGGTGTAGAAATAATGAAATGAATTTAATGTTGTAACAACATTCTGAATGTCCTTTATTGTTCTTATGTTAATTAATTTGTTCCTGTTTGTTACGACTGCTTTAATATTTTCAGTTATTTTTTAAATGAATGTTTATATCGTTCGTTTTTTTTATTATTTACTTTTTATTTATAATAATGCCATTGTTAATTTATTTTCCACAAGCTTCTGTTCAGAAAAAGATCAGACCATGCCGATTGTTTAGCCAATTGAAAATAAGTAAATATTGAATGATACTCTTTTCCAAGGAAATATTTTCAGATTCTCGAAACCTTCAATACATTTTTAATTCAATCATTCACTAGGTAATCAATCAAAACCAAAAATTAAATCAAAATTAATGTCTTACACTAATACTTAGTGTATGTCTTACACTAATAATCAACGGATTTCATGAGAAAATTTAATTTCATTTCTGTAAGGTTTTAAAACTTTAAAGTGGCATTTTCTTTCATTTGAAACTATTTTCCTGAAATTATTCTTTTATAACTATTAAAAGAATCATCCAAAATTTTTGAAAACTTCCAGTTACACTTTTAATTTTTCCTGATAGTTTATTATGGAAGTGTTCTTTCTATTATTTCTTTGTGGACATCTCTGAATATGTTTATACTTAAAATCCATTCCTAAACATTATTTTCACACAACTTTAAAGATAAATGTGGATATTAACGAAAACATTTAATGTATACATAAATCATCATTAAATAAATTTGACCACTTTTTAATAAAAACCAGCTCAACAATATTTCGATATTCGAATTGACCATATTCTAATATTAATCGGAAAGATATTAATTTTTTGGAATTATCCCAAATTTAAAATTCAATTGTTTTATTTTTTTATTTTTCATGAATGATTATAATTATTCACAGAAGTGAAATTTTTACATTTTTTTTAACAGTTTTATATTTTCAAACATTATAATACTTATTTTACAGTCCATTTGCAAAACAAAAAAAATATTTGCTACCTGATGTAATCTAGAAAAAGAGTAAAGTGAGATTTTTTTATAACTTGTTTTATGCGTGATATATACACTAATGTTTTAGGTAACCTTTCTAAATAATTTGTTTTTCATATTTCTCAGTAATTGAACATTGTCTCATAGATTTTTACGTAATTATGATCAAATAATTCAAATATTTACACCAATTTTTTCAAAGGAAAATGAGCAAAGATTCATGTAGAACCTAAAATTTTGCCATAGATTAAAGAGATTCCAGTCCAAAAATGAGCTCGCTACCCCATCCATATCCATCGCGGAAATATTAAAACATAAAAGCGAATTCTCTCTATTTACTCGAAATAAGTTTGAACCGATGAGTGTTACATGTAGCTCAACGTGACCTGAGTATTAAATGAAAGAACATCCGTATCCAATGATTTCTCGGCAAATGCCGACGTTGCTAGCTCGTGAATATTTTCACACGGTAACGTACTCACTTTGTTAGGGTTTCTGTCGCTTTAAACAAAGGAATCATTAAGGTAAGTTTCGAATTGAGTTTCCTGTGTACCAGCATATTTGCTCCACAATCTCAATTTGTACTACTCGGTAATCACTTTAAACATATTGACCTGTGTTTCAAAATTGACTATACTAAAGTGTTGCTTTATTATTTAACCAAATTTCCAAATTTGTGTGTTGAGAAAAAAGCTCTTTCATTCTTTATTTATTCCTAAAAATATAATATAACATTAAAAAAAAAAACTATCGGAAGATTAATGTTTTGCACAAATTAAATATCTTTCTAAAATTTTTTCTAATGGCTAAAATGTTTTTTCTAAAGGCCAAGATTCAAAAAAATAATGTAGGATGACTAATATTCGCAATGGGTTTACATTCTTACATAAAATATTTTTTTAAGAATAGACTAGCGACTAATAAATTGGCCATTTTGTTCACCATTTTCTGAAAAGTTATAAAAACTTCTCGAACATATTTTGTTCAGTTAAAAACTGAGCAAGTGAAAACCGACAAAATATGGACATTCCACGAAAAAAAATTATTGTTCTTGCTTCATGAATACAGTTTAGCGCAAAATTGGTACAATGATAAATGGAGGCGTACGCTGATATAACGCAGCGAAGCAAGGAAATTTTGACATCTTCAATAAATCCTCAGTGAAAGCGATCATCGATATAAAATTTAGAAAAATTCTAAAAAAATTTTGAAAAATATCCCAGATACACCTTACCTGGCAGAGCTACTCTCATGCTGCTATAGAAAAATAACTTCATGTTTGGTCAAAGATATGGGTTTGGCCACCACATGAGCCAAAAATTATGATCTAAAATGACGGAATTATTATTTGTTGACCTAATATCTGAATAGTATTACAGACTATAAAAAGCCGAATTTTATGAGAACCTACATGGGTGAAAATATGTGCTAAGGTAAACGTAAATAATAAATTGATGAATGACAATAAAATATCAAAAAAAAAGTATGGATGTAAATCACGATATCCGATATGACAGTAATTATAATAGGTTTACAATAAACTCAGAAATCCGCCGTCGAAAAAATGTTGATTTTTCGAGAATCATATCTCGATTGCGGCGCGTCATTATCGGCGACTATCAAAATAGCTCTCCATTAATAATGCTAAACGTTTTACCGTACTACATTTTACATACATCTTACGTTATCTATTGACTTGTTAATTCGAACCATGAAGTATACTCGTAAATATTACGATGCACCTGGCCCGTGTTGAGAATCTGTGTAGCACTCTAGGCGTAATTTAGTAGCAAACACTGAGATACACACTTTTCATTGTTTTATTATTCCACCTAGGGAGAATTACTGGACCTCTGCATTACTTTGCTAAGTGAACTATTAACATGCCAAATGTTATTTCGAAAACCTAACAAAGAAATTTTTAGAATTATATTATTAGTTAGAAATGATTTTGAAAGAGCGGTCACAAAATTTCTCTAATCGGCAATATTAATTTACTAATTGCTCTAATTTGTACACCAGAAATATATTTCAATGAAACACGATATAAGCTGATGGACATTTAAAAAACTTTAAAAAGAAAATTTCCTTTCTTAATGAGTCAAATCAGCTCTAAATTAAAATAATAAAAAGAGCCTACACCGTCAAATATAAGATATCACCAGTAAATTCGAATAGCTATTTATAATCATAGTTGACCCTGCCTTGATAAACAGGGGGCATTGTCTATAATTTTCTTAAACGTTGATTAGTAATTTTAAAATAATTGGTAATTTATCTAAAATCGGATCGATTTTAATTTGGAACTAACGCTCTGTGAAACTAACTTTGTACTAACGCTCTGTGAAACTGACTAACTGACCAAAGAAAAATAGGTCTAATAAAATAACAGTTTCAAAACTAAAATGCAATTGCAAAAGTATACGAAGGTATTTTTTTGGTAGATAATGCACGGAAGTTAAGCTTTCCGTTGCGGAAAAACAACACTATTCTGAGAATTTTTATGAGTAGCCCTTGGGAATAACATTTCTAATGTCATAATAATGAAAATGTATTGTTTTTCTTTATAACGGGATTGTGCTTAAATTATCTCATAAAGAAAAATATGTGTACGCTAATAAAGAGGAGTGCCCCAGTACACCATACTCTAATTTTACCAAAATTACAATCAATCTTAAAAATAATATTATATGGACCGTGATAAAGTTAACGCACATCGTATAATTTTTCTCGCAACCAATCGACTAAACAGGTAAAATCGTAAAAAACTTAATTTTTAATTTGGAAGAGATGTGTGTACATTGTATTTTAACTTTCTGAGACACGGTTTGAGTTAAATTTATGACGTTAATAAAAATAATTACCTAATTTAATCCGATCTCAATCACTAACTCCTCTCACTCGCATCAATCATCTTTGAAATTAATTCCAATTTTAGTTTATAACAAAGTTATCTCATTTTTACATATATTTCCATTTGTAAAATAGGGTCATAATTTACCTAAATGTATATATTATAACACTATTCGGTTATAATATTTAGACATAAACTCAAATATTTTCAATGGACTTTCAGATAACAAACTTTAAGAACCGTTATAAAATTATTAACACATTCGTATTATCATCAAATGGCTGGTTACGCATTAATCCTTAAATCTCTACACGGTTACGAGTAAGCAAAGCGAAATTATCGTTTTTGTTGCAAGGTCTGCTCCGTTCGGCAAAACTTCAAGGTAAACGCTAAATTTTAATGGTGCTTATGAAGTTGTTTTAGGATTAAAATTTCCATATATATATATATATATATATATATATATATATATATTGATTTAAAAATAAATAATTTATCCGTGACAAAGGTAATGTCATCCCAAAAGATTTGAAAAAGTGTGGAAAATGATATGGGAATGTCGGAATAATTCAAGTTAGAAACATGAAAATTTGTATTTAGACTTTCAGATAGAAATATAGGAACACTTATTTCAGAATTTTTGGAAAGTTGCTAACCGTAAGTTACCATTACACAGGAAAGTGGATAAAACATTACGTAACCATCTATATATCAACAATCATAGTTCGGTGTTTGTCCGGGCAGAGTTGGGCAAAGTTAGTGTACCCATATTATATGTATACATATATATATATATATATATATATATATATATATATATATATATATATACACTATTGTTGTAAACTATTTTCATTACCTAGCGTGGGATTTGGAATAAGAAAACTTATTAGATTTTTTCCCCTCATAAGTTGCTTTTATGTAATTGACGACCAAATCAACATACAGATAGACACAAATTCTAAAAACAGGTTTACTGACTTCTGTTATCATTCTTTTTGCTAAACCCATTACTCTAAAATATTTTCCATGTACAAAATTCTCTCTGTTACAATTTTATTAATAGTTTTAAAATATAAGTGAATAAGAAATAGTCAACAAAAGTCAATTTTTAAAAAATTATTTCTTTATGATCCACGGGAAATTTAAAATGGATATTATTATCTCTAATACCGGATTATATTTGCAGCAATCATCTTAAATCATAAACCATTCTTGCATTTGCAGTCGGCAGTGAATTACTTTAACTTAGCCTTTCACATTTTCTGAGAATACTTTGAAAATTAAAAAAAAATATTTTGAAAGGAAAAACTCGATTGTAAAATAAACCGAAAGAAAAGACTGAAATTCATCGGGTACTTTCATTTTTTAGGCAGTAATTATTATTTAATTTTAGTGAATGCAAGATTGGCAATTAAAAAATCGAATTATGTACATTACTAATAATCGGATCCCTTACAATCGGTAAATTTTTTTTTAGTTAATCGTGCAGACAGTTTTTTTGTTGTTTTTTATTTCAAACATTGTAATTTATTCTCTTCTTCGTATACATATACCACTTCATTGGAAAAATACATACTCTGCGTAATATTAGTCTGTAAAAACCTAATGAGTAACATAGTCTGTATATCTACGTACGTGATCTACCGAATCGATCGGTAGCTCGCAGCTCTGCAATGTTCACTACATACGATGACAAGTAACACCATGTATACAGTAGCATTTATGAATCCAGGATGATTTCAACGACACTCCACGTTTAATAATCTGGCGAACCGATCAATTTACATTAAATAATAAAGGCATAGATATACATACAAATGTACTCGAACATACATCCTAAAAACAAAAAGTTTCCTTTTCACCTGCGCAGCAGGGTAATTCAGGGTACTCATCATTTTACAATTAATTTCTTTTCCACATTCTGTACCTCAAAAGGAAACGATACGATTCGATGTACCGTCCGATGTCGGAACCATCATTCATTATTTTTTACAACCGTCGTTTTACATTGCCATAAAACTTACAAAATGAAGTTTTTGTGTTTCAAGCAACCAATTTATTTTCGGTAAAGCATTAAACTGTGTTAATTTTAGCCAATATTTAGGCCTATACGTTTGTATATATTTAAATATCGATAATTTGTAACATGCATGTCTTATTTAGAAACCTGAAGAAGTATATTAGTCAACTCGAGTACACTACTAAGGTATTCATGAATTAATTAACCTTTGAAAACCTGCTTGCTTCATGACGATTGCTGAGTTTCTCTACCCCAGCTTCAAATATCCATGTGTTGACAAATAGCATCATAGAAAGATAATTATAAAAAAACGATTAAATTAATGAAATTCAACAAAATAATTCGTTAAGATTAGAAATACTGTCATAAATAATTACTTTGATTTCACGAAAGAAGTAAAATAATGCTGAATGGTTTCAATTAGTATACATAAATAAAACTATAGTCTTCAATACAGAGCATGAAAATAAAAAAAAACTATTTATGAACAGACCATTTCTTTAGGATATTATTACAAATGTTCTCTTAAAAGACACAGATTCGAACGACACTAACATGTATTTTTTATATTAAATTAAACCTCTTTTTATATTAAATTAAAAGTGTAATACATTCAGTTCAGATGATAAATAGTTCCGTCCATAACCAGTAATTCTTGACCCACAAACAACGTAAAAATGTAAACATAATATAACGTAATAACTATTGTAACACGGAAAATATTTTTTTTGGATAGAACGTGATTTAAATAATAAAGTACTGTGTAATCATAAAAGTTGTTATAACACTATTAAATATTTACGATGATTTATGTGTTACGTCATTCGTGTGCACAATTATACAGCACATATAAAATCTGCACATTTAAATGAGTAGATACAGTGAAACAAATAATTTCAGTTGCCTCAGCTAATGACACAAGCAAACAACTTCTATTAAAATTTAAAAGCGGAAACAGTAGACGAATATTGCGAACTAGAAAAATGGCGCGTAATAAGCACATCTTAGCTATTGAATTAACGTTTTGATATACAGAAACAACCCACAAAAATGAACTAACTTGAACTGCCCAATTCTACATTCAACGAGAAAACAGAATAAATATGTATTATAACGTTTGCTATATAGAGCAATTGTGTGCGCGCGCGTATGTGAGTGCTGTGTGCGTACGTGAGCGCACATGTGTGCGTGAATGTATATTTTGCGCATATTTGTCAGTTATCCAAATATTCAAGAAAATAGTATTGAAATTATTGTATCATTATGATAGGTGACTGCTCCCAAATTTGCTGCTTTTTAGCAAAACTTGTAAATAATACAAACTAATTCAATATCAGTAAGAAAACAATTATTGAAATCGATTAAAAGGTACACTAGTTATGAACTTATTAATTTTAATGATATGAATATAGTAGGGTTAACTCCGTGTCTAATTTGCCTCTGTTATTACATAACACGAAGTATGTACGTACTCGTAAATCCTACATGTCTCGATTTAGACCTGCGATTCGAAAGGCTTAGATTGACATCGTCTATTTTAAGCATTTGTTTTAAATCTAGATTTTATTTTGCCGATCTAAAAAATTAACTTGAATGAAGAAGTATAATAATGAAATTATATTCGGAAATTCGGCTAATTTTAAATAATGTTGACTTTGTTCGCACCTTCTTCACAGCGTAAATTTTTGGTACAACTTTTTGACATTCAACTCTGAAAGTAGCATTAGTAGTAAGCAATGAATATTCCAAATCCTTGCTCCTTTCTTTTTTTTACAAGTTAGTAAGTTAGGACGATTGGAGCGATACAGAATATTTAGATAAGTTAAAACCTTAAATATCTTTAGAGACAAAACATGAAAATCACTAGTAGCCAAGACAACTTAGTTACGTACTTAATGTAATATTGATTTTGAAACAGACAAATAAAAAATTACTATGCTGGTATTCAAAAAATATTGTTTCAAGTGTCAAAAAATATATAGTAAAAGTAATTGGTTCTCTTTAGGTATAAGACAAGTATGAGCATCGTTCGTATAAATCGTTTTATGTTACCCTTGGTCTTAATTTATGAATAACGAAAATAGGACAAAAATAAATTAAATACTTTTTGTGTATTTTATATGACAAAGATAATCACCAAAAAGGGGCAAGGCGTTATAGAAAAAAAGTTCATTTTTTTTTAAAATGCACTTATTTTAAAAAAGAAAAAAGGAGGAAAAGGCCAAAAAATAAAATTTAAAACCATAATGCAAAACAAAAATGCTTCTTGATAAACATGCAAATAATATATTTGTAACGTTTAAAAAAAATTTAATTAAACAAAAATATCTAACGAAGTGAATAATAACTTTAACAGACGATTGCCAAAATTAATCCACACCAATTGGTTTTTTTTAATGTGTAGCCATTTGAATAAATTATTTAAAAAACAATTGTTATCTGACATTAAGGTTTGTCAAGATTAATGTATTTTCCCCTCGTTTCTAATTTTATGTGGTTTTTATCGATGACCCCTTCGGCCTACGTGTTTCACGGATTAGCTTATTATATGTGTGCATAGAGAACATAACGGTGCACAATCTGGACTTACGTATCTTGTACGTTCAGAGAATTCCGTAGAAAGAGCACTCAGAAATTTTCATGAAAAAAAAACTGATCTTTCATAGAAAAATCTAAAATTCACTCTTTTCTTTCATTGTATTTATTTAAATCTTATAAATTAATTTAATTTGAATGCTCTTATTATTCTTGTAATACCGGGTTCAAGCACTATATGGATTTTTCCCGGTCGCCAATAGATCGATAACTTTTAGTGTTCTATACCTCAAAAGGAAAATGACAGACAGACATACATGAGTTACCTAGTAACTGAACCGTTACAAGATTATTCACATCTGTCTGTCATCGCCGCTTTTCTCAGAAATAACCTGACGCTGAAATTTGAAATTTCGGATGGTAGGAAAACATATTAACTCGCACAGACCCCAATAGCAAACATTCAAAAAGATTTATATGAGAATTTTAAGGGCTAATTATCGATTTTTTAAATTATTTTTATAATGTGGCATATCATTTGAAAGTGCTAGTAATAAGGTCCTAAAATATTTTCGTTCATAATTTCTGCTTGTGTCTTTCAGATATTAATTGAACAATATGCAACATTAATATGTTTGTCTGTGCCCCCACTTATATCGGAAAATACTTAATGAAGGTTTTAAAAGCTTGCATCAAGGTTAACTATAGCGTTGATAAAAAGAGTCATTATTTTTAAAATGTGAACCACATGTTTATGCCTATATGTATTATGCAATATACTTAGGTCATAAAAAATTAATATTTTTAAATAGTTTAATAAAAAAACTGTGTACTCTTAAATATTCCTAATTAACTTATCTTTATGGTTTATTTTAGTACGGGACATTTATTACAAGTTACAGAGTAGAAGTTTTTTGGTTGTCAGTATTGCAGTAATCGTAATTAGAATTTGAGTAATTCAATTATTTATAACAGACAACTATCCCAAGTTAAGTGACGCCGGTTAGTTTTTTTATAATATAAACCTTATCACTCATATTCCTGGTTATATTTAAATTTTTTTCCCAACAGCTTTTGAGAATGTGGGGAATGATTGTCATTTTTGAATTTCATTACAAGGAAATATGAAATAATTACAAAAAGATAATTTTTACACTCCCTACCGACTCTGAAAAGTGAGTGATCCGGTGAAAGTTATTGGCGTTCAACTTCTTATATCTAATATTTATAATTTGCTTTTAACTACTACTATCCTAACCAATTTACAACTGTATGAAATTCCAACTTACTTTTTCGAATTATCTTTAAGAAAAATACCTATGACTGACAGATAGAGCGGTGATCTCATAAGCATTCAGCTTCTCTGGTTGTTAAGTAACAGTAAAACATTGTACTCAACAGAAGCTACGTGTTTAAACCATTAAGGAAGAAAACCAAACGCTTCAGTAGGTAAGACGACGGTGGACAAAATTTAATCTAGCAATGACCTTTCCGTTATCCTTAGAGGATTTAAAAGTAACAAATATATAGAAAAGTCGCAAAAAACGTTATCCAGAAAGACGACTCTACACATGTTTAAGAAAAATAATATGAAACAAATGTTATTAAAATGCGATAATTAACTTGGGCCAGATTTAAATTCTAAACGTCAATAAAAATTTTAATCTTTCAACTTAACAAACATCCCCTAATATTTGAAAAGTAATCACGTATACTAAAATATAAATTATTATTGTAATTCTCCAGGAATTTGATATTATTATATATGCCTATGAACCACAAAGTTTTTTTTTTTAAAGGAAAATAACGTAAACATTGTCACACAAACGTTTACGTTATTTTCCTTTTTAACTCAAGACCTCACATTAGTAAGCATACGCAAAAAATCACAATAAATTCTACAAATTATAAAGCCGCGTATAACCTCTCATTAGCACGTTTATCTCGCAAGTTTTAGGGTTCAAGCCCGCTTGTACAATTTCAAAGCTCAAAGCTCCACATTTTCATAGCTCTGAACCGTAAATGTTGGAGTCATTAATGGAAATATTTTTTGTCATTTGCCTAATCATAGATCACAGTTAAAAGTAATAAGTTTCTATTACCGCAATTTATGCTTTATATGGGCAAATTGTTGAGATAAGTTGCCAGTTTTGAGTAGTATATTTTTTTACAGCATGAATAGTCAAATTTATATGATGATAATATTCATCATGAACTCTTAATAAGTGTGCTCTTAATTTTTTTTGCTAAAGCATGACCGTTATTACAATATCATTTAATAAATTCAAAAGTCCTCTTACTCAGCTATATTCATCAATGAAAAATTAAAAGCCAGACTTAATTTATAACCATTGCAACCAAAAGGTCGACCCAGAGGAACGATTTACGCAAATTTGTGTCTGTATCTTGAAAAATACGTATATATTTAAAATAAATATAGATATTTTTCTTAGATTTATTCTAAAACAAATTTTTGTCAGTTACCCAGAAATAGTTAACCATATAATATCTTCGTGAATTATTCTTCAAAAACGGGATGGGGGTATAAAAAAGGTCATTTCCTTTCCTTCTAACGTTTAAACCATGGATTTGGTATTTAAAATAATTCTTAATTTCACCGCTTTATCTTGGTTAACTTCCATCAATAATTTAAAATATGTAGACAAATGGTTTGAGTGTATTCCGACACGTACTTACACAGTTTTATAATATTTAACAGCATATATATTTTCAAAATCATAATTGTATTGTCTCTAATTTACATCTAATTACATTTAATAACAAATAAATAACTTTTTGACTGCATATAGGTTATACATTAAACCGACCACCATATGAAAATGGTGGAAAAATTAATTTTGCATTTAGAAAAAGTGATCGAAAATATCCTTCGATTTGAATATCACTCACAAATATTTGTTCACAATTTACGATCGAAGATTTAAAAATTATAATTAATTTTTGTAACAGCTTTTAGATACTTCCTTTCAAATTTTAATCGCATTTTTTCAGGTATATAATGTAAAATTAATAATATGGGTGTCTGGTATTGTTGCTACTTAACTTTTTGGTAAAACTAATAGTAAATTCATTTTTCTTAAGTTTTTTTTACAAATCTGGCGGTTGCAACTTAATTCACAGGTAGCATAACTTTCAAATATAACTCTCTGAATTATAAGAGACAAATCATAAGGATGTTTTTTACAAAAAGTAAAACTTATATCTCGTAACTTTAAATGTTCACGGTTCAAGGATTCATTTATTTTTGAAAGGATACGAAAATTATATATTTTGTTAAACTTTGGATCACAATGTTAAATATATAATTGTGCCAAATTGTTATTTCTATATTTAGAACATTTAAAAAATGACAAAACCATGACAGATATATTAGCCAACAGGATTTTCATTAAATATGTGATTTTTCTATTACACACCTACTGTATTTTTATTACACACTTGCTGATGTAAGCTACGACGGGGAACACAAGAGAGATAATATATTGTTATCTCTTTTAAAGCATTCACTATTAAATTTATTATCCACAAAAATATCAAAGGGTTGTCATAGAGGCTTTAATAAGCAATATATTTTTATTACTCTGTACTATTATCTGGAATAATCTGCAGTGTACGTAATGGTGATAAAATAATTCCCATGAAAAGCGTACGTGAACAATTGTAATTATAAGAACAACAATTTAAACTATACAAACTTGCAATTGTTAGTAATTTAAACGGTAACAAGTAATGTACTTAAAAATAAACAAACATGAAATACATTAAAAACTTTTCATGATATCAGAGGTCTTATACTATTTTTTTCAATATATAATTGCGGTTAACAAATCATTGTGGTAATTTTTGAAGTTATATAGTACACGTTATATACATATTTTCAAATAAACATTTGTGTTTATTTGATAATATATATAATGATTATTTTTATATAATATTGTTTCCATTACCTTCAAGAAACTTTACTAATGCGAATTTCGAAAAATAATTAGATTAAGAAATTTACAAAATAATATATTTTTAATAAATATACAACGAAATACGAAATACACAACGAAATACATTTTTAATTTAAATCGTCATTGTTTTTCATTCATATAATTTATAAATAAAATTGTGAAAAAATGTATTATTATATTTCGATTACGGGTTAATCAACTTTACATTAAATCATTAAGTAAATCTAAAAGGAAAACTGTAGTCAATTGAAGGTGGTAAAAGAAGATAATTGTAGAATAAACGTCAGAAAAATAAACGTCCTAAAATAAACAACACGTAAGAAAAACGAAAAGAACCATAAAACGAGAAAGGGGTGAAATGTAGATACAAGAGTAGATCTGAATGTTATTGAAGGAAATAATTTACAGGAACAGATAACATGGCGTTCCATTACTGTTGTTCGCACTAACTGGACTGGAGATTGAGTGAAGGAATGTAAATAATGGAATTTCAAAAATGTTTGATGGTTTGTCACTGCACTTTGTGAATATCAAAGAAATAATTTTTAAAAAAATTAAAATTTGCTTACAATATAAAAAAATAAACTAAATATTTCTGTTGCTCAAGGCCTTTTCTCAAGTATCAATACTTTTGTTAATAAATAATAATAATTATATGAACATCATTTTAAAAATTTAATATAAATATTTAAAGATTATCTTTCATTAAACTTGAATAAACTATTCGAGATTATTTAGTTTTGGAATAAATTACAGAATGTTACCATAACTACTATTTACGTAGAAAGTTCTTTTAGCATCTCAAGAAAAAGTTGTAACTTTTATAAAGTAATCTGTTATTAGCAAGACCTCTTATTTATTGTTTATTGCTGACATGTATTCGAGACTTAGGTTCTTTCAACACAATAGATACTACTCTCTATCCGTATCCAACGGTAATTTGGGCAGCTTGAGTGCTATTGTATCTAACGTAAATTTATTTCATCGCAACCTTTCGCTTCATTCGTATAAATCAAAAGGCTTTCAGGGAATACGGATCACAGAAACGCGGAGGAGCTGGTTTTATATGCTTATAAATCGGAATTATGTCTGAATATATTCGGCAGTTTTTATATTTTTCATAGCAAAGTTAGAAGTAATGTTACTTAAAGCGTATATCTTTATTTTCTTTTGCCAGTGTTATAGGTAATTATTTCAGTTTAACTTGATGGGCGATGTTTTACCTTTATTTAACATTAATTTTAATAATTATTTACGGAGGAGATTTGGAAACCATCTTATTTAGTAAATAAATGAAGAAAATTAACTTCAGGGTCATTTACACATTTTATATTAACATTAGGATTATTTACAAAGTTACTAAAATATTCTTCCATAGTTACAAAGTATAAGAACTTATGCATTCAATGTTTGGAAAAAACATTCACAATTCTGAACCTTTGTGTGTTGACTGTTGGAAACTAAATTTTTAAATGTCCGCTTGCAATATAACTTTGGTCCATAAAATGTTTTCGAAGGTGCAATATGACAATGTCACTTTGCTGAACATAACGATAATAAAAAAATAGTCCTTCAAGAAATTGACGATATGAAAAAAAAATTATAAGAATTTCACCTAGAAAAAACGAATTATTTTTATGTAATTAAAGTCAATTATCGATAAAGATTTTATTAAAAATTTTATTGTAAAATATTAAGAGTGATTGCCAATTAACAGTTTTCGATGTAAATATGTGTAATGATTTGAGTAAGTTTTATGTTTCATTTATTTATTTATATACCTACGAATTATAGTTTAAGAAAATCTAACAATCTTTGTGAATCGAGTAGAGACTTGACTATCTGAAAGAAAGGGTATAGTTTCTTGCAAAAACAATAACAAAAAGTCACATTAACAAACTTATACACTAATATATAATCTCTACATTAGGAGTGTAGTCACTTAAGTTGGATTGGGTGTAACTAGATTATGTGATTTGCATCAGTATTGAAATATATCACGTTATGAAACATTTTAATTTACCCACAACTAAATTATAAATTCTATTATTTTCCTTATTCGCTATAAAATCTTAAGATAGTAAAATCCATCTCCTCAAAATTGTACTTCGACATTTCCATTTTGATTTAATATTATTAAAAAAAATTGTAAAGGTCTCTAGACTCGTGTTGATGTTTACAAAATAAGTTACATATTTTGTTTAAAATTTTTCAAAATAAGTTGTACTTCTTTGTAGTTACCGGTATTTACCAGATACTTTTTAGTTTATAAATAAAATGATAATCTATGCAAAATCGTCATTGTCTAACATTTAATGTGACAAATGATAAAATTCAAATTAAAATGCAATCTAATGACATCATCATGAATTGAAGTTAACTTGTTTTTAGACGCAAATTCGTCGGTGTGAGAATATTTCGTCTTAGCTTCATGTTAAAACTACCTTATAGTTTATATTACCAAATCAAATACTCTGTTTATGTTAACTAAACTTATACTAAAATAGATGCAGCACTTGTCTAGTAATAAAGAAACAAACATACATAAGACACGAGAAGAATTTGATGTCCATAAATTATTTTGCAAAGTTGAAATATTTAACAAAAATATCCACATTATTTGATTATATGATATTTTTGTATAATTTCTTAACTTTAACACTATTAATAGCTTTTCACACTGGATTTTCTGGGAAACCTCATTGAGAAGCTCAATATTACAAATTGTAAATCTCTTTAAATCGCTTTTCCCTTCATATTCTAATAATTTTGGCAAATCGTACAGTTATATACAATATAATTGTTATTACATGAACCATGTTATGACCCATATAAAATGAAAAGTACATGTAGTTATGAAAAACGATCACGCAATGTGCCAGATATCATTGCAAATGGAATTGTTACTTATTTCACAGATATATATTTACATATAAAATTAAATAAAAGTCTCTTCTCGCTCGGCAGCGAACAGGGAACAGTGTTTACAAGGTCTAGCAAAATGTATTTTTAGCGGAAGCAATGTGCCTTAAAAAATCTTATCCAAAATTGGCACACAGAATTGGAAAGACAGAATTCTTCCTAGAAAGTTAGAAAAGAATGATATTTTTGGGTTTGCCTATTGTTAATAATTTTTATTTATTTTATTATAATGTTAAATAAAATTTTAAGGGTGAAAATGACAAAGAAATTTTTAAAACAATTTTGAATTCATAAAAAAACAACCCAATTTTTAAATCAATCATAGGTATTCAGTATTAAGAGAATACTGAAACGTGGAATAAATTGAATAACGAAAATTTGACCCTGGTCAAGAAATGGTTTTGCTTTCCATATATTTAAGCAAGTTCGTAACCAAAATATTAAAGACATGCGCGTGTAAAAAAATGCAATTACATTGCTATGCTTGCTTTGGTAATAGAGTCAATATTGTTTATTTATTGTTTGTTACCAAATTAGTTTGTTAACTCTTGATTTCGTGACTATTTTGATAAAACATTGTTCTCAGTTTTAGTTGTTTGTAAGAATGTAGTACTTCAATAAATTAATTTTAATTTTGAAACACGTAATTTCTAATTTTTATAGATCCGATACAGTGAAGAAATATGTAACAATAAGAACAAATGATTTGGGTAACCAACCCCACGTGCGGAACAAACATAATTTTTCTCAATTTGTCAATTTTTTAAATTTTTTAATTAATAAAGTAATTTTTTTATAACCTGTGTAATTTGTGTTGGGAAATATAAATTACATAAATTTTCTTTTTAGTCACACTCGTCAGGCTTTTAAGTTAACTTTTGTTTAACAAGAAATCGAATTTCAGGCTTAATTTTTATTTTCAAAATGATAAAGATATAAAGCATACGCAGATTTTGAAATTTTGTGAGCTTTGTTTACTCTCTATATTGTTTATGTTTCAAATGAGTGTTTACAGATTTTTTAAAGTTAATAAAAATGATGGAAAAATTAATTACAAAATTCACAGAGACTATTTCGAAGGTAAAAGTTAATATTATACTTAAAAAATAGGTCAAAAAATGTTTTAATAAATATGGAAGCTATTGTTCCTCGTTTATAAGTTTGAATTTTTATAATTTTTAAAAATACATCGTAAGGTAATACAGAAAAACTTATGTGGAGAGTTTAAACATCCAACGAGCACAATCAAATATAATTTAAATATCTAAGGATAAAATGAGAAAAGTTAAAGTAAAGTAACAAAGTCAAATATCGATAAGGTCGAGAATTGTTTCTTGCTTAGTTTTGAGGATTTGATAAACGTATTCAACAGCTTCAAGATGATGGAACCAAATACATTATTCACAAAGTTTTCTATGAGTTTCCCATTGTCATACCTATATTCTTTTTGCATAAAACGTTAACATGAATTTTAAGGTAAATAAAATCAAAATTCTTGTATGTGTAAATAATGGTACTTAGTATCACTTAATACATGACATAATTTTGTGTTATTGTTATTTGGAACAAGGAAATCTCATTGTTTCATATCCAATTGTAAATTAGTAAAGCAAATTTGTTTTCTGAGGTTTCAAAAAAAAGATGTTGGATTTAAAAGAAAGTTTGATAGCATGAAATGTTTATTTTATTGATTTGAGATAAATTTTTATTATGGTACCTACTTTTCTAGTTACGTACGTAAAAAACGATTACGCTTCAATTTTAAAGAAGTGACCTTAAGAATAGAAATTTATGGAGTTTAGGAAATTTCTCACCTTTAACGCAATGATACGTTCTCAATGCAGAAATATGTGTAGCAAATTTTATAAAAGGTTCCGGAAATGTTTATTTTCACGCGTGTCATGGAACTTCATTACAAATATATTACGTACGATTATGTTGAAGATATGGACGATTATGTGATCTGAACTTGTTACTTGTTACGTAATAATAACTTAATCACGGCCGGATAAGAATGTCAGTCAAAAATATATGATTAAATATTTCTAAGACCGGGTTTTTCCACTTGAAAAAATTTTCACTCTCAATTTATTTGTATACATTAAAATATTTTTATGTATTTAAGTTTTTATGGGAGCGATATTTAATTTCATTGTTTCTTTTTATTTCACGCCATATTAATTAGGATCGCCAGGCAAAGTATTTACTTCTAAAATTTCGTGCCACTTTTCCTAACCCTTTAGAAAATATTAGGCCTTGAGAAACCACCGAACGGAGGTAAATAAATTATAAGAACACTCTTTCCATTGAAACCTTAAGTTTAAACGGATTCTGACGATTTGACAATTAAGTAATAACAGAGTTGAAAAATAATGAAATAATGATTTTCATGGTATTAGAAAGTTAAAAGAAAAAGTTTGAAAATGTTAAATACTTTCAAATCCATAAATTGCCCAGACAACCGAAATGATAGGCAAAAGAGTGTGATTTAATAAACACCATTATTTTATGTATTGATGGACGTTTTAGGAATTTACAATAAACTTTTTGTGTCTTATGTAAACAAAATAACATTAAAAAGAACGGAAGTATGCCAGACGTCACTTGAAATGATACCGACCGAACTTTTTCCGGTACTCTAGTCAAGCGGAATTAAACAAGGGTATTTTTCGACCATTCAATTTCACCGAATACTGGTTTTTATACGAAACGCTTTGTAGTCCCCGAACGATTCTTTTCGAAATTTCATGTAACCGGACAATTTTTGCCTGATGTATTTGGCGTTGAACTACCTGTTCATTTTAATATGATGTTTAATTGCAAACTATCTAAAGATTACAGAAATAGAACCGAACCAATTTCCGCCGAGGCATATTTGGCGTTACGTTTGCCTGCGGTTTCGCTAACATGGAAAATTGGAAAAAATGGTATATAGAGGATGTTATATTTCTACCTCTGTCCATGATCTTATTCTTAACGGAGTGATTTTTTTAAGTAATAAAATAAATATTATTCTAAATTATAAAATATTTTGCATAAAAAATTTCTGGTGATATCGGCAAGTAGAATTTCTGACAGAAATACATAAACAACATAAGGTTGATACCGTTTCATCCATTCTAAATGTAACATTACTTGCAATTGATCTTATCCGGATTAATTAAAAGTAAAGTATATACCTGTAAAAAGAATAACGTGCTCACAATGTACCTGTATAATTTACTATTGCCTCATGTGTGCTGTTTATTTCATTCCAGTTTGTCCAAAATGTTTTTGAGATTAATTTTTTGATAAATTTTAAAAACACCATCACATGGTTGGTTTTGATAAGTCAAAGTAATGTTTACACCAATTTATAATCTTAAAAATATTTCATGTTTAGAGCTAGTCCTATTTGGAAAAATCCGAAATCTAAGACACATATTCATTTCCTGGAACAATCACTTTAAATAGAAATTCAGTTGTTTTTGTTGGATTTCGATTAGGATTTCCATGCAGAAGTCGAATCATAATATTTAATATATATTATAGATGGCAAAGCTCGAAGTCATTGTTATTATCATGTACAATAAATGAAATTATTCACCTTTGTTAAATGTATTAGTGGTCTCGTCCAAATTTATTTCCCGTCTAACATAGCATTAAAAATGTAAAATCACTAAATAGAACTGCATCATGGGTAGATTGCAATACACCTATTCTATTATAAAATCATACCACTTTTTTATAAAATTTAAAAATTAACACCAGTCATTAACAAGAAATGCCACCTACATCTTTTATTTTAATAAACGTTAGAAATGTAACAATTTTGCATAAATACCTTCTGAGCGGACGATGGTGAATAAAAAAAATTGCCGTTTGAAAATCTTCAACATCTATAATTCGCCCAAATATCTAAGATTATAAAAACACTGTCATTCATTTTTAAATAAACTTATTTGAACATCTGTATTAACACACTATTGTTTAATTTAGCATTTGGATAAATTATAATTTGTTTATTCATAATAATACACAATTGTACAATTTTAATTACAATTTCAAAATAACCCTAGATGATTTACTTATTATTTAATGTGACAACATTCACAAATGTCATTTAAATCAATTTTAAATGTGGATTCGTGTTTATTTATAAAACAAATTTTAAAATCACTATCTTATTATAGCCATAGAATGTAAAATGTGTATTTGTGCGTATTAGCGATTTTTCTTAAATTTTGTACTACGTTGCTGAGTTAGTGGAATTAGCAAATATATAGTTTTTTAGTGCGAGTGGATATTGAGACGTAATTTTATGGTATGCCGAATGCAATTACTGGCTAAGATCTTAGAATATACCCTGAGTGGTCTCCGAATCGGCGACAGCCAAGTCAAGGCCAAGTAATTATCAATGCCATCCCAAAAATACATGAGAATAGCCCCATCATTCCGGTGTGATTAGGTGATACACTTCAAAAATATCTGGCTGGGTGAAGCAACTGGTACTCCGCAACGAATTTGAAGCCAAGATGAGATATCAGATTGTTGAGGCGTTCAACACAATACGGTGGCGCATTCGAGAGTAATCCAACATAATGAAAGTAGTTCACTCCATTGTCGTCGGTATTGTCGTCGGTTGCAAAACTGCATTAAGGTAAGATAAATTCATTCTTAAACAAAATAATTAGAATTTTAACTATTATGTCTGTGTGCTACACTTTATTTGCTGCTTTTTTTATGTAAATGACAGTTCATTTTGACGTATAACAATTTAAAATACTCGTACGTTGTTGCCAAACCGGCAATTGGCGCTATTTATAAAAGTTGCTAATTTACACGTAAGGATGATTTCACACAACATTTAAACTTTAATTACTTTATAAACTAGGTGAATGAATAAAAAAAACTAACATTTTGCCCGATTACACAGATTAATTGCACAAATGGTTGAAGTGGCGCTCACTATTGACGATATATACTGTATTTGCTAGGCGTAATTTGTTTTCACATTGTAAACAGGTAATATATATATATATATATATATATATATATATATATATGTATATATATATATATATATGTATGTATGTATGTATGTATATATATATATATATATATATATATAAACTAGTACTAAGTTTCTTAATAAAATTTGTTTATTGGTCATGGCAAAACTTATTATCGACATATCTTTTTCCATTTTCATTAATTTAACAAAGAGGGTCCTCATCATAAGGCGGATTTGGAACAACTAGGAAGATACGTATAACAAGTTAAATTGCGCTATAATGAGTGGATATGAAAAAAGAAATTTTATTTATATTCTGTCTTTATAACTTTCAATAAATTCATACTTCTTTCACCACGGGCGGTGTATCATTGGTCATTTCTTCCCCTTTTTTCGTTGGACTCCTAGTCTCCACGGAAAACAATTTAGTTACCATTTATTGACAAATATCAGTTAAAACGCCTCTATAAATCAATTTTGTAAGTCATGTCTATTTGTTAGTTCCAATTCAAACGCACAAGATTGGAAGGCACCTAGGCTACAGTCGAATATGTATCGAGGATAACCAAGCAACGCTATAATGAGGGTTCACTATTATGGCTCGTCTTGAAACAGTTCATTAAGGTGATTTTCCTTGCTTTTTATATTAACGTGATACTGTTTTAATTCTCTTCTTGTTTTGTTAACGACTTATTGATATTTTACTATTTTGTGTTGTGCTGCCTATATGCATGTGTATATTATTATCATGCCATATGCATCATACCGTGTACATTTTACATATATGTATATACATATATATATATATATATATATATATATATATATATATATATATATATATACACTAAAAGGGGTTTATAGAATTGTTATTGTCGTCGGTTCTAAATAGGTAATCATTAGCCTGTTACGGTAAATGATAATTTCCTAAAATCAGGTTTATAAAGTTGAAAAAACGGATGCACCGATTTTATTGTAAAATACACAAAATAATTGTTACGCTAAATCAACTATTTAAGTACACTTTTCTTTGAATCACAACATAAAGAATACATTAAAATATTAACAAATATTTGAAACATACTTGTTACAATAATGACTGGACTACAATAATGTTTAAAGTGATTTTTTCTAGCACTTCTTTCATTGGTGAAATAATTATTGAGTATTCGATACGAATGTCTTATGATGCGATTCATATCATGATCGCGTGGCCGCATTGAATTATTATTTGACTAGTCGGAAATTACAACGTGATACTATTTAGTTATTATACTAAAACCATTTTCGAACCAACATTACGCGAGGTTTAGTTATTCCAGTGAATATTAATCCACGTAAGTAATTTAATAAGCGACGATATGCATTCACATCGGTATATAGCCAGGTGTGCGGATGTGAGTGCATACGGTCACTACTTTAATCAACTATATCTTGGGCTCAACGAGTCTCTTGTACGTATTAACGATGACCGATGATATGCAGGATTTTACTGGAAACAAAATCACGAATAGTTCGGGAATAATACAATAAACATGAGTAAACTGGATTTCATTAATCGTTTAATAAATATAGGATTAGTGAAAAAAATTTAAAAGTGATAAAATGTATTTGTTGATAAAATATATTATAAGAAGATAAAAATTTTGCACGTAAAGTAATGGCTAAAGTACAGAACTACCTTGATAAAAAAGACGTAATTTTTTAATTTAATTATTGAGTAATAAGTGCTTTAAATACTGAGATCATAAATGTAAGTTTACTTACATTATACCATCAAAACTGCTATAAAAAAATTATAAATTAACATAGTGATTTAAATTGGAATGAAAAATATGTGGTCAGAAATTGCTAGTTTATATTTGTTCTCAAATGAATCTAGAGGTTATTTTATATTTATGCATTTTTATACTACCCTTATAATTCTATTAGCCGTGAATACAACACTTTTATCATATAACCAAGATGTTAATTACCGTAACAATGTGTAAATCTTGATGATTTATTTTCAATTGAAAAAATAGCCAAATGATCAAAACGCCTACGTCATAAAACTTAGGTAATATACGGAAAAAGTTCTTAATTCTAATAATTCAGTGTTTATAACGTAAATATAATTTTTTTTCCATAGTAAATTACAATAATTTATTACAATAAACGCTGAATGGAAAGTAAAATATTTATCAAAGTAAAGAAGAAAAGCGATCCAGAAAGTATTATTTTTATACCCTTTTTTAGAATTCCGTGCCTCAAAAATAAATCTTTATAAGATGATGCATATTACAAAGATTGTAAAAATTATTCTTCTTAAATTCTTAGATTTCTTAAATCTCCAAGATATTCCACAAAAAGTGTATAAAATACATTTTTGAAACATACTAAAGAGCAGAGTTTAGAGGGAAAATATAATAATAAGTTTTTTTCTAAACATACAAGTACTGATTAATTGGCAGGTCTGTATTCTGTTTGTCCGTCATTTTTTTTAAACTCAATACATTAAATAAAAAAGTAAAGTCATTAAATATTTTAATAAACCATTTTCAAAGTACCCGCGTAACTTTATAGTGCAAAATTTCTACTTGACTACACGGAAAAGGATCCCTGTTTTTTAAATTTAAATGAATTCTTTAAAATGTCAATATCAATTTTATTTATTTCCCGCACAATTTTATGTGCGGAAACACCACTATTTTTTAATATCCAAATGTACATACTAAGGTCATAACTGGCGGTGAATTCACGTCATGTTATTTTTTAAATATTCATTTATTTGTGAAATATTAGTATATTCGCTATCGAAATTCATCATATCCTTAACGGGTGCACTTGTCAAAATTAATTAATCTTCAATATATATCAAAGTTCAAAGCTCACATGCTGATATATTAGATCGAATAATTAACGTAGCCACAAACTTTTGATCAAAATGACAGGATGTCAAGTATACAATTTCAAACCTTTAATGCTAAAGTGCCCTTGTTATACCCACGTATGGTTTTGACACAACTGACGATACCGTTTGCTAATTTTGATTTGAGCGTATTAATTCATAATTTTATTAATATATACAGAATTTATGTTAAAGAATGTCTTCTATGTGGATATATTTAGACACTGCATTAGTTATACACCTTCATACTAGTTGGAGTATAATCGACGAATACATTGACAGATGACATAGAGAAATACTTATAATAAATAAAATATGAACTTTGTCTGTGGGTACTGGGTTAAAAGGTGTGTACACATTTTTAATCTGGAATTGTTTGCGCGTGCGTATGCGTGCGCGTGTGTACGTGCGCGTGTGTATACGTGCGCGCGTATTTGAGCGTGTGTGTTTGCGTGCTTCCAAACCTCGAAAAGTAATTTAAAATGTTTAAAAATGGTTGATGTTGTGTAAATAAAATCATTTTCTGAATTTTATTTAAATCTAATTTCCTAAAAGCAATTTTCTCTTGAATTTTATTAAAAAGCTAGACGTAAAAAATTTGATTGTATGTCAAATTTAAAAACGGAAATATATATTTTTGTTTATCATTAGGTAAAATTATAATTTTTGAAAATTGATTTACAGTAAGTAGTTACTGTAGCATGATTTACAACAAGTATATCTTTATAGTATCTTGTTAATTCCTGCTCGGAATGTATACTTGTGAAAATGGTGAATAAATAAATACTAAAAATGTAACTTGTAAATTACTACTTTCGTTGCTACCAAATTACATTTAGTACTGTAATGGAACATGACATATTTTTGATTGTAAATTTTATTTTAAACATTTACAGACAGCCCAAAGCCCACTATGTGGTATTTTATTAAGCACACAGTTTTGGAAAAGACTGGGTCTAGTGGTAGCATGAATTTGTATAGCGCCGCTCTCTAACTGCAACTTGCCTTATTGTTGTAGGAGGTGATGAGAATTAATATAATTATAAGATATGGACATTTACATTTTCTTACAAGACAATACAAAAAATATGTATATAAAATTTTGATGTACTTTTGAATCAAAATTTCAAATATATACCACGCAGTAGAAAATGTAAATCAATGAAGGAATACAGAATGAAAAAAATTAAATTTTAAGAGTAATACATGCAAGAAAAGAAAATCATATAGATTTCTTTTAACTTCCAAATCGTATAAATTTTCTTAATTTTTTTTCTACTGCTGCTGCTCATATAATTACATTTTTGCTTTGGTAAAAAATATGGTACGAGTGGACGTTCAAAAATCCACCGAACAGGAGGGTTGCAGGTTTTAATAAAATTTTGAAACTACTTTTTATTTTTCTATGTAATCTCTCTGACACTTAATGTGTTTATTAGGTTTTGAAATTAATTTGTTTAAATCATCAGAAAATATTTTTCGCTTTTCTCCTGAAAATGAGCTGAAATTGCTTCCTTCCCCTCACTGTCGTCCTTCAATTTTCTTCCTCGGAGCTCTTTTCTTAGGTTTAGGGAAAAGTAAAAATTGCTAGAAGTCAGCTTTTGCGACGGCGTAGACGTTCATAGGACCCATATTGCATTGACTTCAGTCATGGCAAGATGGTCTTATAGCATTCTCAAAATTATTATATCTGATACAACAAGTAATGCAGAAAGTTGGTTCCTTTTCCAAGGTAGCATCTTCCAATACTAGTTTTTCGTCTTTCTTGACATTATCCAACGTGTTAGCCTCAATCGACCGTCCTGCGCGGGGGTCGTCTTCAATCAAGCCCCGGTTTAAATAAACCATGCCGCTTGTAAACCATCATTTTAAAAGGGTAACAATCTCCGTAAACAACTAACCATCTTATTTATAATGGTTTGAGGAGAACTTCCTTACTTGACGAGGAGTTTAATCATAGCGCATTGTAGATTTACTTCTTTAAAAGACGATTATTTAATATTATAATAATTTAACGAATGACGCTAGGAACTGTACTTATATCTCTATCCTCTAATTAATTCTTAATTAGTGTAGTACCGATAAAGAATATATGCTTCCTCCCTTCTCCTTCATTTACGGACTTTTAGATCTCCCTTCGTAAAATTTTGGCGAATTCAAAATGCTTGTCGTTTGAACTAAAAATCAAGGGTCTTTGTGTCATTTTATTCACTTCTCCGTACGTATTCATAACCTAATATTAATGATGGACAATGAAATAAAGATACATGAATCGATTATTTATAAAACAAAACTTATTTTTGAAAGTTCGAACTCATATGTTCTTTAACCTTTTTTTACGTTATTGGACATTATTTTACCTAAACTTGAGATTTACAACCATCTGATTATCGGAATCAAATCTGTTTATTAATGTACTATAATCGAAACTCTGCACTGGGTGTTTTTATCATTAATTGCAAATATAAAGTATTTAAAGCTACAGATTTTGGTAAGCCTACTTCTTTCTTTTCCAAATGGATCCACTTATTTTTCAGTAAGCAAATTCTATAATGTTATAAAATTATAATTCAATCATCCGCATTCGGAACGATTGAATAATAATCTGCACCTTATTGTTTCCTGTTAGTTGAAAGTTAATATTTTCTTAAACGGTAAATGCCTTTAGAAAAAATGTAATTACGCCGTAGAGGAATATGGTTTTTTGTTCGTTAAATTTTAAAATACTCACAATGTTAAGTTTCCCTTTTTATTTTAAACACCTCACAAGTATACATTTAACCCAAGCAAAATAGTAATTTAGCTTTAGTGTATATCTTGATGTAAATGATACTGATTAATGAAGACACCTGTAAAACAGAAATATTTTTATTTATATATATTAGCTACAGATTTATAATAATCGGATGCTATCTAACGAAACTCATACTTACTGATACACTTTAATTTTTTTTTAATTTCGTCATTACCTGTAAGTGGTTGATCGAGACCACATAAGCCTCACATACTTCCTTTACTCGAACTGTCGGAACGTGTAAATTTGCCGTATGTTCTGGACGTTATATTGACAAGCTGCATTTGGAATTCGTTGAATTTGGTGTTTTTTTGGTATTAGAAAAATTTAGTAAATTATGTATTCAAGAATTATCCTCAAAATGGTTAAATTTAAATCCTATAAATTTGATGGCGCTCCATACAGAAAATCGCTAGATATTATATTTCATAGGTATGTTCACATATAACGTTGGTTGTTTCAATTCACAATTTTGCCGTTATTTATTGTAAATATGGAATATCAAGAATTGTTTAACAAATCAGGTTTAAAACATTGTGTAATTATTAATATAATCACGAGTAGCACGAGTATTGGGCTTACTTTTTTATTCCAATAATGAGTAATATTTTTAAATCGTAAATCGTTAAAAGAAACTAAGGGGCGTGAAGTGAATATTTAACTTAAAAATAAAAATATTTATTTTATACCTTCGTTCTCAATCTGATGTAATGTGAAAATATTTGGTCTCCAATTTTATTAATTTTATTTTCAAATTTTACTGATATCTTACCATAAGAGCCACCATGTCAGTTTATATTTACTAGTGGTCATCCAAATGTAGAAATTTGACCGTAATTCATTAAATTATTAAGCTTGAATTTTATTCGTTTACGTGAATATCATTCGGTCAATCTGACTTTTTAAAATTCTTTTTCGACAATCTTTACTCTGTGTGATTGACTACAGACAATTATATGTTTGACATTGACAATATGAATGTAGACAAACAATCTTTTATTGACGAATTTTATTAACGAATCTAACATAAACGACGAAAATATTAATGTATTTGTAATATATAATTGAATGTATTTAAAACACATATTATAAACAAATTTTAGCTTTCTGCATTTCCTCTTCATATAAACTTTAACTACGCCAAATCTTCCACTTCTCCGTGCTCGTAAAAAGCTTAGAAAGAGGTGCAAAGTTTTTTTCTCATATGTTAAAATATGTAGATTTCGTGTTTAGATCTAATTTACGTTTCTTTGTTGGTAGATTTATTCAGCTGGGTATTTTAGCATAAGAGGATACATATTTAATATTAAAGATTTATTATAGGAAAAGGTTAGAAATATTTTTAGAATTTTTATATATTATTAACATATCATTTATTATAAATAAGATCAAATATTAGATTTAAACACCTGTTTTCTTTTTACGAATTTGATAAGAAGATGTTGCACTAATTTCAAACAAATGTACATAAATAAATAAAGAAAAAATGAAGGGTATAATAAAGAGGCTTTAATTTTAAATACCATTTCCCCTTTCAGCAGTGGACTTACAGTTTTACCTTTACGATAATTATCAGTAACTAGTTAAAACGAACCATCTGTCTGTGTGTTGGAAATATTTGAATTATAATCTGTATCCATTTATTTCCATAACACTAAAGGATATAATATTATTTTTAAAATGTATTACAAAAATGTCTCATGTACGTGGTGCTACTGAATTGAGACACACCTCTCAATATTAGACTCCGCCTTTAGGTTAGGTGTCATCTAGTCCTAGTATCAATAGAATCTCAGTTCGTCAATGTTATTTCATGTGGTAGACAAAGAGAATTTTGCCGCTTCTTCCTTCAAAATATGACGTTGTTTATACTGAGGTATGAGAATACAGAACGGCTTACGTTTACATTATTATCTGTAATTAACTGTATTTAATGCAAACTTGAGGCGAGATCTGTTTATGTTTTAAATTTTCTTAAAGGTGGTTTGACTTTCCCCACCATTAGTTTTTTTCTAAACCGCCTAAATTTATTGTCACCTGAGTGAGAATTACTTATTCGTAAGAGACGAAAAATCCCTTCTTTAAATGTATGGAACAAACACTTGGCTGCGTCAGGAAAGTAAATCCTTATTCGTCGTTTTTCAGTTATTGCAAATTCACAAAACAAGAACACTCAGTTTTCTTCTTGAAGTTTCCATATTTTTTTTCTATATTTTTCTCGATGCTAACCTAAATATTGTACAACGCTCTCTTTATGTAAGCTACTAAATATATTCGAAAAGTCTCTGTAATAATTCAAAAAAGTTATCTGTTAATTTATTGTTAACCTAATATAGTTTTTCCCATCGTGCAGTAAGGAAAACTATGAAGCTATGAATAAATTTGGATTGGCATAAGTAATTACCACGGAATTTCCCCTGGAATATGTTTTCATTCATTGTTGCCTTTTTAAGATCTTTTATGAGTTTCCCCATTATTGTGCTACACGCGTGTGGGTCCACACAATACTGTGCACTATTTATATGGACCCACACGATCCAATTTTAGCTTGTATCGGTTCGAAAAGCCAGTATGCCAATGAGTAACGTCAACTCGAAATTACCTGATTGATTGATAAATCTCCACCAAATAAAGTTTCCTATGATTATTTAACATTTTTCAATATTTTATTACAATTTCGCCTTTGGAATAAAATTTGTACATATTTTAAATGTTTAGTATTTTAGCTACTTAATCAACTGATAGAAGAAAATTTGGTTAATTTTTTATAGTATTGGACATTGGATTGGATTGTATTGGATAGGGATTGGACATGACGATCAATCGTATTTCTTTTAATTTCTTAAAAAAACGAATGGTAATTCAAACTTTGAGAAAAATATTCTATTTATATTTGGCTTATGTTTTCGATGACAAAAACTTCTTAACAATAAACACTATATAATAATATGTACAAGTGGTAGACGCAAAAGTTGAAATGTGAGTATTTTGATCATGCCATGGTCGACATACCAATAACATTGGTCAAGCAACCTTCGGTATAATTTAGTTCCCTCATCTTGATAGAAAATAGGATAGAAATATTTGTACAACGATAGTAGTAGCAGTATAATAGAATAAAAATATTAGAACTACATAAAAAAAATTAAAGAGACAGTAACTTAAAATATTGTTTTGATATAAAATGAAAAAGAAACATAATTGATGTCCTTGTCATCAAAAAGTAACACATGTGGCATTTTTGTTTATAAAATCGAAGAAGATAATGTTATATTATACTACAAAACGTAGTGACTATATTAAATACGAGTCTTTTCCATTAATTTCTGGATGTTATAGAAACTTCTCAAATATCTCTGCTTGGTTATGTAAAGAGCACGGCTTTAAGTCCTCTTTTCATGTTGATCAAATTTCACAAAGAAAACTTCCAGTGCTCCCATTTCATAAATTCTATCTGGGGTGAAAAACGAGCGACAAAATATGCAATATACGCTAAAATGTGGAAGGAAATACACGGTTCTTTGACAGAGCCAAGCACTGTTTAAAATTTTTCGAAGAATGAAATTCTAAACTCTCCAATACTCCTTACTCAAGGCATTAATTTTGGAAAAAAAATAAAAAGCCCTGAAACAGATTCTAGATCTACTGTCATACATCTCATAGTACAATAAAAATACAACTGTATGGTTAGCTAACAGATAAGCTAACAGACATTGAACTTCAGAAGATGGCTCGATCTCGCATAGCAAAAGTGACACGTGAAAGGATATTTTTATTTGGATAGACTGCCTTTTTTCGTTCAACTCTCTCTCTCTTTCTGTCTCTCTGTCTCTTGCCTTCTAACTATAATCTGTCTCGAGCATCATTTAATCACAATTTAAGCGTTGTTAATCTAAAGGGTCCAAGTACCAATTTTATTATTTACAGATTTAACAAGAAAAAAGTGAATATAGGATTAAGTTCCTGAAGTAATTATTTATTTTATGGGTAAACAATAAAATAGATGTTTTATAAATAATAAAAGTCAGTGATCTTTGAAATCGGTATTCAACGGAGATAAGTCGAAACAATTGCCTAACTTTTGAAAAGTCTTAATATCCTCATTACAAGAGAATTGTCTAAGTCCTGTTATAATAGAAACTCAGAAAGTGATCTGTTGCATATTTAAAGCTATCTATGTATTACTAGCTGGAGACTGATTTTATTAAATTTCATTTGCTCAGCGTTACCTTTACGGTGATACAGTTCTAGATCTGTGGTATAATTATTTTTATTTCTTTGTTTAGAGCGTTTAACTTTTGCATGCATCGAATCACACTTTTGATAGGTATCAGTCCTCGAGCACCGGAACTTCAAATTACAAAAGCGCTTTTTGAAGAGATTTTAGGAATATCTATAGTTGACCAAAATTTCTGTATATTTTTCTTTGAACTTTATGACTAAAGGGTTAATATTCAAATCGGAATTAGGTAGTACTTTTGGATATCATGTAGACTGTAATGTTTTTTTCGACATGGGAATATCTTCATATAGTCGATAAAAATATTTTCTAAATTGACGATCGATGAGTGGCGTAGACGGCTATAATCGAAATAATGCATTAAAGAAACATAAAAGTCTATGAGTAATATGCTATGTCTATTGAGAAAACACTGTCTAGTCCCTGACGCGCCATGCCATAAAATAAAAAAAAAGAAACATTCAATACGAATCATAATTTTAATATTCCATTTTGTTAATATTTTCAATTATATTATTACAAAGAGAAATAAATTAAATGTTAATATTATGTTTTACCTACGAGACAATAAAATTGATTCGATCACGTGATGACTATTAATTGTTATTAAACTTTCCAGACCAAATATTACATGAATACGTAGCGTAAACCCAGTCCAAGAAGAAAGTCGAATTTTAATTATAAGATTAAAACATTTCTTGGTAATGAATTATGCAAATTTAACATCTCATGTTTAGCAGGAAACCATTTTTTCTTCTCTGTTACATTTACCCACTATCCCTTAATTTTAACATCATTTGGAAACAATAGTTTGAAATCTAAAAAATTAACTTGGAAAAAACAACAGTCTGAACTCAAAAAGAATGTCGATATAACATTGAACTGTAGATATATTTCAAACGATAATATAGATATTAGTCCGTGCGTCGCTCCGTCGTGCGTAATGTAAACCAAGATACTGATAATACAGCATGTTTAAAAATACAGTGTTCAGCAAGGTCTCGTTGATTTTCTCGCGAAAACCAAATTTATAGAATTAAATGCATGTGGTAGTAACGTCTCAACATAATTCTGTGTTGTTTTAGGCTTAAATATTACAGATAAGGATTTGCATTGTTAGGTTTATAAAGCACATATCTTTGCAGCGCTGCTTGAGACTTCTTGTCGTATACAAAAAAATTATGCTGATGCAAGCTAGGAATTTACGTAAAATTTTTGAATGAATTAAATAAACCTTTGCAAAAGAAGTCCATTAAATATCAAATTAGACGAGAATAAAAAGGAAAAAAAAATATAGCCGATGCCATAGAATCAGTTGAATAAAATTATCTGAAATACAAAAGATTATAATGGGTATAATCTTTTGTATTTCAGATAATCATAATTAAACTCAACATTCCGAAACTTATTTTTAAAGATATTTAGACTCTTAGACAGCTCAATGAAACAGAAATATCAATTTGTTTATTATTTTAAAAAAAGTTTGGAAATGGCTTTAAGAGATATTGCAACGACTCCTCGTTTTTATATCTGAATTTTTTCTGGAACAATGGTTAGACACTTACTTGGCTTATTTATGTTTTGAACATCCACATTATTGATCATATTTTAATAATCGCACTTCATGTCAGCAATTTTTTTTCTAGTAATTAAATCTGGTGGTTCAATAATGACGAGAAAGCGCAGTTTCGTTGAGCGCAAATTTAATTAATGTTTTCAAACGTCTTAGATAGCCTAAATTTTTAGTGATTTTGTTGACATTTAAAAAAAAAAAAAAAAAAAATATATATATATATATATATATATATATATATATATGTATATATATATATATATGTAAATTATTGACTTTGTCAAATTAGTCTCATTGATTCACACTTAAGCTGTATTCTGTGTTATTTCCAAATTATTAAACCGACTTAGAAGTTTATTAGTTACATTTCGAGGTGGAATAATTAGAAATTATATTTTGTATTAAGAAATATAATATCAGTCTGGGTTCATGTGACTACCAAATCCATTTCAACATGGAAAGCTGAAAAAAATTCACAAAATCTATCTGATTATCTAAACCAATAAGACGAGTTCTACTTCCGCACATTCGTTGTGTGAAAGCAGATGGAAGTAAACAGAAATAATTTTCCGCTAAGGGTATGATAAACATATTTAATACGTGTTTGCTGCAATGCTTGGTTTTGAGTGGAAAATGGAGTTGATGTTAGTATTTGTCGTAATTTTTTAAGAAGAGTTTTCGGATTCGTTTATTTAGTTTTTCATAGAGTTTAGTTTATCGAATATGTTTTAATAAATTATATTCATAATAACTTATTCTGTCAAAATTTTCGTTCGACACAGTAATGGAGTTGGTTTTGAGTGGAAAATGGAGTTGGCGTTAGTATTTGTCGTAATTTTTTAAGAAGAGTTTTCGGATTCGCGTATTTAGTTTTTCATAGAGTTCAATTTATCAAATATGTTTTAATAAATTATATTCATAATAACTTATTCTGTCAAAATTTTCGTTCGACACAGTAATGTAGTTCTTTGATGCATTCTGGTGTCTTTTATTTCCTTGTTTACTTTCCATTCTCTAGCTATCGATATATTATGATTCCAGCTCCTGCTAGACATATAAAACCTTAATAGAGAAATGTCGCATTTGAATATTTAACAGCCAATTTTTTTTATAGCAGCCGGGATAAACGCCATCTTCTAGAAATGTTTATGAAGTAAAAATTAAGCATAGTGTAAGAAGAATGAAGGACCTTAACAGGTCCTTGCTACGTTTTTTATACATTGCTTCTAACTTATTAACAAAATGTAATATTTGGTCCAAATATATTTAGCGAATTTTTTTATAATTGACTTCATATATATATTTTCTTTAAGTGGACTTTTCCAAGTACCTCATGATGAATTGTTTCCATATGTCATAATTTTAATTAAATGTCATAATTATACCAAAAGTACCTACCTTCAGGGCGAACTTATACAGTTAGTATTCTGTGCTATTTTATTGATGTGCATAGGCTTGCAAACATAGGTGAAATTTTTACCATTCGTGAGTGACTTGCGCAACCATCATGTCTACTCTGCCAGTGTAAACCTCGTTATACTGACATTTGTTAACTTTATGCATATTATTATATTAAAAAATACCATCAATAATTTTTATTTATTTTGAAATGAAGAATTTATTTCAAATCATTATTTCTTCGCTGTCGTTAAAACTGTGATACAATATCGCATTTTGCATCAAAATTGTCAATTGAGAATGCTTGTAGAATGACCTTGATATATTGCTATGTATCTAACCTATCTATTTTTTATATTAAAAGCTTTCATGCGTAAAGTTTGAATTTGACATTTGTAAAATAATATATTATTACCTAGTGAATAGCTTATTATCATGTAAATAAAACTCAGAAAAATATTTCAAATTATCTTGAAATTAATATTTTTATAGCGACCGTGTCACGCTATGGGCGTGAAAACACTCGTAATTTCTACTTGGGGGTTGGACATTTGTGGATATTTAATTGTGGAATTATTGGGTTGGTAGGATTGTATTGAGCAGGTATAGCATAGATTACTTTTGCGTAAAATCTTTGGGGCTGTTATTCAAAAAACTTATTAAGAAAATCTGACAAATCTGCTATATCATCGGACTTTTTATCCCAAATGTGAATATTTAAAGATCAGAATAAATAAAAATGTGTTGGTGCTAAGTCAGAGGAATGTGGTGAATATGATAGAATCTCCCAATGAAAATCGAATAACTTCCAGCGGACGGCGGACGTACGGCCTAAGGTCCGGCCGGACGTGAAGGAAATACACTTTTGAGTGTTCTTTACGTTTGTTTTGTATTTTTATGTGAAGTTGGTCTAGTTGATAGCAGTCTTATCTATTTTATATTTTATGTGAAACGCCTATTATATACAAGGTGATAAAGGGATTTAATTCGTTTTGGTTATCGAATATTTGTTAAACGTCATATGAAGTTTTTTATTTATTTTATATTTGGTATTTCCATTGCTAATAGTTTTTATTGCAAACTATTTAAAACAAGAATTTACTGAATTATTTTGGAAAACTCTGTAATATAAGAATATTACGCGCAATATAAAACTCTTAAGTCGAAAATATTATATGAAATAATGAAAAAGATAAAGAGGCGACGAAACCTCTGTTGATAAAACATTATACATTTTCAAAAAGGTTTCGGATTTCCCGTATTTGTTACAAAAATCTGGATTCTTTATTGGATCTGACGGTGTATTCAAAACTGCATAACACCAGATCTGTAAAGAGACTTGAGGGTTATTAAAAAAAACATCAGCTTAACCGCACTTGAAATCGATAATAAAAATTAATATATGTATAATATTAAATAACTGTTAGGTATATGTTCCGAGATGTAAAAACAAAATATGACGTCTCATATAAAGATAAACATTTAATTGTTTACTAGATATAGGCATACTGAAGTTCAATTAAAAAAAATGGTACCTTTTATTATCTCGGCTTTTCTGCAATGTAGAATTGATCGTAATAATATTCTTTGTACTAAACTTATTTAAAACAGGATATTTTTAATGATGACAATAAGAAAAAAATTAAAATCTAAATTATCTAAATTAATTCTATTATCTAAATTAATGATCATAGGATAGTTTCGCAAAAATCATCCCAAGGATAAATTAGGCTATCAGAGCTCAAATGAAAATGATCATTATATTTTCAATATGATAATTATATTTGTAAATAAATTTATTTTTATGCACTTTTTTCTAATTTTCAAAATTTTAGATATCATGCAATAATTAACTAGACGTGCGGTTCAAAGTACGTTTTTTTAATAATGATTTTACGGATAAAATAACAAGCGGTGCAAAAAACGAGAAAACGTATTTCACTCTCTTTGATTTTGAAATCCTTTTGTAGTTTATTAACGCGTAAATGATTTAACATAGAGATTGATGCTCCATAAAAATGTGTTCCATTTAAAATAATCGATTTGAGCGATTATTGCTTTTTTGATTTAAAATAATCGAAAATTGTGTAGTTATTGCTGCTAAAAATGTTATTTTAGATTTAATAATTTATACAGGAAAGGATAACATTTTTGCAACTAATATTGTATTACGTAAACTTCGAGCTGCATTGTTAAAATATTTAATAAATTCGACTGAAATATCTAAGCCAATACGTTTTTTTGTTAAAAGAAATATCAGCAAATGGGCAATTTCAGACTTTCTGCAAACTAACAATTTACATATATTTTTCATTGATATAGTCGTGGCAAATCATATTCATTATTTAAATAGAGAAATAACAGGATTGTCCGTCTTTTTTAATTTAGTACTTCGGTTTGGTATGTGCACTTCAAATAATAATATAATAAAATTCACTCAGAAGAACTCATTTAAAAATTTTGTAGCAACATATCGTTTCTGAATATAAATAAATTTGCAAAATATTTCTACTGCTTTATATTTTTGGAAGCGGTGCCAAGTCAACGTTTCTTTCCTCTCTCATATATACCGACATCTATATCCACACAAATGATTATTAGATTTCACTTGACATAGACTTATTTGGTCAAAATCCCTGCAGCATCAACTAGGGAGTTGCAACCCAAAAATTGATATAAGAATCAACAATTCTGATTTAAAACAGCAGATTTTCTCTCATTTTAGGCAGACTATGCTTTTGAATCAACAGGACTATGGAGTTTGAACCCAGAGTTTAATGACAGAATCTCGGATTGTGACCAAAAATTCTAATTGAGAAACAGAAAATCCTCAAGTCTCACCATTTAAGCAATACACTTGCAGCATAAGTAGATGGTTTGATCTTCAATTTCGATGGTCGAATTTTTATCAAAGTTTCATGCGACTATACTGGAAGGGTACACTTCAAAATAAAAAAAAAATATTCAATTTTTTGAGGAATGCCAGAGATATATGTTTACTTGCATAAAATAATACAATCGAATTGAGATCACCCTTCTTTTGAAATATGTTAAAAAGACCTTAAATTTATTGCCAAGAGTTTTTAAGAAAGTTTTAATGAAAGATTGAATCCGATTTTATTGACAAAATAAAAACACTAATAATAAATAACAGACAGATGTATATGCAATCAGGAATGATGTTTTTGAAAAGTCCGTTGCAACTTAAAGCTTCTATAAAAATATCGCTGATTTAACTTAAAATGTGACAAAGAAGATGGACATATCATAAAATCATGAACCTCTTTAAATCTGGTGTTTATTGTGCTGTAAATAATATTTTCATTTACACATAATATTTCCATTTACACATAATATTTCCATACAAATATTTTTGAAATTATACTTCCTTTGGCGCGTTTTAACAAAATTATAGGAGGGTAATTTTAAAAATACGGGATGAAGTTGGCACGTTGCAATAAAAAATCAACGCCACGAAGTTGTTAACTAAACATATATTACAGATCATATACTAAATAGATGGTCAACTTCAAGTAATTGCGTGACCGAGACAGTGATTATTTCCAAGTACTAAAAGCTATATACCTATTCTACCTATTCTAGACTGTGCTCATTGCTGAACTCAAAACTCGGCGCTACTTCATTAGTGTATTTTTGATAGGTGTAATTTTCTTACATTTTAGGTTATAAATACGTATAATTGAAAGGTCATTAAAATAATATACTAATACTTTCAATTGTAATACGAATTTTCATTAAATAAATTGTTAACTCTCTACTGTTTACTGTGTTATAACTCTAAGGGATTTTAACATCAATTAATTTATTTAACTTGATATTAACATTTTGTTTAAGTAATTCATAACCTTTATAGTGAACAAATATCAATATTCTTTACCTCATAGCTTTATTCTACATCTTAGTAACAAAAAATATTGTCCTTCAGACTATTTTAAATTTGGCAATTAATCTTCGAAATGAATAAAATATACTTATCGTGGAAATTATACTTTACGCAGAAAACAAAATTGCTGGTGTTGTGTAAAAAATTATACTTCAGTTTTGTGCTACTAAATGAAAGGTAATGCTAAAGTAGGAGGATAATTTCTATTTTTAAATAATAATTCTTATTTCAAAGAAATTGAAACAATATATTGAAAATAAAAAAATAAAATTTATACGGTTCTGGGCATAATTTATTTATTTTAAAGATTTTTTGTACTCATTATAGACTAATATTTGTATCCTACTTAGTCTCTCATATACATTCTGTATAATATCTCCAATGTAAATTATCGACACCACTTAATAAAGAATCAAACACAAAAAGTGGAATGTAAGTATATGATAATTATTTTTATGCAAATAGTTTAAAAAACTAAAATTTAACGTATTAAATAAATACTAATGCGTATTAAACTACTAATATATATTAAATAAATTAAATTATTTTTTTTTGAAAATTATTTTCTAAATAATCTTTTATTCATTGGTTAAAATCTCCAGCTGAATAAATCACTAGGACATAATAACGATTTATTTGTATCTTCTAACTCCATATGCTCGTAGCTATGTTGTATATTATATATTAGTATTATTACTAAAAATCTAATTTTCACAATTCCTCGTTTTAATCAGAAGCTTACGCGCAATCCAATCTAATATACATGTAGTATTTGATATAAATTAACAAATTTTGCAAATTTTGAAAGTTAATTCAATATATTTTTTGCAGGAATTTATAATTTGGAATTATTCTTAAATATTGACAAACAACTTTGCATCCTTACTTAATTTGTAAACTGTCTTCTTCAAGTTCTGATTCAATAATTAACTTTTAATATTCTCTGAATTACTTAAAGCTTCCAAAGACATAAAAAAAACCATTTAATCTCTCTTCATCCAATTTTTGCACCCCTTTCTGTTTTGGTGGTTTTTTCCACCTCCAACTGTAAATAAAAGAACGGATTATTTAACCAATAATGTACATATATAATATTGATGAAAATTTACAAATGAATTATTTTTTAGGTTTGTAATAATTGCTTCATCATAATTACATAATGCATAGAGTTTTTTTCTTTAGAGATACGTAAGTTATATATCCAATTTTATACAAACAGTGAAGTGTAACTTACTTATATTACTGTAAAATTAATTATTCGATTCACAAAAAGAAAGCTTTCAATTTAAAAAATCATAAGTAATCATAGTAAATGTTGTTTTTATAAATATTAACCTTTATTAGGGGTCGGGCCGTATGATGGAGATGTTTTTTGAGAGCCGGGAACTATGTCTGCTATCCTTCTATTCCTCAACCCATTTGTCTAAAAAGAAAATTCAATTATTGCAGACTACCTTGTTATTGATTATTAAAATGCGAATATAATTTTGATGGTGAGATTTAACAATATTAACGATACAATGTATAATTCATTCGATGCTATTTAATAGGTTTCAACTTACCATGAAATGTTACGACTACAACTCATAATACAAGAGCAATCTATCAAATAATTTCCTCTTTAATAAAGACAACGAAAAATTAAAATAAATAAAGGCAAATAATTTGAATTAAAATTAGGAATATTACAGATATTTTAACCAAATATTATAATCATATTGTGCTATAAAAAAACCACGCTGCTCCATGTTCCGTAAGCAATATTTTATTTATTACTATACAATGATGTTATATAGATAGATACAGATTAGGTGTGCGAAATAGATAGGGCCTTCGCATTCCAATCGAAATATTTGTTTGAAATAAACCCACTCTTCATATATTTACGTAGTTTATTTGACAGATAAATAGTCTACCATTTTATTTTTGTGCTGGTTTTCTATTGTAATCCAATTATCTACTAGATCGTTTCGAATTTCAAATTTGCATTATAAATTATTAAATATTTAAAAATAATAAATTAAAATATATTTTTAGCATATTAATTTCTTATCATTATTAATGAAACTTTTGTTTAGATTATTTTAATAAATTTAACAATTAAATAAATACAGGGGTTTATATTAAATTTAATTCCAAGTATTCATTTAAATTAATAGAAACATTTAATTTTAAAATAAGGTGAACTTGTTGTTACTCTGTATCAGAAAATAATTCACTTTGACGTGATAAAAAATTACCGAGAATTAAAGACAATACCAAGAAAACATTATTGTTTAATTGCGAGAAGTTTATAAATACTTTGCGTACGCGAAGGCGATATGATTCTTTATAATATTCGCTCTTCAGTTCTCGTTATTTAACTAAACTAAAAGAGTTTTAGAATCTTTAAATAAGTAATTAAGTTTAAAGGAAAGCGACCGAAGCCAAAATAATATTTCTAAATAACGAAAATTAAAATAATTAATTCCTACAAATTTTATTTGAAATTTATATTGAAATGTGAAATCTCACGTTTTTTTGAAATAAATTTGTTTATCTTAAAAGCATAAGGATTGGTGAAAATTGTATTCTTATTCTGTAAAGCCAGGCCTATATTCGTTAATTTGTAACTACGCAAATGATATTTCATTTATATCCAACACTTTCTTTAATTAAAATTAAGCATTATCGTATTTTTATGAACTGTGAAATGGAGAGCATAATGATAATGATTTTTAATCACTTAATGCAATCAAGAAACTGTACGTATTCTGATAGCTTATTCGGATGTTATTAATATGTAGGTGAATGTAGAAGTTATTGGTCTTATAATTTAATCAATCATTTATTAAACATTTTCCATTTCCCCGTATAGTTTAATTAGCCTTTTAAATTAATACGTCTCAAACCTACAATATGATAAAAATAGTTCCACAACTGAGGTTGGAAAGCAGAACCGTTTATTAATTTTCAAATTAAATAAAAATTTTGCAAAAGCAATGTTTGTATTCATTGTTTTAGGAAATTTCAATAGGATAATACAGAATTCTCATGAGATCGCTCGCATGACTGTCCGCCTCCCTCTTTGTAAAAGCCGTTATCAACAGAAAATATTTGACGTGGAAACTTTAAATTGAGGATAATAATAGCTAATATTAATTGGTACATATTTGAGTAGTTAACATTCAAATATATATGAAAGTTTTTGAGGGGGCAAATAAACTACTCGTGATTTTTAATTAATTCCAATGCGCATTATTTAAATTAGCTAATTTAAGGAGTCCAAAACTATGTTTTACAGAGTATTACATAAGAGAGTCCACGAAATACATGCCCATTCTATCCCCAAAACTGCCAAGGTGAAAATTATGTAAAATATGTTATTGGAAGTTTACCTAGGGTTTGTCGGTCGAATCCTCACAATTTTCTTACGCATTTACGATATTTACACGCTTTTAAAAGTTATAGTAAGTAACATATTTATAAAAGGAAAAATAAAATTAATATCTATTACAGTTTGACATAAATATCCCTAAGTATTTATATGCGTCTGTAAAATTCGTAGTGGTAGTTAACATTTTACTAAATAAGTTTTTTTCATTGTTGTTACCTTTGTGTTGTTTTATTAATTATTATCTGATTTTCCTGTGATTTTGCTCAAATATTTACCGAATGATTATTATTTTTAAACTAAAATTAAAATTAATATTACTGTATGTATTTTTTTCGTGTTGATACAAACATTAGGTTGGCTAGTAAGTTTTTAGTCACCACTTCGGGACTTTTCTAGAAATATTCTTAAAACTTCTTGGAAGTTTTACTGTAGGGTATAACTAAGCCAAAGTGCTATTAGTTCACAACAGTTAGCGGCGAGGATTTAAGTGAATTACATAAAAGACAATGGATTGAGAATGAAAGAAATGGATATACGACGGCAAAGATTTGGTTCAGAAAGTTCAGAAATGAGGACTATGATCTTGAGGACGAACCGTGCACCGGACGTGCTGTATGTTGAATTGGGTTACGACGCCTAATCGAGGAGAATCTTTGACTGATGACTCGCCAATTGGCAGATGAGCTACACTGCAGTCATAGCACCATAGAAACACATTTTTATAAATTGGAAAAAGTTTCAAAATACGATGTGTGAATATCAAACGAGTTGTCATCATATCACCTTTAGTGCAGAGTTGATATTTTTCAATAGTTATTTACATTGAAACGTAACTTGGACTGACTGAATCAGTTCGCAACTGGCGATGAGAAGTAGGTTACATACGTTAACCATACACGCAAACGTCAACGGCCGTACGTCGGAGAAACAGGAGTTTCAGTATCCAAACCTGAAGTAAGATGATATTCAGCTGCTGGTGGAATATCAAGAGCATTATTCGTTGGGAGTTACTTCCAGAGGGATCTACAATAAATGCAGATATTTATTGTGAACAATTGGACCGATTAGCTAACAAATTGAGTAGTCAACATGATCGAGTTTATTTCCTATGTGGTAATGCTAGACCTCATGTTGCAAAACGTACTCGTGATAAATTAGAGGAGGATTCTCCTCACTCACCCACCATATTCGCCGGCCTTGCGCCCTGTGATTATCATTTATTTAAGGCCTTAAGTAACAATTTATGTAAAAAACATCGACGTTAAAGAAGATCTCCAGAACAACCTCGCACAGTTTTTTGAACAAAAGTCACCGGAATTTTATAGGAAAGACATATTGTCACTGCCAAAAAGATGGCATTAAGTAGTAAATAATAATGGTGCATATTTAAATTAAATACTGGGTAAGATATAATTTTTTTAATAAAATTATTGAGGGCAACTCTGGGTTAAAAACTGTTAACCGGGTTTAAAACTGATATATTGGGTTGGCTTTATTAGCCAACCCAATATATCACTGGAATATATTAGGTTTGGTATAACATTTATCAGAGTTTCATTACAAAAGAAACCATTTCTTTAAAAAAATGTTGGTCACCTTTGAATTTTTTTTGGGAATGGTATTAATTTGTATCACTGTACTCTCATGTACGGTCGGTTGTAAAATTGCTTATCATTCACGGTGTAGCAAAAATTCTAATGTTGCGATATATCGGTATTTGCTTTTTATTTGTTATTTTTCTTATTCAGCTGACAAGGTTTAAAGTCGTTACTGAAGAAGTTGAAATTCAAAAATAGCCTCTGGAGGCTTAATATAGAAGTGCAATATTATAGAAACTCGTAAATTATTAGCGAAGTATTTCAATGGACAGGCAGATTACGATCTAAGCTGGTTTTACGAAATCATTTTTGAGGAAATCGTTTCATGTACTGATACGATTTATATGTAGCAATATATAATAAATGTCAACGTAACATTTTTGACAAAAAAATTTAAAGCAAAATTTTAATTTTGAAGAAAGTCACTGACCAAATTTTACTTCTAGCTAGTAAAAAATGAAGGATTACCACATACCACCACACTTAAGATTTTTATTTAAAAATCATTGTAAAATCATCAAATCATCAAATCTTACCCCAAAAAGGAATTTTTCTTTCATTGCTATTTTTCTTCTTAATTTTGCCCAAGCGACGCTACATCTAAAATATAAAGAAAATTTGTTAGATTGATATCACAACATAATATACAAAAATTATGAAAATTTGAGTATTAGATTGCGTTTACGGTTTTTACAAATGCCAAGTTCGTGCCATCGATTTTCTCTTAATTTTTCTTGTTCAAATATCAAAATTGCACAATGGTACAGAGCGCATACAATAAGAATGTATTCCTTGATTCATACTCAATTAAATCGACTTATCTTAATTTTACCTAGTTTAGTGAAGTCAATTTTGAAAACCCTCCAGTTTACATTAAAAACTGACTAAGTCATTTGCTACCATTTTCATTCTAGAGTATTAGCAAAGGGTGTAGAATTTAAGCAAATGTATTTAGGTCAAGTTTTTTGTGTGTTGTTAAAATCAGAATTTATCGTTTTGCTTGTATCGAGTCATGAGTGAAAATAAAGCGAGAAATGATAATTTGTACAGAATATTAATAAATGATATCAACGACTTCTATTTAACTATACCAAAGTTGAAATATTATCTTCTTTATTGCAGTTAGCTGGTAAAATTTAGAACTATATATATACATATATATATATATATATATATATATATATATATATATATATATATATATATATATATAAATATATTTATATATATATATATATATATATATATATATATATATATATATATATATATACATTTAGAGGTTGGTTCGAAATTCAGCTTCTATCTAATCGCAGTTTGTAAATTATCTTCCTAGAATGTAGAATAAATACGGATTGTATGGGCTTAATGGGATTCTGCACCATAGAATAGATTCATAATTTATCTAACTTAAGGGTGCCTTTATATAGACTTGTACTACTAAAAAGCATGCACCGAATAAAAATAAACGAAAATATGTTTAGTGTATCTGTGATAATGAATAAATGTTTTGTTATATAATTTATGAAAATATTGTTATCTCATGCTTTCTACGTACATTTGACCTCTCAAATTGTATTAATTGATTATCACATACGTTTTGAAACGTATGCTTTATGTAAAATCGACATAAAGTCCTAATTCCCCACAAACTCGAAGGATGTGCCAAAAGCGTAAGGAGACTAAGCGTGTCTTTAAGCTATAGAACATTAAATATTTTGTGATTGTGTTATAAATCGTTCCTCAGACTTTAGAAACATTGCTTAACTTGATAAAATAAAATACCTCAAAAATAGAAATCAATGTGTCACCCTACTCGACGCAAAACTTATCTAATAAGATAAACATGTTGTCGAAGTAGGTCAAGTATGAAAAAATTGTGTCTCCCACAAGAGTGCAAGTTGTGTCGCAATACTACTTGTGTTTACGGCAGGAACTTTGACAGCTTTTGATTTACCGTCTCGTAAAAGACAACAATTGTTCCGTTTCGATTTAAGGACTGATCACTTAAGGAGGTCAAACATTGTATTTACACAATTAGCTTGCGCCTATTGAAATAAACCAAATTTATTTCGAATTAGGCCTGCTGAATAAATTGCAATATTGTATTGAATATATCGATTAGTGATTGAAAATTTTAATTATATTTTTATTTTACAAACTCTTCTGTTTTCTTCTTTGCTTCGTCAGTCACAGTCATGGTAAACGGGGTGTCTATTTCTCTTAATGGGATTGGGAAATAAGTGAGAAACGTTATCTATCCGTGTTTTATTTAAATTATATATGATATGCCCGCATTATTACATTCGATGCAATGTAAATAAATACAGTTTTTCTACTGAAAACGACTTGGTTAGGAAAGTGATTATATAATACGTTACACCTATATATCTGTATTCTTTCCTGATGCTCCAATATTTGTAAATATTTTTTCCAATTTATCCTCCTGTGAATCATTAGCAGTTACTTTCCAAGAATGTGTTTTGAAAACATATCTCTAAATAATAACCTCCGTAAAATTTGGCTAAAGTTTTTACAATTACTAAATATGATACAACCTCTCAAAAAATGTTTGATGTTTACCAATAACATTTTTCATGTACTTTATTTCTTCTGATGAGTCCTTGTCTCTTCAAAAGTTATATTCCAAGATCACTTTCTATTGGCTACAGTTTTTATTATTTTTTTAATTTAAGGTGTTCAAGTCTTTATTAAGACTGTCTACCCATCTCAACCTGCGTATCTATTCTGGTCGACTGCTAACTTGTTTGGCCAAAAATGTTTTTGTTTATTTGTAACCTCAGTCAAATGATGACCATTTCGCGTGTCTTTGTTTTTCTACGTGTTTTATGATGTTAAACTTAGTTTTCCTTTTTTTTATTTTCATCTTTGGCTAGGTTGTTAAATATCGATTTTCATTAGTTGGCGGTTTCAGATCATAATAGTACAGAGTCCAAATTACTTCAATGCATTACTTACTTGTAATTAATTTATGAGACACAAAGTAAATAAAAGCACAGTTTTGAATTATTTCTCAATAGTGTTTTAAAGAGAAAAATTAAATGAAGTATTAACTTCTGATAAAAACGTTGTTTTAATGCTAACGGAAACTAACGGAATCTAATTCTATTAACGTTATTATATGAGTTTTATAGAAATTCACCTACTTTGGAGATTTCGACATTTGAATATCGCGATAATTTCTCTTAACATCATAGATAAATAAATTATACATGTATATATATATATATATATATATATATATATATATATATATATATATGTATTTATATATATATATATATATATATATATATATATATATACATATATATATATATATATATATATATGTATATATATATATGTATTTATATATATATATATATATATATATATATACATATATATATATATATATATATATATATATATATATATATATATATATATATATATATATATGGGATATAATTAAATTTATAGATAACCTATTAATTAATAGATTATGATAAGATTTGGCACAGAAAAGATTAAAACCCGTTCATGATGGTGGATGAACCAAACTGGTACAAGATTTTGAAAATGGCAAACGTTAGAACGTTTAAATACTACAGCTTCTGTATAAATAATTTTTTTTTATCACATTTCCCAGTATTCATATTTTTTTGTGCAGCGTACTCCATCTAAACTAGGTTCGTAAACGACGTCGTGTGAATAAATTAACATCGTTTCGAAATCTCTGTTAGAAAATGGCATTGGGTGGTTTATGTAAAAGAATAAATTAAAATTTTAATAAAAAATGTTTTTAACAGAAATCGGCTATCTATTTAGCAACATATTCACTTGTGAAAATAAGTATTGTTCCAAGAATTGTTATGTAAACAAAGGAACCAGTTAAAAATTGGACTTTTGTGTAACTTAAATATAAAATATTTATTTATCCCACGCTGTTTCTTAATACTGTATTTTTTTAATAATATAAAACTTCAATTATGTATTTAAATACTTGACAAAATTCACTTTTCCAACTGGCGCTTGCAATCGGCATTATAAGCAGTCTGCATTATGCACCTGAAAAAAAATTTGTTTATACTGATATCTTAGGTGATTCGATCTTGTTACACATTTTGCGATCACAAAAGTGATTCAATTTTATTCATCAGCCATAAAATAATTAGTGGGAGGTACTGCGTAATATGTTCCAATTTATGTTCAAAATTCTTGTTAAATTATCTGAAATTTTACACTTTTAAGAAAACTAACTAATTTTAGAAGAGTATTCGGTAAAATAGTCCTTCTAGTAATCATGAATTCGATATTCATTTCTCTTACGGCGAATATAACTATATTTTCCGCAAAACGAGTACGGATTATACTTTTATGTGCCACTTCTCAACGTATGTGTTACACGTGCTACGATTAAAAAATATTTACGAAATAAATTCCATTTAAAAGTGTTATCAGAAAGTGTTAAAACTAAATAAAATTAAGTATGTTCAACCACTCACAATGAGCAATTTTTAAAAATATCGGCGCCTATATTTTTCTCCTACCTCGAGTGAAACTCGAGTTTCTGGATATATACTCTTAAATATTATTTATAGCTGCAGCTATCCTCTAGGAAATAAACTTTGCTTGATATCACTTTGATTGAATAAATTATGAGATTTAGCTTCGTCATTAAAGGATTGCTTTTTGTACTAGTCTATCATTCATTGCACAGATCTAATTTAAAATGGACATTTCTCGACACTTATTTAATTAAGAAATTCGAAAGTACTAATTGTAGAAATACCTAAGCTTTTTTAATCATATGCTCTAATTTTGTTTATGTAACAGAAATAAAAGTAAGTTTTGATTAATAATATTTCAATTAAATTATTTTTATTGGGTTTTAAAGTTTTTCTTTTAAGAATTTTTAATGAGCTTAATAATTCCAGCGCGACAATTTTTATAAAGCGTTTTCATACAATATGTTTAAAATATTTACAATTTAAATGTTAAAAGACTATCAAGGTTTTATCAAGTTTTCATTAACGTATTTTCAATACGTATAAGTCTTCCAGGTGCATGTTTTGTGAATAAAAAAGAAAAGAAATCTGTCGCCATATTTCTCAACTTGGCGATAAGAATTTACTCATGAAAAGTAGTGAAAATTGTAGTAAAAAGTATGTCTGATCATAGTAAATGGTATATCTGATCATAGTAATGATAATAATAATGATCAAGAAAAGGTTTGATGCAGATATTTATAAATACGAAGTCATAGTGTTAATATTGCAATGTCAACTACAAGCTTTATTTATTTGCTGGACATATTTTAATTATAATTACGTGAAATAAAATTTCTGACAAGAATGCAGACGAAGTGAAACACTACGACATCACGATATTTATTTCCACACTAGTGTTTTAAAAATGTTAGTACATTACCGGGCTGTAACTGTAAAACGTTTTTGCCACTTTCTAAATTAATTCATAAGCTTATTTCTATTACTAGCAATTAGTAGAGATTTGTGCATTAATAATATACATAATTAACATTTTTAACATCACAAGCGTGCACCCAGTAACGGCCCATATTATAGTAGAACTGGTGAATTTAGAGTATTCAAAAATTCTACTAAATGATGAAGTACTTCGCATGTATTGATCACTGTTTCTATGGAATTATACACTGTTTCTTCCCCTTCAAATAAATTTAGCAATATATCATTAACAACTGCTGCCTGTTTGTGTTTTGGAGTGAAAATATCTCTTTCACACATCCAGTCCATAAGTCTATCCTGTACATGAGCAACGTCCGGATAAATGTTTGCTATCATCTGTTGAAACGTAATAACCAAAGTGCATAATTTGATCGGGATTTCTATAAATATGTATATTTCTAGATAATCAACGTTCCTTAATTTGAGTAGAAGTTTGAAAATTTACCGGTGGAGACTTCATCTCTCAGATATACTCTCATATATTTGGTAAATTTGAACGCCTTAACCTAAGGCCACAAAAAGGATCTTTTGAGGCACGCTTTGAATTCATCTAAGCGCATTCCTCGCAGACCAAAGGTAAAATTTGGCAAAAACTGCTGCTAGTAATAGTGTTACTAGGTCCATTCATATTTGTTTCTACTTAAGTACAAACAAAACTGTTTTTTCAAACCCGGCTTCTATTCTGGGATCACTTTTTGTATAGTAATTGAGTAATCATTTTCTCCGTAGCAAGGCATTGAATGGTACTGTTAAGCATCGTAAGGCAAATGAATTCTAATAGTATATAGATATTATAATAGTGAATTCTAATATCTAAAGTGCTACTTCACCATCCTAATATTATATGTCAACGTTCATATTACTGATCTACCAACACCAAAAATTTCATTTAAAGTTGGGGTGTTAAAACGGCCTCTGTGACCGACGAAATAAATTTACAAAAACTAAGCATTCTATCCAGGTTCCATTAATAAACTTCCAAATAAGTGATGTATACGTCCGTCAACCTTAAAGGTCGGAATGAATCCATCTTCCGTCATTTTTTTAGCACTAAATGATGTCATTTGGAAGCGTCTATTATATTTGCGGATATAACCCACAAAATATATACAGTCAGAACCTCTTTACAGTTTATTCATAAATCCAAAAGTTAGGGTGTAGATTCATTAACATACTGGGAAGGGGTTCAGAAGAACTATGCAATGCATTGATATACACATTTCCATTAACTCAACATGTTCTGAGCGTTTTATCCTTCAGCTTAAGTGCATTACACTACTGGCACTTATGATTCATACCGCCAATAGGCCAATACGATCACTTTCGTGAACTACATCAAGATCGTGTGATATTCTTGAAAGATACTTTGGTTTCCATGGTCCTGCTATTGGGTGCACATTGTATCGGGACTGAACTATGTATTTCAAGACGCAGTTGTTGATAATCAGCTGCAGATTAACTGTGTGCTTCAGAAATTATACTATTTCCAAAAATCAGCAACGGCTTGCTATGTATTTCTTGATTTTTTTCAATATTTAGATATTACTATTTGAATAATTTTTTGAGCCCGCCTAATTTTTTTTGATTATGCCAGTGCATCTAACCTTAAGCGCATTTAACTTTACGTAAATTTTGTTCTTTTTTCTGAGATACCGAACTCATAGACTGTAAAATATGTGTAAAACATCACACTGTTTGGAAGGAGAGTAAGTAGAAGTTGCTAAATCTGGATTGTTTTTGGTTGAATAGCCGAATCGTTACGAGATACTTTTATTATTATGGGTCGTAACTGAAAATTTTATGGATGTGTGTGTGTGTGTGTATATATGTATAAATATATACATATATATATATATATATATATATATATATATATATATATATATATATATGTATAAATATATATTTTATTTTTAATTTTTTTATTTTAAGTGTCCCACAATCACGTGACCTCATGCCTAAAATCCTCATAAACTCTTATATATCTTAATAGTTAATACTCAATTTTATTTAGATGGAAATTTCAGGGTGCGTGAATAATGCACTTAATATTTGTTTTTAGTTCTCTGGTATTGTTTAGAATATAAATCAAAAGAGTTATAATGTTTCCAAAATATATCTTTCTAGTATTTTTATGGTTATAACACGAATAACATTAAAAGTTGGTTGACATGAACTTAGTTGACATGAATAACCAATTTATAATTGTGTGTTCTCAGAAAAAAAAAAATAAATATATGTATATATTTTTTCGAAAACTTGGAAATTTAAAAATCATATTTTGGACCGTAACCAGCTGGTGAAGTTTATTTTTAAGTATACCTGCAAGTTATTTTTAAAAGCATAGTCCTAATGTTACAAACTCACATCGTGACTTTATAATTTTAATGGTATGATATAGTACATATCGAAATCGGAATTTATCGAGATATAATATGATTTTCACCTAGTGTAATATAAAACCTTCTAACGAGAAAATTAATTTTATTGATGTTAAAATATTTTTTTAATTTGCTTACCTTTAAGCGTATTACAATAATTCCCTTATCATTGTGACCTACAAAGAGACAAATTATGAACAGTGATTGCGATGTGAGGATTAGCATTATTTAGATGTTCGTTTATTAATGAAAGCAAAATTAACACAGTTTCGATGTAATATTTGAAGATTACATATTGAAAAACTATGCGTTAATATAATAATAAAATAAAAACTTGTCTATTTAACTGAATAATCTCTAAAGGAAAATATTGTGACAGATAGTTGATCTGACCATTTTATAACGGTCCCGTTTTTTTCTGAGGTACAAAATACTGAAAATGAACCTTAAAATAAGCCGGTTAGTTCACTATTGAAGAGCAAAATAATTTTTAAACTTTTTGAAATTGGAATTGGATCGAAATCGCAGCACTACGGGAATTCGCGTTTGTTCTTCTTATAAAAAAACAACCGTTACCGGTAAAATTTTAATCGGACGATACAGGAATCGTGCATAAATGATAACGTGTTGAACACTTTATGAAAGGAGGTAAATTTTTAATATGTCACTTTAACTATGCCGACAATTAACGCCGACTGTCGGGTATCAAAACTCAGCTTTATGCTAAATGTTATGGTTAATTCGAAAGTTACTTTGTGTGGTAGCGGGTGACCAAATGATTAACCATATAAATATTCCGTTGTAATTTTTTCGAAAAATAATTTAATTAACATATGTATGTCTGAAAAGTAAATACTGAATCGTTAATTTAATAAATTTATGGTTTTATCACCTTTAGTCTCTCACGTTTAGTCATTATTACCTTTAGTCATCTTGCTTTTAATTTGTGAATAGTTGTGCTGCATGGCTGACGGTGTTTAATAATATAAACATTTTATCCGAACTCTATAAAATCCGCAGGTTTTTTCCCATTTAAATTCCACTCCGAAATTGAAGAAAGTTGAAATTGAAAAACGAAAGTGAAATTGTTAACTCTTATATTGGTTACTATGAATAGAAAGTAAGTGACAAAAGTAAAAAATGGACTTACATATTTACTAAAATATGAGAAAAGAATAAATGTATCACCCAAATAATAAAGTGACAGCGTATTCCCAATATTTATTAAAATTTATTCACTGGCTAAAAAATTAATTCCAAAGTTTAATAATAAACGTTCGGTATCTAAGCTTAAGCTAATTACAAACAACGGATGAAATACATGCACATCGTATTACTCGTTACCAAACGTAGGAAATTTACGCAAAGCAAGCGAGTTGGGCAAAACGATATTTTATAATAAAACAGATAAGGAGGTTAATAACTAAAGTTAATTTTTGGGGCAATCTCAGAGCGAATTAATTTAAAGTTACTTTTTATTTCAGCCTCAGTTAAGTTGAGATCATATTAGCATATCGCTATAAGCATTTAAGCGATGAACATACCCTTCTTTGACAAATACTGTTGGAAGAACATTTCAGCAGTATTTATGAAAGAAGGGTATGTTCATCGCTTAGTAGTAATTGATTCCAAAAAAATTAAGGGAAATTAATGTTTCTCGATAGAACATTATCATCTTTCGAATCAACAGATGTAAAATAAAAAAATTTAAATGCGTATGTAATCATTCAGGGTCCAAATAAAACATTATCAGTCCTCGGACTTAATATTAATTGATCTAATTTCATCAATGTAGAAAATATAATGCCATGTGATGATAATGTTTGTTATGGTAATATTTGTAAGTAAAATACAATTGAATGTACACCTCACAGAAGCATAGAACAGATAACGGTTCTATGCTGCTGTGATGCAAACATTCCGTGCTAATGAAAGAAACAATAGAAGAATAATTAATTTAGTGATCCATTCCATACTCACCAGAGAGTCTGGACGGGATTTTCATAAAACTGATAGAGGCAAAGCAAATTTTCAGTGATAGAAGCAAAGCAAGTAACAAAAGATATGATCAACTGCCCATTTTCTGACCTTTGCTCTAATGAACTTTCTTTGCTTTCCGTTTCACCCTATTTTAGCTAACTTGGTGAGTACCTAAACAGCTCTTGAACTTTATAAAAACGACTGTGAGACTAGACCAATTATTCATATTTTTTATAATTTTTTGCAAACATCTGATTACTACTTTAGCTCCATTCCTATAACATCATGAAGTTTTTACTGAAAAAAGTATAAATCATAAATAATGGATCGTTATACCAACGTATCGTATGTTTAATCGTTAATACATCGCTTTAATAATGTATGTATTTTATTAGAAAGATTTAAATCAGTAAATTTTATTAGAAAACCTTGGAAAATTATATTCAGAAAATTAATATCCTAAATACAGTAGTAGTAATTTTCATTAAACTCTAAAATTACAGTTATTTGGTATAGCCTAAATATACACTAAAATAGTGTCATTCTATAGACTTCTTCTATCGTGTTATTTTTATTAATCTATGCCAATTCATTACCCAGCCGACAAATCACAGGTAATAGGTTTTCTAACGTTAGGCTTTTCATAAATATAGGATAAAATGAAAAAATTCTAACAAAAAGAAAACAATTTTTTGTCTATCAGATTAAACAACGGATTACACAAATACGTCACAATAATTATCTTGAATTATGTGACATTTTATAAAAAATTAATTCAAAATCTCATATAATTTGCTTTTTAATATGAGTAGATCATATGTAATCATGTCCAAAGACCGGCATATGCAGATAGGGAACGTATCTACTCTCACATAAATTATATCATTCATAAAAGCTAGTTCGTAAACAATACTGTTTATAAACCAAAATGACAATGTATTGTGTTGAACTGATATAAAAAAAATAGATAAAACAAAGTCTTGAAGAAATTACCTGCATATTTTATTACAACTCAAGCATTATTGTCAGTTTTTTTAATATTTACAATATGACCATGAAACGTGAAGCCAATATTTATAATTGGAGTTTCCACATCTGACGCGTAGGTTACACTAAGTACAACTGCAGGAGAGAATGTATCCAGATCATACTTGCTAACTTTCGCTTTTAGCTTGTTACTCATACTACATTTAATTACACAATCAAGAATCCGTACAATAATTTCTATTTACGGTGAAGTGTATTCGTAAATAGATTCAGATCATCAGTAGATGATAAGCCATTGATATTGTTAACAGTAGTCTAAAGACAATTTACAATTAAATAAGTCTGCCATCTTTAATGGCACATATTTAAATTCATTATAAAATTTTTTAAAAAATGTACATATTTTTATGCATACAATTTTTTTTAAATCTCTTCAGGATCTATTCAATATAATTTACTAATGTAGAAATATAGAAACATGATTTGGGTCAGATTGATATAGCATATTGATTCGCACACATTTCATTAATTAACACTCAAAAATATATTTGTGATTTTACAGATAGCAAATAAAGCAATACACTGTTTTCCAAATTTTTTTGGTATTTCTGGTAAAATATTACCAAAAATATTCAAGAATATTTTTTCAGAAACCTTTGGATGCAGAAGCTTAAAATTTAGCACAGTAATAAAGCATAAGCTAACTCGTATACATTAAATTAATTAACACTCAGAGAAACTCATATGAACATTTTGAGGGGAATAAACTAGGTATTCGATGTTTTTTGAATCTTATTTATTATATGATAATTCAGCAGAATCCAAAACTGTTTTCTTTAGAATTTTTTGTTCACGATATTGTTGATAAAATAAAGTATACAGTTGTTATGTTACTTACCCTAATAGATAACACAAAAACAATATATAATAGGTTTCATCAGCATAAAACCACTAGCGTCCGCATGAGCAGAAAAATTTCCATGGAAACTGCAAGTTTATAATCTTAAGACTCCACTTTTAAAATTACGTTTTCACAGCGTGAGTTTGAAATTACATAGTTCTATCAGTAAAATTATAAAGTCACGATGTGAGTTTGTAACATTAGGACTATGCTTTTAAAAATAACTTGCGGGTATACTTAAAAATATACTTCATCAACTGGTCACCGTCCAAAAGAAGAGGAACTCTTGGTTGACTGGTTTTTATTAAATTGTTTACAACATTTAAATAAGTGTGATTACAAAACCATTTGAAGTATGCGTAAATATAAAAATAAAAATTTTGTTATATAAATAAGTTATTAGGTTGACAAATTTATAAATCTGCCATTTCAGTATACACACTTTTCAACTTTTTATATATAGTCAATAGAATCAACCGTTAATTTTACAAGCACCTTCGGTTCCTAATACTTGTCGCTAACGAGCAAAAAGAGCTAAAGTTATTTCTGTGTAGAAATCTATGGGCCTTTGACTGAAAAACCGGTGAAATTTCATTTCGATATGACCTTTATCTTTAAATTGTCTATCACGTGAGTTAATAGACAGAGACTGAAATAGGTGGTAAATAGATGGCGAAAGGTTTTGAGAGTACATAATATTCAGTTGTTTATAATCAGTCTTAGCTGTAGTTGTTCTCTTAGCTTGAAAGCGTTCGCGATGAATAACTCCATTCATACCCCGCCATGCATTCAAATGTATTTTTTGTCCAATATTATATTTTAGTCTATGTACACCTTTTTCTCCAGCTCATAGCCACTTACGTTTACGCTAAAAATTAACATAAGCCACCTACTTTATATCTCCTCTAACCATATGCATTGTCATTTATAGTAGCCTAGCTTTATGACTCATACAATTACGAAAATCTTAAAATTTTGGCAAATGTTTGTAATGTATTACTGCTTAATTATATTCAATCAGGAACTAAGTATGGGCTTAAGATATGCATAAATACAAAAAAGATAAGATGCAAAGTTGTGTTCATAATTCTAAAAATACTATAGCAAGGTCCCAATAGTATATAGATACAAGTGAGAATAATAGTAGATGCAATGAAAGTTTTTCAGTTATTTTATCAAAATGCTGGATCAACTTTTGATTAATAATTTTTGTAATGCTATAAGTAGTTTGAAAAACCATATTAAATTTTTTTTTTTTCTTAACGACTATCTTAAGAGAACCATATAAAAAGACGTGAAAGATATCTTTTTATTTTCAATAATTGTATTTTAAAAAAATATATCCAAAAATATGTCATATTTTTTGAATATATGTAATATTCGTAGATCGCATCTTCCCATTATCGCAAGAACCGATTGAATTCATGGTCCGAAAACGATATTTGTTATATTCTCATAAAATTATTATATAATACCTCTCGGGTATGATTTTTGTGTACATGTACTTTAGTTAACTTACATCGACAATTTCATGAGATAGAGGCAACTATCTCTCTGCTTCGCGTGTGTTCCCGCGCGAACTTGCCAGTTTTTTAATGAGAACGACAAAGTCATGTCGTTATAATTTAATATAAGTCTTTTGAATTTAATATCGCGCATATAACATTTTTACTGATTTTCCTTATTTAGTCCTGAGACTGAAATTTTGAATAGTTGTAGTAGTAGTTGAAAAGAATAATACATACTTTAACTCGATTAGTATATCAAACAAAATAAATGCAAACATTTTATACTTAATTCATATACCTCTTTATAGCCACTTAACACAACGAATTAATAAATCTCTGTTAATAAGTAAAAATATTCATAAGCTGATATTAAATGAATGGTGGTATTTTTAAGCATTTATTTTTGAAGGTTAAATTGTATCAGCAATAATAATTGGAGGTTATCCAGTCGTTAAATACCAAAACCTTCTTTATTGATTTACATCCTCCAAAATATATTCACCAGATATTGTCTTTTTTAAAATTATTCTTCAATACATTTTGGTTAAAACTTGCATAAAATGTACTTTTTCTTAATTTTTGTTTTACAATTCATCATCCACTTTATTCATTTAAATACATTGATAGAGTCATACCAGAGAATTAACCAACAATAAATTGCCTATTTATTTGACAAGATGAATTTATATTTTACCAAAAAAAATATTAGAAATATATATTAAGCGAAGTTGTATTGTTTCCTAATTTTTTTGATGCAATAAAGGTGCTTATTCATCCATAGATTTTATCTAATTTAGATTTAAAATATTGGCACTTTATTCCCTCTTTTTCGTTATCATTTTTATTTTACAGTATGAAAATATACAGGCAATCAAAGCCCATTCAAATTTCCCTCTCCAATTCGCTATCACATGTATCGACGGAACAATTCACCGAATTTGCACAATTTCTCGCACCAGCAACTGCAGTAAAGTACAATATATATTTCTACCTTCTAATACAGTCATGTGACACAAATTTTGTGTGATTAATTTATGTCTAAAATACTATTAGTTTTTATTCCGGATCCACTTCAAGTAGCAAATAGTTTTTCAAAAACTGATAGAGAGTGAGAACTTCCTCCGAGTTAAAATTGATTGAATTTTTTAAAGTAACGAATTAAATATCTTTACGTTAGTAGAATCCATTGAAAGAGATTCATTTTTATTGAATATAACAGAAATATTTTATACAAATCGTATTTTTCAACTCCATTGTTTGAAAAGTAAATTAAAAATAACTAACGATGTATATAGGTTATTTCAAGGAAATAACACGAAAATTAAGATGTGAATCCTACATGTGTAAAATATAATACGAAAATGAAAACTCGAAAAATTAAAGGTCAAGCAATAAGCAAGTATATATGTATGTATGTAAATATATATATATATATATATATATATATATATATATATATATATTTTTTTTTTTTTCTTTTTATACCTTTTTGTACCATATTAATATTTGTAATTTTAAAGAAAATTACATTCAAATTTTCAATGAGAAAAATTTAATAGTGATGCACAATTGGTAACATAATTGTAAAGAAGTGCAAACTTACAAAATGCCCAATGTCAAACATATATTATTACTGTCTATAAGTCAGTACATCATTATGTAGGTTGAAATACATATTTAGCTGTAATTAAATAAATACCCTCGAAAACAGCTTTTTATATAAAGTAATTAATAAAACTATACCCAACACTATCAGCTTCAGAGAATTGAAACCAATTAGGACAGTATCTAATTTCATCTGTATCGCAAGGGGAGAGTTCGTTCAGTTGAAATAAGATATCGACTCCATTATAGACAGTGACCGCACGATGCCGCCAGTAATTTTGTTCCCCTTCCACAATCGGCGACCAATCGACCGATGAGCAGTCAAAAGCAATCTGCTTTTCAGGAGTCATGTAGGGCTCGATGTATATCGCAATGGAGGGTAACTAATTGGAAGCGGATCGGAGAGTTAATTGGATTTTGTTTCGCGCTATATTCGTATCATTTGCTTTACTCTTGATATCCGCATAGCTAATTCTTAACTTTTATTGTTATTACTCCATTTAATTAGATGATTGGTTACAAAATGTACGGTAATATGGATTAAATGTATATAAATTGAAAAGTACTCCAATTTTCGTAATACATCATAATATTGTTTTTACATATCAAAATATTTATCCGATATATTCAATAAAGCTGCAAGTTTAGACAAATAAAAACGATCGCGGAAATAAGTAATAAAATAAAATGATGAATTAAAGGAAAACAGTGATATGTATAATGAAGCACAAGCTGCAACTAATCATTGCCACGGTGAGATAGCTCATTTTACGCTATTTTTATTTCTTTTATATATATATTTTTTCGCTCATGACTTCTTATGATTCCCCTTATAACTTTTTTATTAATAAAAATCATCTTCGCTAGAGCGATTTTAATTATTCAGTTTTAATGAGTTATGCATAAAATTGCTTCAATAAAATATAAAAAAAATGTCAACGTCGTAACTGTATGACTGAACAAAGCCAACTATTAATATTGGTGTAAAATGAAGGGTAAATAAATTTTAGGAATTTCCAGTCCAAAATAATATTGGTGTCATGAAAACAAAATTATGTACAATTTTGAAGTGGGTACTTCTTAAAATGTTAGAAAAGGAAAGGTAATTATTTATACAATATATGCAATATTGTAAGCTTTAATTATTTAGATTTTTCGCAACTAAATGTACCCACATGATGTTGTATTATATCTACTTCATGTCCATTCTTTATTACGACCTAGATTTTGTTGTATGACATCTATAGGTGGTCAATGAACTCTTAGAAATTTCCAACAGCACTTAAATATTACATAAAACTACAGCGGAAGCGGGGTTTGCTCGGGTTTTCCCACTATTTACGTTAGTGAGTGTATGGTAGGGGAGCTACGTAGTTTTTATCGTATTTTCGAAAGTTATACAAATATAAAAACAACACCGCTCCCCTACCATAAGGTCACTAACGAGGGAAAACCCTCGCAAACTCCGCTTCCGTTATTGTTTTGTACAATATTTAAATGCTGTTTTATCTTTACAAATTGCCTTCCTGAAGATGTTGTTATGCAATGAAACCTAGGTCGTGGTAAAGAATTGAAATGAAGTAGAAATAATACTACATTATGTAAGTTAATTTACCTGAGAAAAATTTTATAATAATGAATTTCTACAAAATTAATGCCATAAATATACTCAATAACTTAATTGTTTGTTTGGGGAGAAGAAACACTTAGCAATTTTATTATTTTCTTATTATTAAATGTTAGCGTATAAATAGTGTGCTAAAAGAGTTCTTGAAAAGACATTTATACAATTTTAAATAAAGAAGAAATGTATATTTTAATTATAATTTAAAAGGAGCGCTTTGACTGGATTTTAGTATATTTCAGTGATGAACGAGGTCATCACTGAAATATACTAACTGAATACATCACTGAAATATACTAACTGAATACGTCACTAAAATATACTAACGGTACGAGGTCATCACTGTTATATTATGAACATAAAAGCATCTCAAAGAAATGTTTCAAATTCTAAACGAGTGGCGTTATTATTTAAATTTATTTCGATATGTGATTCAGATTTTAAAAACTGATATTGTTTTAATAATAAATTTACTCTAACATTCCATGAAAAATTTCTAATATTTTTTTATAACCTTTTTGGATTCTAAAGTTCTTTTTGAAGTTTTTAATATTATAAAAATTGATATTAAATATATGACTTAAGTAATTTCTATATAATACAGTGCACCTACTTACAATAATATTTTTAGCATTTTTATGCATTTTTTCTTTATTTTTAATGAATACTATAAAGGGAATTTTAAAGAATGTTCTGTTCCACTGCGATGGTTAATGCTATTACTGCAATAATTCTGATTTACCACAGATCAAACTCTAAACATTATTTAAGTTAAAGAATCTATAATACATCGGCCTTCGATCAGAGAATGAATGTGATATTGATAATACGTATTGATAATTTTATTCATCGGATATTGCAACAGGATAATAAGTGACATATTTTCTATGTAACAACTTACGAACTTATAAGCTATTACCTTTTTTAATATATAACAAAGTTTTTTAAATATTTATTATATTAACAGAAAGTTAAAACTTTGTTTTCGTACTAGATATGTATTTTACAAAAAAATAACTTTTTAAAATAAAATTATCAAATTTGAAAATACAGTTTTTAGCTTACTTTATTTGGCTATAATTCACAATACTATGAATAGTAACATACTTTTACTGGCATTCGGATGACCTTTCACAACTATTAAATCCACGTGCAAATCGTTAAGGCTCTAGTCATTACAAAATCTGTTCTTGAAAACATGCTCATTTGCCGATTCGACTGAAAATGTCAATGTCACATAAAAGTCAAGGCTGCGTAGCTCATTCCGACATCAGTCACGGTAGGTGTCTTGGGAAGATGAAAAGCTTACAAGAAAATTATATTAATAATTGACACGTACGTAATTTTAGAATGCATTTTTTTCGTAATTCATATTTTATTTATTTTACTCGTTTTCGAACTCATTTTCCTGTAATGAGGCATATTTGTTTAGTAGTTTTGTGGTCTTGAATGCAAAGAAGCTTTTTATTATGATCCTCGTCAATCATTACTGAAAGCAAAGAAATACTGTATCTCCGATTTTGAAAAATTAAATCTTTACATTTCATGAAATAAATAGTATATATTTAGTGGTGTTACTGAGCAATAGATAGTGCAGGTACAGAAATTGTTCACCAATTTTATTTTAATTAATGTTTTTGTTTATTCCCTCATTTAAAAAAATATGCACCATATTACAAGTGATACTTATTTTCTAGGTAACAGGTTGTACAATAATACTAAATTTCAATTTACTGAACAATATTTTATTGATCTGTACTATCTATTACTCAGTTATTGAACGATGAAAGGATAAAGGTACCGCACTTATACATATGTAAATAATTGCAACTACATTTATTTTCTGGAACTTAAAGCCCTTAGTTAATCTAATTTTCATTTTTAATTGCTGATATATAATAAAGTTTAAAAACAATGCGATATTACTTCGTTAGCTTTTAACCGTAGTTTTGCCTAGTTAAATATATATATATATATATATATATATATATATATATATATATATGTGTGTGTGTGTGTGTGTGTGTGTGTGTGTGTGTGTGTGTGTGTGTGTGTGTGTATGTGTGTGTGTATATATATATATATATATATATATATATATATCCAATGGTTACTTTCCATGTGGAAAGTATATACTCACAAATTAATGATCATATCGAAATACAGGTTTTGAGCTAGGACTTATCTTTATTATTTCCAAGTTACAGTGTATAAAAATATTTAAAAGAATAAACTTTCTTCGAAGTGCAATTGTTTCCGTTTATTATATTGCTTAAGAATTAGAGATACAGTCTTCTAAAGGTTTTTATTTAGCGGGGAAATTAAATTCATAGGCAGTAAAAAACGTTTATCCGCACCGCACGAGGTTTCAAATTAACTGATACCAAAGCCTCATAACAAAATTAAACACTTTGTTTACATATAAACATTTAATTTTTAGGAAGATTTATTACAAAAATAGGTGAAATTTGGAAAATCTAATCCATTTCGTCGAAAGTAGCTTGACGATTCTAAATTTCATTCCCTGTTTTAATCTACGGATATCTATTTACGAAATTTATTTGTTGGCTGTTTTGATCTTCAGATATCTAGTTACGGATGACTTTTCGGTTTTACGTTACCTCATTTTTATTTCCTTCCATCGTTTAGCAGATTTAAAATAAATAAAAAAAAAAATTGTTAACTACCTACGTACGTATACTTTACCGTTCAAAATAGTTTTTTATGCTTTAAAGTTTTCGCATAAACCACTTTCTTTGCTCTTAGTAGATAGTGATAATAAACTAAATCGATGAAATTCGTATGGGTATTTCGACGTCTAAATTAGTAATTAAAATAATACAAGAAAATTTTCAAAGATTTCTTAGATGTCCTCTATTGTAAAACATATACAATATAGGGTCGCAACCGTTTGCTAAAGATTTCAAGTCTAAAATAAAAAAAAAATGTTGTGCAAAACAAAATTTAAAATTTCAATCAAAACCTTAAATAATAAATTATGTATATTATTTATGTGGTGCGGCCCGCCGCCAAAGGCCATATTCTTTTTGATTAGCTTAACACACTACGATGACGATAATATTAATTATGTCTGTCGTGTAAAACGAACTGCTCATAAAAAAGTATAAAAATTCATATATTCTTTGGGGACAATTTTTTTAACCTTTGCTACTAGGAAGGAATTTTGATGAATATACGAATAGACATAAATTAAAGTCACTTAAATGACTTAATTAATGATCATAGTTCATAACGGAACCTGCTACTGCGTAAATAATTTGCATAATCACTAATTAATTAAATATTAGTTAATGAAAGACCTTTATGATATAAAAATGCATCAGAAATTATATTTGACGCTATGCATGGTTTTATATATATTCAAAACTGCTCAAATTAGCTTTTCTCAATATTTTCTGCTAACTGTTGGTATTTGTTTAATTATAAAAATTCTTTTAAAGTTTTATAAACGAGATGAAAGGAAATTTAGATACCATTTCATAATCACTCGACCGGTGGACCACCATTTAAAGATAAGTTTTAATTCGTTTTCTCTTTACAAGTCCTCGGCACAATTCTCCGCGTCTCCTCCTAAATGGCAAATGCGCGCTCGCGGCAATTCTCCGTTCTCCATCAGTTTGAAAATTGTCGTATTATTGTCGTACGCTGCAAACTGCATTGTTTCAATGATTTTATTTATGTAATTTGCTTTGCGCTAATAAATTTTTCGCTTAATTATTTTTAAGTATTTCTTTTCTGTTCGTTGCTTATTATTTATCGAATGTTATAAAAGTACGAACGGAAAATGTATTCTTAAAATATTAATCGGATGTATATTCAAATATTTTATTTCTTGCAACACTATAAATACAACTATCTTCAGGTAAAATTGATATGAAAGTATAGATTAACCTCTATCATAAAAAGAAATATTTTTATATTTATGCTGATAGTCGCAATGCAATAGCAGGCATTGTAATAAAAATTTAATGATACCCCACATATTAATTTATATACAACTAAGAACCTTTTTAACTGCTGCTACTTTTAAAAATTGAAGGCGGAATTGATGTTAAAATTAGGCTTTTATATTAAGGTTTATATTAAAATGTTTATAAAAGTGCAGACTCCTTCTTTTTGAATGATGGGAAATGCGTACAGGTGCATAATAGTGTTAATTTTTTTAGACTGAAAACTTCTCTAATATTACATAAGAGTAAGTGAACTTGTTTTATGAGGGGATAGTGTATTTTTCAATTCTGAATTGAACAATTTGATAACTTTAACACAAAGTTTAAAATTTAGAAACTAAAAATATCCTTACTAAAGTTGTACAGAAATCAATGCAATTGCTACTGTAAAAGTCTGAGTATTTGAACCTTTCATCTTGTCAAATATTGTGTAAGGTTTCAGAAAAAGGAATATTAGCGACTAGGGAATATTGTTAGTTTAAGATAATCTATTATGCCTTGTATTGTTTTCCAGCAATAATAGATAAAAGCAATTCACAGTTTCAGTTTCTCATAGCACACCTGTTCCTCACATATTTCAAACCATAACATAATACTATATTTTAATTATTAAATACGCATATCTAAAATAACAATTACTTGATTTTTCCAATAAATATAACAGATGGTTAGTAAATAATAGTCAAGATGATAATTCTGCTCATCTCGATATTAATTTTCGATCAATTATTTAAAATATGCCATATTTACTTTTTACGAGTAATTGTGATTACTTTAAATTTAATAATCCATAGGTATTCAACTTATTAGAATCATGAAATTGCTTGTGGAGGAGGAGAACACTTAATTTACCTAAAGACAGAAATTAAGAGTTGAAAAATTTACATGAACGCAGAAGGGATTTTTTACAGCATGCCAATATTACGGCGTCACTTCTAGAATCAACTGCAGACCAGTTTACATTTGTCAAAATTTTTTTTATCATTTTAAATAAGTATTCCCACTTTTGGAATTATAGAGGAAGTTTTTCTCGTTGTCAATGATGAAAATTAAGACTCAAAAGCTAAGGATATTGGTCATTTGTATTTTCGTTTTCATGTTTTGGAATTGTAATGTTGAATGCATTAAATGAATGTTAGAAAACTATCAAAATATTTTAATTAATACCATTTTATATTAAGATTTCCCAACAGTTATGTCATGTTAAGTAGTAAATAATATCTTAACGTGCTAAATCATAATATATTATGGCAATCGAACAGTTTTTATTCCGATAATTGTATTGGCAAATAAGCACAAATAGACATCCGATCTTGAAAGAATACTTCCACTGTATCTCTAAATGTACTAAATCATTCAAATACATGGAAAAATTAGTATATCTATTATGGTTTGGCTAACGTACTAAAACACAATTTACGTCTTTAAATATTTTGTGTTTATAACTACGAGTAAGTGACCAATTAATATAGCTGGTATCCAATTATTTAATGGAACTCTTGATATACGTGAATAATTTTCATGTAACTGTTTTGTCATACGTGATATTTGTGTCACTATGTATTGCACATTTTCGACCAAATTTTCTTATCTAAATAAAATTTTACTACTCTAGTTACATAGCAATTAATAATATTTAGGCAAAATTCTGTATCTCCGTCCAAATTCTGTATTTTAAGTAGTTTATATGGATTATTAACAAAATTGGAACTGTTACTCCGAATTCTACTACGAAGAAGAATTTTTACTTCAGACTGATAAATAAATTAGTTTAGTTATGGAAAAATCTCCCATGTCCATTTTATTCCTCCAATTTCATTAAACGATTGCTTTAAAAACTTATCACTTTCGGCCGTAATTAGAGCTACAACCACGATTTTTAACGTTGAGTAAATAAATGTAAAGGGATTATGTTTGGTATTTGGTAGTGGAGAATTAATAGTAGGGGCATGTAGTACCTTAGTGAACCAAAACATAAGTTGCCTGTCGAGCCACCAGAGGCAAATTATAGTATATTTGACAACCGAGTTAAAAAAGTATCCAAGTTACAATATGAAAAAACATTTTTGTTCATAATTTTTCAATTTTATTCAGAAATTAATTAGGAAAACATCACACAGCATATACTCAAAAAAGCCTTCGGCTTCTTGCAAGCTGCACCTTTCATAAACTTTTTCGAAAAGGAGAGAATATTCTATCAAATTTAACACTGTTTTTGAGATTAAATGTGACGGCAATTGATATTCTCAATAAATCGCTACTTTTTTGCTTTCTACTCATTTTAGGAAGCTGAATTTGAATTTCACAAGGTTTTTGACATACAAGATAGCAGCATCTGTCATTCACAATAATTAAAACCTACATTCATTGTTAATTATTTTTAAAAGCTTAATTAGATTTTTAAGATGGCGACATCTCTTATTTGCAATTAATCGCTACTGTTTTCGTTCTCGAGTAATTTTAAGATGTTGAATTCAAAATAATTCCAAGACTTAAAATAGTGACATTTATCATTCGCAATTAATGGCCACTATATTCGTTTTCAACGAATTTTAGAATATTTAATTCGAATTTCACAGTATTTACATCATTGTAAAATTCGATTGGTAATGGCGGTGTCTATACTTCTCATACCGGATAATTAATAGATCTCACACATAAAATATAAGAATTGGTTTAATATTACAATATTGTAAGATTCTAAACGTAACAATTGGAACCATTTCATTTTTTGTCTTCTCAAAACTTATTTAGTAATATTATTCAAATTATTATTTACTCCGCGGAAAAGTTTTGTTTTCATTGGCATCCAATTTCCACGTTTGAAAATTAAGTGGTTTTATTGAAATTCATGTAGGTTTTACTAGGAATGTTGCTTTGTAAAAAGTAAAAAATCGTTGACCAGTGAGTTATCTTCAATTTCACTCGTTTATATTAAAACAAACGTTTCAACGCTATCTAATATTAAATTCACACATTTCTTTAAAAATATAGCAACCAACAATATATGTGTACACAAATTATTCAGTTAAAATTAATCTTATTTTTACACCAAATTTTAACTGAATTACCTAATGGTTCTTCTAAAACTAAGGATAATTTTTAAGGTACTCAGGTATATAAATGTATTATAATTTTCGTACATTAATTATATTGGACAGAATTTGTTTTGAAAAATATGGTATTGCAATATTTTTCAATTCATTAAACAATATTTTTCAAAAAATGCTTTTTTATTACTATCGAGTATATTGTCTCTTTATCCTCCCCATATATTAGCAATTCATTGCACATTGTCGTCTAATACGACGAACCTAAAAAGTGAAAATAGTTAGTATTATTAAAATGAAACGCAACAGGTATAACGTAGATATGAAAAGTAAATAATATTTAAATCCTCCATAAGCATAAAAGTATATATTGGTGATCTCGCTAGTAGGTTGTACATAAACAATTCCTGCTAGTAGGTTGTACATAAAATTTTAACATAAGACCAGTTAGTCTTTAGAAATGAACTTAAAACGAAACAGGATAAATAAGATAATATTTAAAATAAACCCCGACTTTACATTAGGGATCGAAAGCGCTCCTGCAAAAATTCCGAGTATTTAGTATTTAGAACCTAATCAGTGTGAATGGAAGTGGTAAAACAAAGGAGAAAATTTGTGTGTTAATTCGATGCAAAGCATTCAATGCAAATTTATTTTTATTCCTTCGGGAATTTCGATTTTTTCTGTAATCAAATTTTTTGCGGTGAGTGGTTTAAGTTGCTTCGTGATATTTCGAATGTTGGAAGGAATTGAGCTCGACCGAGATACATCACGAAGGAATAATAAAAACATGCAAAAGAATAAATTTGATTTTAGAAACTTGCAACCTTCGTTTTTTAATGAAGTTCATATTTTACTTGTAGTTGGCCTTCAATTCTACACTGATTTTAATTTTTTTTGTATCCAGTAATTGATTACATTTTATGAGTCATCTATTTTATTTTAAATTTTATGTTATGTGGTTGTTCGTGAAAAACAAATAAAAAAATGAAAAGCGAATAGGTAGTGTCACATTTTATTGTTTTTTTTTGTGATTTAACCTTTCTAGTTATTTCTCATTCTACTTATCAGATTATAATTATATATTCCATTAAAACTTTTATTATTTTTCAACTTTACTTCACCAAAAAAATAAATTCTCTGCCAACATAATTAATAAAATTTGATGTGAACTTTATTCAATAAGAATAACATCATCTTTAATAATGTAATTAAAAATAAAAGAATCTTTTTAGTGTGTTTTCAGATTATATCGCATTATGAGTTAAAATTTTATTAATTATATAATTTCAGTTTTACAAACTTGATGGTATATTAAACACGTCTATCACAAAAAAAATTAAAAAATTTGGAAGATTAATAGTTGTCATTGGACTGAAAATATGTTATTTAATCCTTTTGCAGGTTGTAATAGGTGTAAGTGACAGATAAGTAAAAAAGGTGATAAATATTTTCTTTTATCTTATTATAAGTGTTAGACAATTTTTAAGGGTTGGATAAAAGAAAAATTACATATTATATAGCCTCATAACGCTTCATAGCCATTATATTTAGCTGTTTATAATACGTAAAAATATTAGATGCAATGAAGGTATTAGTTTAGAAAAGTAACATCACTTAAGAACGGAAGTGACAATAATATTTTATAACCAATGTTAACTGTTAATTAGCCCCTCCATTTGAAAGACTCTGTGACTGAAAAATATTTCTTATTACAAAACGACTCTCTCCCTAAAGTCTTTAATTTTTTTGGAAATACCGTCTTGTTCGCTATTTTACTATTAGTAATATCAAAATTCTCTGGAAGCTACCTTTAAAACTGCGTTAGGAGCTTTATAGAGGTATCAATCTTCCTAAACCGTCTGTGTGTCCTTAGCATATTTTTATGTCTGTATGTATACAACTGAGCATAGTTCGTGGCAAAGAGAAACATATGTATATCTCGTTGGTTATATTAGCACTAACCTTTGCATTAAAAAGCTTATGACACTTTATAGTTACGAAAGTAATATTTCCCGATCCAATATTGTGATTACCTGAATGTAAACTTTTGAGTGTGATTTTAATTGGTTTTAATAAAAATTACTTACAATAATATAAAATAACTAGAATGTTTTTATGGAATTAAAGAAAATGAATGAAGGTGAAGAAAGGAACAAAATAATTTTAGAGGCCATTGAAATGTTATTTTCATATTTGGGCGATATTTCTATTAACATTGTGCAATTTCTCCTTGAAAACCAAATATTAAAAAAAACAACATTACATTTTACTGAATTCCAAAATTGAAGATTTTACTTACATATAATACCATTCGTTTTTCCTAGAATATTAATGGCTATTATTATTTATCAGCCATTGTCTGCAACAATTACGTCGTGAGTCCACTCATTTTGATCTTTTGTCTGTATAATACATGAACAGTTATTTTTCGCAGCGTTATTCCTTCAACCACTTAATCACTCTTTCTGGAATTTTAGGAGATAAATTGATTAAGATGACTTGCTTATTTTCTTTATTATACCCTTTAGTCAATCAAAACGAACTTCTCATTATGAATATTACTCGTAGTACGTGGGTTCCGTACATACTTAGGAATATATGAATATTTAAGAGTGCATAGCGTTTCCGTTAAATTATTTACATATGTGAATATTATTTTTCATAGTGTAAAATATAATGTTTTTTCGGTAAATTTTGATTAAATTGCTAGGAACGTTGTATTTCATAATTTCGACTGCAGCAGTTTTGCAGGTAGCAGTTTGAGTGCATATTTTTAGTGGACATTTTCAACAATATTGTAATATTACACCAAATTCTGTAAAAATAACTTCGGAATCTTTGTAACTTGCCCTTGCAATTGATATCCCAAAAGACATACAAACTTTAAAATAAAATTTAGTGTGTAATTATTTTATTTTTAAAATTTTCATATAAATGTTTTTAAGTACTTTTTGTTGAAATATATGTGGATTTATACGCTTTATCAGTATGCCAGGTTTCAGGTTTCTTCGTAAAATTGTTTCGGACAAAAATTGTCGTAGCAAACGTGCGAACGAAGGGACACATAGTAATATTATAAGGATTACGTTTTTTTTTAGTTTTATTAATTTATTTGAGCTTTTTATATCTTTACACTTTATATCGTTTATTAGTTTAATTCGGTTAGTATTATTAAGGAAACTGTATTAAAATTACGAGTATTTGATACATGTATGTTAATCGTTTATTGACGTGTTATCATATGGATATAGGAGGCTTATACCACCTAAAGCAGTATAAGCCTCCTCCAATGCTTTATAGTCTTCACTTTCCCTTGCTAGCCTGGGCCGCATATTGCTAGATATTTTTTGAATAGAAATTTAATAAAGCCTCATTTATGTCCTTGAGTTTTTCGACAATAGGGAAGTAAGTATTCACCCCTATCTTTTGTTTGCTATCCTTCCTTCCTTACTTCAGAAATATCTACGGTACCAGATTTTTTATTTGATGTGAGTTGTTCTAATTCTATTATACTTGTTTCGTTGGCTAATAATCGTACATTAAATGTAGCAATATATGATTTACATCATTTGTTTTTATTTATATAATTTTTTTGAGAGGTGGCTGAAATGTTTGTGAAAAATTATAGTGGCTGCGTTAAATGATTTTCATTAGGATCGTCTGCAGTTTCAGCAGTGATGGGTTTTCTATTTCACTATATTGCTTTTGCCAGTAAGTCATTGAACTTTTGCCTGTATATAGTTTACCATATCTTCCTTTATTTTTCTTGGCAGGTTATTTTTTTTACAGCTGAATGTATATTGTCAACTCCCTATTAATGTGGAGGTGCAATTTCTAACTATCTTTTTTTTGTAATTCGGTTTATTTCCCTTTACTCGTAATTTGATCTTGGATTGCTAGGTACCCATTACGAATGTACGCAATTTTCTCTTCTTGTCTACCATATGTACTTGTTCTTGCAAATATTTTTTGAAACGCGGAATCGTCAAAACTCAGATGGACTAGTTTTCGACATATTATAGGTGGAAAATCGAGGAAACTTTTGTTTGCTTTCTCAAAGAAATAATTGAACAATATTTTTAATCAAATACCTAATTTATTTATTATTATTTGTCCAGGACTTTGTATAGAATTAAAAATAGGCATGGCTGAAACAGAATACGTAAGAAGATATTATATTTTGGAAGTAAATTTATCCCAAATAATATAAATTTTAAAAGTGAAGCGCACAGTTATTCAAAATTTAAAATTGTGATGAAAAGAAACAGATCAAAATTTATAAAAACCTGTCAAGAACGAGTAGAATTCTCACTAAGAGGTTTCCGTACACGTTTAAACACAAATATTTAGGCAAGGATACTATTTTGATTTAACTATTTACAAATATAATTCTTTCACAACTTAAATATGTTGTCTGCTATACATTCTGAAAGCCTAAAGACAATGGAAATATTTAAAAAACTATAAAATCCAGGACAATCGCTCTAGTTTTGCTGTAATTTTCTAATCAGATTTTCTTATTCTTGATTTTATATGATTTTTGGTTCAGTAGTTTTAGAAATAATGGGAGGGGCTTTCTTTTTGCATATTTTTCATAATATTTTATGAAATGAGCTATTTAAAATTATGGAGGAATTACATTTTTAAATTGCACTCATAATATATTTTTGTACTAATATGAGGAGTACAAAATATATTATGAAGGAGATTACAAGAGACAAGCCTTTTCAAATATTACACCACACAATATATACGATTTAAAAAGAAATGAGTATTTTATTTACCTCCTTTCACTTCCTTTATGAATATTTTTGAAATTTAGCTAGTGCAAAATATATGCGTTAACATGGTGTTGACCAAATTTCGAGTTTAAACGTCGATTAGTTTCTAAAAAAGTCGGCAGTGGCAAACGGACAAACACACACGTGAATGATCTTATGAAGTTTCCATTTTTCTTGTTAAGATACGAAACCATATTTTTATTTTTCAACCATCTTAAGAGTGGAATTTTTAAAGTGATAGTGGATGCCGATGTCATAAAATTAATTTTGATATGTTTTTTTGTTATCTGAGTAATATTAAAATAAGTTCACTATTTATACACATTTATGTAAATATTAATTGGTAAAAACTAATCGATTTAATTAAAATTACAATTTATATTTTTTTTAAATCCATAATTCAGTTTTATATCGATAAATATTGACAAATAGTTTTTTTTTGAGAGAATTTGAGAAATAATTATATGAAGGTCCTTGTGTCCCTTTGTCAATGTCCTCAAATTTTGGTATAAATATATCTTTTGACTGATGTCTAATTTATGTCTAAAATAAAATAACGCTTTATTAATTATAATACAAATTTATAGTTTTCATTCACATTCAGTATTATACCAGAGCTTCATTATTTCCTTTTTCAGGAAAGTTTGAAACATTATGGAGGCGAAAGCAAATCCTTCTTACCAGGGTCACTTTGCCCATCCATTTATCTTTGGAAGGAAGGAGTAGAAAATCAAGATTCGAAGCGGTTTTGAAGATGATATCATATCACATCTGCGAGTTCACGTTTTTTGTAAGTGGAACGGACGAAGAAGAGTTTTTTTAAGTAGGAATTAGACGGTGTTAAATAAGAAAGAAGCTTATTTCAATATATCATAATACATACAAGTTTGTTCAACAATGTCAATGAATGAAACGAGAGATGCTGCTCAATCACATGAACATAATATATTATTTTTTGATGTTTAAATTTTCTCAATGCCTATGTAACCTTTCTCATGTTTTTTCAGTAAATATTTTTAATTCATTTTTTTTAAACTAATTTTTTATAGGTTAGCCCATATATTATATACTTAGCTAATATAATGGCTGTAATATTTTAATCTGTAGCAATAAAAGAAAATTACGGATTTATATTTTTCATTATTCTGAATACATGCAAAACCTCAAATAAGTTTTAAATCCACTGTGTTATAAACGCTCTTTTTTAAATATTTCACAGACATTGTAAAATCTAAGTCTTAATTTTTAATTTCGTCAAGTCCTTCAATTATATTTTACTGAAAATCGGAATAAATATATTTCATTACATCTATTTATTGCATTTTTATTTACTTTTATATTGAACATTAACAGCTTTTCATTCAAAATGTATTACAATTTAATTACTTCTTATTTTTAGATTGGCATAAGAGAATTTAAAATCGAATACTTATCGCGGAAACGACGGTAATTATTGCCCAATAATTTTATTGGTTTATTTATGATAAATCAGAGCAGAATCAAAATTCATAGCGGCTATGAAGGAGGTATTGCGTCGTAATTACGACTTTACATTTTGCATAAAACATGAAGTTGAGTTAATATTTTACGCCGAGTTTGTTAAATGCAAAGCAGGTGTTTTGCGATATGCTCAGTTGAGATGCGCAGAGTGTGTGTTTTGATATACAAAATATTTGTTTTTTAATTAATCAATCATTTCATTAGGTTTGAAATTTTTATTATTTGAATGCTTCACCTCTCTACTCCCTTTAAAGTTTTTGACTCTCGTTCATATTTCAATTAGACCCTTACTAATTAAAATAAGGTCTAATTGTAAGGAAAGTTTTTGGGTAAAAAAAGTTTAGAAGTTAAAAAATACACATTAATTTTTTTGTTTGCACTTATTGTACATATATAAGCCACAGGAAACACTATCCAAAAGGGATCATTTTGTTGGTTGAATATAAATAAAGATAGATAGACAAAATTAACACAATAGTCATTAATTAAGGTTTGAAAGCACAATGTTAACGAAGTTAATACGTGAATTGCGTGAATTGTAGATTCAATAAATTTGATAATAGATGCATTTCAGACGCGCAGTACATCAATACCTACACTTTATAAATATATTATAACATATAAATATAATTACAACAATTTTAATTAAATTTAGAATGTATTTACTATCTGAAGTAACGTTTTTCGCAATTTCGGTTTTATATCTTACTATCAAATCAGATTAGGATTGCATTACAAGTCTTAATCTGATTTGCCAATGATCAAAATCGCGATATTTTCTGACAGTATATTTACAAACCCCCGATATGTATGGGTAGTTAGGCCATAAAAATAGAAAAATCTTTAAACAACGAAGCTATTAAAAATCGTTGAAAATTATTTGTCTTAACGATATAGGCAGCCCACAAGCACCTTGCTTCATTTGATCTATTATTAAGTGGTAAACCTGCGTTTTGATGCTTTTTGTCAAAATTTAATGAAATTGATGCTGGACAGCAGTCGGAGCGATAAATACTTGTGACAATCAAAATAAAGGCATACTTTGTGTATGCCGAAAACATTTAATTTATCATTGTTAAATTTTGTTTATGTGTGAAAAGTAATGTGGTTTTATTGGCTGTTAACTGTTTCAAAATATTATAGTTTTCCATACAGAGTGCGTTAATTCTATATGAATGTAGATATCATTTAATATCAAGGTTTTTGGCTGAAATGTTTTCGAATGTTAGTACATTAGACAAGGAACTGGTAATTTTGGTAATGTTTGTGGATCAGCAATTTCTATTGAATATTCTAAGAATTATTCATATAATTCCTAAGAATTATTCGTATAAATTTCACGCCCTAATATTCACCCTTAGAGAATGAATTTAGAAAAATCCTTTCTTATTGGATGCTTACCTTATAGAGGTAATATATTGTCCAGTTTTCAAATTTCTAGCTTCAGTAGTTTAAGCTCTGCGATTATGAATTCGTCAATCTACGAAAATATTTATTTTTGTATGAATGGATAAAGTTTCATGATATAATTTATTTAAAAAAGAAAAATATTTTTCATTAAAATTACACAAAATCGATAATAGTAAACTACAGATAAATTAATTAGAAATATTACTTAAAAATAAGTTATCGAATTGTAAGTAAATTTTAACAAAGAGGGAATCCTTCGTAAATGTCTTTGGAAACTCTAATTTGTGAAATACTAAGGTGAGTAAAAGAACGGATAACTTAAAATTTACGTTTCTTGAGATATTACTATGTTTATTAAGAACAAATATACATATTTTATTTCTGGAAAAAATTTATTAAGTTAACAAGATTGTGTAGTTAAAAAGAATGAACCATGCTTCTTATGTAACGTGCATTATCTAAAGGATTACGCTGACTGATTTTGAATCATTTCCCTATTTTGTCTATGGATTGCGTGCAAAAAATTTTATAATTATTAAAAAGGGCTAACTAAATTTTAATAATAGTAAATGATGCACCGAAATAATAAGACTAAATTTAACGAATAATTTTAAATGGTTTGCATGCTGAAAGTTTATCGTTTACGTAACGTTTCGAACATATATGTTCTTCTTAGTTTAATTACCAAGTTTCAATTCGGGAAAAAGCAAAAAGAGCTCCACAGATATTCTTCAATTTCACAGTATGTTTGTCTATAAAAACTTTTTCAGCCCAGAATGGAACGTAGCTTATTTTATCACCAAGAGCGGCAAATTAGTCCGCTGATTTCTAAATCGAAAAAACGATTTAACGCTGTTTAAGTCTGAGGGCAATAATAAAAAGTTTTTTTGATAAATACCCCTTTACAGTAAGGTCTTTTAAAGTCATCGTATATATTTTAGTTACGGAGAGTAACAAACGCAACGATACTGAAGAGTTACATGCAGCTACTGCGTCTCTTTAAAACACTTTATCGGATTATTATTATGAGGACAGATGATGTGCCGTAGATTTCATGATTCGTCTCGATTGTATGAAGAAAGTATTATGTACACACAAGGATCTAAGAGTGGTGCTGAGCGCAAAAGTTACTGTGATTAAGTTTATGTTCAATCAATTCTTTATTTTATACTTACATTGAAACTATTATCCCTACTTAGCCAGGTTTTTGTATAAACGTACTCAGTTCTCAAAAAAATATATGTTGTGTTTTGAAGAAATCTTTTAAAAATAAGCTACAAATACTCTGAACACAACCAGGTATACTGACGCGTTAACCTTATTTGGTGTTTCATAAGATATGAAAATTATATTGACTTTAAATAAGAATTAAGGAAGGAGTAAACAAAATACAACAATTATGACAATTATACAAATATTTATAACGGCGTTGAGAACTTGGTAACATCGTATTAACGTTTACGTCAAATAACCAACTATTTCAGTCGTAAATAAAATAATAACGATTTATTTTGTTAGACATTACTTCTCTTAACGTTTCTCTAAAATACTTTAGATATTAGTTCTCTTAACTGGGCAGCCAACAGCAGCTGTATTAACTATTAGGTTAATAATTAGAAATGAATAATTCAGGAAGAAATGGAAAATATTTTCTCTGATGTGTGCACTTTCGAAATCTGTCATTCTCTTCAGGTTCAGTCAAAACTTATTTCAAAATATTAATGAATATTTTTGAACAAATATTTCTTGATCACTTATATTAGATATCTAATAGATAACTTAATTTGTTAATGAGATTGACCGGCATTGGTACTTTATATTTTTTCTTTAAAGCCTAATTTAAATTTACTTTATGTATATACAGAGTTAATTAAGGTTAATTATAGTTTATATATATATATATATATATGTATATATATATATATATATATATATATATATATATATATATATAAATATAAATATACATATATATATATATATATATATATATATATATATATATATATATATATGTATATATTTATACACGCCTTTTAGATTCTCTTCTTATTTAGTACCAAACATTTTATTAGTCATAATTTGTCCAATTTATTTTTTAAAAAAAATTTTATATTTTTAATGTCTGAACTCATTTTAACAATTCTTTTGCACTTTACCTATATTTCAATCAAATAGACTATAAATAATTATTTGAAATATTTCCAAATCAATTATTTAAACGGAAAAACAATTAGTGGAATAAAACATAACAACTTTTCTTAAAATTAATAAATGCTCGAAATGCGACGTGATGAAAGTACATTTTGTTCGTCACAAAAAATTTGTAACGTGGATCATCTTTATTAAATGCGAAGACGCAATATTTCCTAGGAAGGAAATATAAAGAAAATATTTCAATGGAAGTGTATATTCAGCATTCCACCAGAGTAAAGTGAAAATAGTATTCCTACTACGAGAACCCTATGAAACGGAACTATATGTATCGCGACGGCAAAAATTCTATGCAGTATGAAAATAGAATCCTCTATAGACAATACGTCACAGAATCGGTCTTAACTGCTTTATTGTTTGGGATGACATGGTTATATTGAGATACACCTGATTAAGCAAGGTGCAAAATTACAATTTTAGAAACATTTTAGAATTATTATCAGAGATATCCTATTTAGAACTTTCTTTTCTGAAAGTTTTGGACACACCAATTTTTTTTTCCATATCAAAAGAAAATTGAAAAATGTGAAATAAATTTTAGTAAAAATTCTATTTATTATTTGTATATAATGCAATATAGTATACACAGTATCTTTCGTGGTGAAAAAGGACTTTTATTATTATGCTCTTTACTCTAGATAATACTTTTTCCTCTAAATACAAACCGTTGATTGCAATTTGCTATCATATTATGTGTTTTAATTTATATTAATTTAATATTAATAAAGAAAATTGAAAAATGTGAAATAAATTTTAGTAAAAATTCTATTTATTATTTGTATATAATGCAATATAGTATACACAGTATCTTTCGTGGTGAAAAAGGACTTTTATTATTATGCTCTTTACTCTAGATAATACTTTTTCCTCTAAATACAAACCGTTGATTGCAATTTGCTATCATATTATGTGTTTTAATTTATATTAATTTGTTTAATTGTGAGAAACAGCACTTGAGTAGTACCACCTAATATAATTTTGAGGACTAAATTTAAACAATTGATGGTTAATTGTGGAAGAAATAGGTTTAATATATTTATTTACAATATATATGAAAATACTCGACACAAACGAAAATAGTCGTGAATTTTTATTGCATGTTTATTGCCGAAAATATGTCAAATCGCAACGTAAATTTATTCAGGTTATATCTTTTGCAAAATACAATAACTATGAATGATGTCCATAAATTTATAAAAAGTTTATTTTTTCCGTTTGTAATAAATACTAGTTTTAAAATGTGTTGGCCCAATTTTAGTGAATCCATTCCGGCCTATACATTAGTTCGCTGAAAGTAATAAAATATGAGATATAGTGTCAACGTGCACGAGGCGGTAGGTAAGCAAATAAAATAGACGTGAAAAAGACGGAACATTTAGTTTAAATAAAATATTTCATGCAGACTGCAAAATAAACCAAAAATAATTCCTTTTCGCTCGTTTCTGTAGGTAATATGAAAATCACTCTACTTATAGGCGTGTTTTGCTTTATTGAACAATATTCATACAACATATTTAGTATTTATTTTGTACACAAGTCAGTTTTAGACAAATGCATATTTATTGAACTACATACCTAAACTACATGCCCAATAGTTCTACACATTTTTTGAATTCCTAGTATCAAATTTGGAAAAAATGTTGCGCATTATATTGATGACATAATATTGCGCAATACTATTTTGCATAAGGTAAGCTATAAATGTATAATGCATGTGCAACTGTAGCTTATTTGCAAACCGATAGCCTTGCAGTCGACATGTGGTGAAGTAATGAACAAATTCAAAATTATTTCTCTTATTTTACCTTTAATTTGATGTAGCTAATAGTGTAATCAAAGTTTGTCGAAACATTGTGACGAACAAATGGATGCTATATATGATACTATAGGTCGTCGTTGAATTTAACTGCTTCAAAGTGAATAGTATCTCGATGAGGACCATTCGGATATGTGGAATATTTCGGCAACGCCGGCCAGCCCGTTGATGCTCCAGTAGATGATGCAATCGCAGCGGATAATGACAGTGGCCAGCGACGCGAATTGAAAGAGGATAGAGTATGCAGATGAAACAGGAAAATGGCAAATATGCAAATAATATAGTTTTATATGACGTAAGTAGATATTTATCTTTAAATTACACCCGAAAAGTGTTGTGGTTGATTATTCTGATTGTAAAACGTCAGATAAGCAGCTGACAAAAAAAGTTCTTTTTTTTATTCTAGCACACGTTTCATGTTTAAAAATTAACAGGTAATAAAATAGAACTTTTGTCTACCTATTTATAGATATAAGATATATATTTTAAAACGTAACTCTGTTCTATCTCTCGCAAATGACATTCATTTACAACCCACAATAATTACTATGCTTTACTTTAAATGGATCCTATATATAATCCAGCTACGCTTCAGGAATAATTTTAATTAAGTGTAGATTTACTTAATCTATTCAGGCCACTAAGCAATTATTTATTTTATTTTAAAATCAGTTTTTCTAAAATTAAATACCTAATATGAACAGGTAAAGAATAGCAAGTTAAAAAAGTTTCGTATATTAATATAATTTCTGTGTTCTAAGTTTCATTCATTCATAAAAGATGAAATATTTCATGTATAATATTTCAAGAAAATGAAAAAAATTGCTAAAAGTTATAGTTTTCAGTTCCGAAACAACCGATTTCTTTTTTGTGAAACCTTTTTTACTTAAAACACATACTAATCGTTGGTCACATAAGACTTACGAAAAAACATTATTAGTAAGTATACCTAGGTATTTCATTTATAAAATTCTTATTCAATAAAGTTATTTGGATTACATTCTGGTTTTATTAATAGAAATTTGATTATAACAAGGTCTGAAAATATTATTTCGCATAAATTTAACTATACAATACATATCTTTCAGAAAATAGCTTATCTTTGCATAAATAATGGCCCTAAATTAAACTCAATTTATTTCAAAATTTGTCTTGGGAAGCCATTCGTTATCAGCTTTGGAGAAGCTTATATTTGATGACGTTGTAAATGGAGCGATGATATTGAATTTAGAAGAGAATTGTGCAAACTAATTTAAATGTCCAAATACAAGCGGTAAGTACGACCATTAACAGAAACCATACTAATTGTAAATGCAGTAAACATGTAAAATAATCCATTTAAAATGCTTACTTTCATGATGCATTATCAAATAATTTATGCATCAATTTGATGGCTTACTAAAATAGTGCGTCTTAACTTGTAAATAAAACTTGAGGAGAATTGATGAGACTCTCTCGAAAATGTATTTCTGCTCTATTTGTATTCTATACATCTTTATTACTTTCTATCGTTTTCAAGAACTAATATCCTTTCATTTAAAAAATTATTATATTAAACATTCACCTTTTGATGTGGGAGAGAAATTTTATTTTTACAAAAATAATTTTAATATTATCGGACAGAAAAACTGCATGTACTATTTTTAAAAAAAGAAAACAAATGTATTTGGTAAGGGTAAAAATGATTTTGCATTATTCAGTAGAAAGATCATAATCTCGATAATGCTGTAATCTGGTGAGAGAATGCTATTTTTACTCTTAAGAAATATTATTAATGGTTATCACTTTTTCTGCATATTTTGTAACTTAGTAAATGTTTTCATATTAAAAACAACATTTAACAACAATTAATTATTATTCACTGCCGAGTAAAGGGTTGTTTTAAAACTCCATTATGTCAATGAAGGAATGGGCTTTATTGAGTGGGAATTTAGATTACAAAAATGATATTACATTACAATGAGTTCATTATTTTTCTCGTGACTTTTTGTTACCAATGTTATGAAATTTGAAATAAAACTAATACCTCATCCATACTTATTAAGGTCGATTCATTTGAGACGCAGATAACAATTGTGGTCACACTTGACTTAGGCTAGAATTTATTGAGGCTCTATTCTTTTATAAAATCGAAACCTTGATAAAATTGATCCATGCAAAAGTTAGTCAGTTGCAGTTGTTGCGCAAATATGTAATTAGTCCACACGTAATATCTCATACTTGTTGCTCAACTTCTTTTTTGAACGTAATATTGAAATTATGAATTTAAATATATCCAGCCACAGCTATTAGCTTCAAATGATGGATAGTTCACTATTAGCTACACATTTCAAAAAACATAATATAGCTGTATGGTTAAAAAATTGGTCTCTATAAAATTTTAATATTGACAAATATTACTTTTTGAGCAAACACTTTTCGAATTTAAAGAAACTATTCTGATTCATCTAGTACAAATCGAGACAGGTAAAGTAGTAAGCGTCTACGTTGTTTTGTCACCGCCAACCTTACAATAATTGTATAAAGAGCTAAGTTGATATATAGTTGATAATGTCAATATAACAGAAGGAAATATGGCTGGTCTGAGCAATTTCGTAACGAAATTCAAAAACGGCAAAACTATTATAGGTACATCAATATGATGTTAGGATGAATATTACGTGTTAAAAGACTTAAAACAAAGTGAGCAATGTGTGATGAAACTACATTATCTATTTTTATGGACAAGCCGTCGTAACTAATTTTAAGTCAAATTTTTTTTTTTGTGAGATAATAAATTCTCATTAAAACAATAAAAATAAATCTTAATCATTTGAAGTGCTAGATAAACATTAATCCTGAAAATAAAATAATTTTTTGTGTCAATAAGCACAACTTTAAATAAGATTTGTGTGACCTTGGGTGCACACAAATCATGAAGATAACGAGGAAAGAAGGAAGGAGAAACGACAGCCTTGGTGAATATAACAAACGCAACATGCCACGATTCATCACTATATTTGTGTTAATTATAATAAAAGATAGGATAATACTCGTAAAAGACAAAAATTCAAGGTAAAAAATCTTAATGGTACCCATATGAAATTGTGTCGTGCAGCTTTTTATCTTGTGTACTTAATAATTAGGATCGGTAAATGAAGGCAAATTAACGTAAAAGGTTCCCAAACGCATTATGATGACATCGGATACGATGTTTTCATGCAAGCAGAGGGGGAACCGAGAGGGAAAAAGCATACTTGACGCGGTCATATTTCAGGTGCATCATGTTGGTTTACATGATTATATTTTTTTAAAGTAAATTACGGTAATCACAGAAAAAATATATATTGAAAAACCTTACTCAAAGTAATTTAATCGAACCCTACTAAAACGGGCCGGGTCAATAGTATTGTGATATAATTCAACGTTCAACAATTGAATTATGCGGTATAAATTCTCTCAAACTTCCAGGTTCATATGTTTAAAGGCTCGGTTTAGTAAAATCGATAACTAGTAGATCGTGATTCTGTTTTCGGTATTTTAAATAGTTAACTCACTTATTATGTTTGAACCTTCTTATAATCTTTGCTTCATAATTTATCTTTGGAATTGCCCTGAGTTTAACATATTAATATTTATGTTGGGTTATAATTCTGGGGAGTTAAAAAAAAATGTATGTTGAGTTTTAATTAATATCAATAACAAAAAAAATATTTATTGTCGCGTATAGACTTCATATTAAGTCTATGGCTAACCTGGCTAATATAATAAATACGGAAGTTAAGAAAATATAAAGTTTGTTACTCAATCACGCATTACCAGCCAGATAGATTTCCTTGAAAATTAGTACGGATATAGTTTTTGATTTGTATTAACATATTGACAAATTTTCATCCCCAGAAATAACAGAATATATGTAGAATGAAACTCAGTATGTTTACCCAATAATACAAAATGATTAACTATTTAATTTCAATAATTAGCGCAACGGGTATCAAAAATCTGCAAAGAGCTTATTATTTTCTATAGAAGTACATGGCAAAAGTAACCGTCATATTGCACATACTATTAGACAAGTATTACAAACTAGTCACTTTTGATAGAAGTTATATTAGTGACAGTTTATAGTCGTGCGTCTCCTCGAAAGAAGTATCGCGGTTGGCAGATATTTAATATTTATTAAAAGTGCATGAAAGCGAAACGATAGATTCAATAGATGTATTGAATATGAGAATATGCACGTATGTTATGTCATAATTTATCTATTATTGAAGAACATAACTTTATCAGGTTGATAGGTAGAAAATACATTGATATAGAAAAGAAAACAATTATATTTGTTTCAAATGAATAATATCGGTTATCGTAGTTTCCGCTCAATACTGGAGCACGAGGCTGACGTTCTTTAATATTGCAGTGTAGAAAGTAATTAATTTTACACATTACTATCAATTAATCGATATTTGAACCACATCCGATCGATTAACGATTATGCAAAAATTTTATGCCTGTGTATTAACTATTATAACATTATTCGTATATTATCTTTGGTCTTTTCAGTTTAAATTTAATGAAACGATCTTGTAATTCGATAAAGATTGCACAAAAAAATTATGTAACATTTTATTATCCCGTTTTATATCTTAATTCCATGAATTAATTTTTACGTTTCCATAACTTATAGTGAGAAAAATGGAACTCTTAGGATCATTCGGTTGTCCATCTATCTCTCAAGGTCATTTTTCTCAGAAACGAATTCCTTCATATATTATTTCAAAATTGACCCCAGGGCTAAGTGTTATAATTATTGACAAAATGGAATATAAGCATTATTCCTAGAATGATTAACAAGAAATAAACATATGCATCGTTATATAGACATTAAAACCGCAAATGTTTTTAAATTTTATCGAAACTTAAAATCAATTGGGAAGTTACTTAGTTACTTGAATTAAACAAAAGAAACAAGCCACTATTTTGTATTACATATAATATTAGTCAAGTGTCGTGATTATGCCGGTTGGCACTTGCACCGATGAATCATTTAAGGCATTCTTTGTCACCTATTTCAGCCATAGTATGAACAAAACTTAGAAAGCACCATTGCTTAATTGGTTACTCAAAGTATAAACTTTTTCAATGTACATAAACTCGTTTCTAAGTTTCTAATCCAGCAAATATATGTACTTACATTTATACAGATAGTATGTGAATCAAATACAAATGTTATGTTAAAGAAGGATTCTCTAAACTCATAAAATTATTTTTTCGACTTCCCTTACATGTTTATCCTTACACATAATTTTTGTCTAAAATTTACAATCGTTGTATGTAAATTATATTAGATTTACTCCTTTTTAAATATTTTACAATATACATTCTTAAGATCCCATAAAAAGTACAAGATGCTGGTGATACTTGAAATCATTAGTAAACTTTATTATCTCAGATTTTAGTGAAAAGAGATTATTCAGATTTTTTCAAATATTTTTCAGATTTTTCCTTCTTTTTGAAACACCAGACTAACAATTATGCTAAATATTAAGGTTTTAACTCCATCTAAAGTAACTTATATTTATTTTTAGGTGAATCAGTCCGTATGCCTCCGACATGAGATATTTTTGAAGGTTTCATCTCTTAAATACCTGATGTTAAAAGTGTAAATACTTCCAGGTTAATTTTAGTGTAAATATTAATAAAGTGCATAAATTTAATGTCTCTATCTATACGGAGAACACTCGACGTGTACATTTATGTACTTGGCTGGCACACCGTCATGTGCCTAGATAAAGGCTGCTAAAATTTGATAATACTTATTTCTTGAAAGCAAAATTTTGGAATTAATTATTAAAGTAAATTTTAAAATGCAAGAAGATTTATGAAATACTCATAATACCACTACGTAAAATAATATTAAAGGAGCTAATATTTTGTATTGCTGGACCGAGTGTGGTATTGGGTTTACAACTAAAATTTATAAAACGTGAAAATTTCGCAGAGTCGCAGTACACTTCCAAATTATAGTTATTATGGCAGTTCAAATACCTGCAGCAAAAAAAGAATCAGCTTTATCCATCCAGTATCTTCCACCCGTACCTTTTTCGCCACTTATAAATATTCTGCCGTTATTTCTTACAGAATAATCGCATTTTGAAACTCACATGTCGTGAATAAACAAACATATATATTGTAGATTAATTAATAACTTATTCGTATATGTTCGTCTTAATATAAAATGTTTATAGTGAAAATTATGCCTAACTGTTTCTTTTTGCAATAAGAATAGAATTATGTGCTTATTGAAATATGAATATGCACAAATACGAGTATACACATTGGCATAATTATATATCCAGTTCAAATAGTTCGTGTTTTATTTGGTACGCAAACAAGAATTTTTTTATTTGTCAAATAGCAAACAATAATTATTCATGTAAGAGCTTCATTTTCATTTTGCCCCTCGCCTTATGATTCAATAAAAAATATCCAATAGACTAGGTTAAAGACGACATAAAATTCGTCGTAAGAGTACGCCTCATACTTGCTGTGTTATTCGTATTTAAAATTAAATATTTAAGCCTGATATAATTTTCATTGGTAGAATTATTCGAATGTGAAGTTTATTACAGATAGAGGCTATTTTGAAAAAAATGTTTATTTTTTAAATCATTTATTAACCATTTTTATTATCTCGTTATGAATATAGATAAAGTAGATATAATAATAGTGGATAAAGTAGTTGTTATGAATATAGATATAGTGAATATAGATGGTGCAAGATATCAATTTACCAGCTAATTATTTAGGACACGGATAAAAATGACTGCATAATAAAAAAAGTGATCAAACGTTTAATACTTAATTCATAATATTTCTGTCTTGTGCATATTAAGAGAAATAACAAATCGTATTATCGAGTGAACGTTGTGACAATCAACTCGTGACAAATAAAAACAATATTCTTCTAGAGGTAATCAACGTTTAATGGGGCACAAGCTATGCCCGACTGTTTCCGAGACGATAATCAAACTTTGGAAGCGCACGTCGCTACTGGTTGACTGCGTTGTCGCGTCAAATTGAAACAAAACAGATATTAGAAAACTTATCCAGCATCCCAATTACGAGTCGCGTGCGACGCATTGTTCCTGGAGCAGCATCTGGGAAGGGGAAGGGGAAGGGGAAGGGGAGGGGAAGGGGAAGGGGAAGGGGAAGGGGAAGGGGAAGGGGAAGGGGAAGGGGAAGGGGAAGGGGAAGGGGAAGGGGAAGGGGAAGGGGAAGGGGAAGGGGAAGGGGAAGGGGAAGGGGAAGGGGAAGGGGAAGGGGAAGGGGAAGGGGAAGGGGGAAGGGGAAGGGGAAGGGGAAGGGGAAGGGGAAGGGGAAGGGGAAGGGGAAGGGGAAGGGGAAGGGGAAGGGGAAGGGGAAGGGGAAGGGGAAGGGGAAGGGGAAGGGGAAGGGGAAGGGGAAGGGGAAGGGGAAGGGGAAGGGGAAGGGGAAGGGGAAGGGGAAGGGGAAGGGGAAGGGGAAGGGGAAGGGGAAGGGGAAGGGGAAGGGGAAGGGGAAGGGGAAGGGGAAGGGGAAGGGGAAGGGGAAGGGGAAGGGGAAGGGGAAGGGGAAGGGGAAGGGGAAGGGGAAGGGGAAGGGGAAGGGGAAGGGGAAGGGGAAGGGGAAGGGGAAGGGGAAGGGGAAGGGGAAGGGGGAAGGGGAAGGGGAAGGGGAAGGGGAAGGGGAAGGGGAAGGGGAAGGGGAAGGGGAAGGGGAAGGGGAAGGGGAAGGGGAAGGGGAAGGGGAAGGGGAAGGGGAAGGGGAAGGGGAAGGGGAAGGGGAAGGGGAAGGGGAAGGGGAAGGGGAAGGGGAAGGGGAAGGGGAAGGGGAAGGGGAAGGGAAGGGGAAGGGGAAGGGGAAGGGGAAGGGGAAGGGGAAGGGGAAGGGGAAGGGGAAGGGGAAGGGGAAGGGGAAGGGGAAGGGGAAGGGGAAGGGGAAGGGGAAGGGGAAGGGGAAGGGGAAGGGAAGGGGAAGGGGAAGGGGAAGGGGAAGGGGAAGGGGAAGGGGAAGGGGAAGGGGAAGGGGAAGGGGAAGGGGAAGGGGAAGGGAAGGGGAAGGGGAAGGGGAAGGGGAAGGGGAAGGGGAAGGGGAAGGGGAAGGGAAGGGGAAGGGGAAGGGGAAGGGGAAGGGGAAGGGGAAGGGGAAGGGGAAGGGGAAGGGGAAGGGAAGGGGAAGGGGAAGGGGAAGGGGAAGGGGAAGGGGAGGGGAAGGGGAAGGGGAAGGGGAAGGGGAAGGGAAGGGGAAGGGGAAGGGGAAGGGGAAGGGGAAGGGGAAGGGGAAGGGGAAGGGGAAGGGGAAGGGGAAGGGGAAGGGGAAGGGGAAGGGGAAGGGGAAGGGGAAGGGGAAGGGGAGCTGGCGGGCGGGGGGTCCGGCCGGGGGAAGGGGAAGGGGAAGGGGAAGGGGAAGGGGAAGGGGAAGGGGAAGGGGAAGGGGAAGGGGAAGGGGAAGGGGAAGGGGAAGGGGAAGGGGAAGGGAAGGGGAAGGGGAAGGGGAAGGGGAATTATAAAAACTTTTCTGATTATTTTAGTTTTTATCAAAATGAAAAATTGATATTAAATTTGAAAATGAAAATTTAAAATTTTTGAAGGGTTCACTTCTACCACGTGTGAATTGCACACATATTTTTTTTTGTTTCAGTTTTAGTAAAAATTGACACTCAACGACATTTCATTAAAGAATATTTAATCAACAAATTATTTTAACGTGAAGAATGAATGAACGAAAATTTCCAAACCCATTTTAAAATTACTTAAACAGGTGACTTCAATATAACGCCACGTTGTAATGTATTTCCACTTTGTCAATTGACGCTACGTTTTTCCTCTTTTAATTGTCGCAATAAATCTCCCTTTTTCATTTACTTACAAATTGCGATAATGATGTGCTTTACTTTTATTTAAAAAGGTTTTATTTTTGTAATTCTACATCCGCTTATTTACATTACTTTAAATTTTATTTCCGGAACTCGATTTTTGCTTCTTTCTTATTGTACAACGAATATAATAAAAACATCATTTGAAAAAAAAACATGGCTTGGTATTTGAATTGAACTGACGTGGTTTTACACATCGGAGTTATTTTAAAATATATTTATATAAGTAACATATTTATTTAAAATATATTACGGCTCTTACTGTATATTCTATTACATTTCGTATCTTCTTTAAGGTGCCTTGCCATAAAAGAAAAAAGAAAGGAAACCGTTACAAAATTACTCACGTGTCTGTCTGTAAGTCACATCCCTTTTTGTAAGAAACTGCTTGACATTGGAATTGAAATTCGGCAGTAATAAAAAATATTAAGCCGCAAAAATTGTGGTCATTTAAACATTTTAGGTAAGGCGAATTAAGCACTCGAAAAAAACTTTTTTTACCTCTATATGCAGGGCGGGGTATCGTTTGAAAGAGCTAGTTATAAAAGTCATAAAAATGTGTTTTTTCTACCTATCTCTAGAGATATACTGAAATATATATATATATATATATATATATATATATATATATATATATATATATATAAATATATACTATATATATATATATATATATATATATATATATATATATATATTATATAATTATATATATATATATATATATATAAATATATACATATATATATATATATATATATATATATATATATATATATATATATATATATGAAAGAGGATAACTTGTAAGGTTAATATGATCTTATTCACTTACTGTATAAAAAAACAATCTAATCCTTAAGGATATTCTTATGACATTTTCTTCCATGTAGCCTGTATTAGGGAGATGAAAACAGGACACTCCCTACTTCGGAACAGGATAATTTTTTTGTAATAAACCATAATATTATTATGGGATAAGAATGGACAGCTTATATAGATGAGAAATTTTACAAAGATATTTCATAGGAATAGAGAGGACATCTGCATACAACATTTCTTAGAAATCTATCAATTATTTGTTTGGATTAGGATTTTTAAAAAATTAAGAAGGCCACAACCCCACTCCAAAAAAGTTTAAAAGACTACTGATCATTCATAAAGGTTCCTTTCCTTTTTTCCTATAAAAACCATATAATGAAATCAATACCAGGAACTAAATGGTGAAACAAATCTCATTGCTTATTTCTATGTCCTCCTTCCCCAAATTCAATATTAATTTATACAGTAGTAATAAAAACGCTTTTAAAGATTAACACATTTAAAAAATATGATTTAAACCCCAAACAATACCGAACCGTTGGCTAGTAAAACTCGATATTACTACAAGGTAAATATTATATTAGGAAAATACTAAATTTTTACCCGCCCGATTAATTTGGAAGACTAGAATTTTCCTGAAAAGCGGCACTGTCTAAAAAAGGATTTCGAAATAATGGTTAATAAAGTTTCATTGCTGTGACGGGCACTCGATTAGCGCAATTAGCTTTGCCGCGGAGGCTCTGCACCAGGTGCTACCAACACCTTCGGTGGTATCGTGATTAGTGAATTTAATTTTCAAAAGTGGCTTTTGCTTTAAGCCAGTCTGCTTTGGTGTTATAGCCATCTGCTGCTCTTTTTTATTGTACAATCGGTGTTACGGCCCGGTTACCTCGTTTCCGCTTGGGCTGGTAAGAGGCTCATTCAGTAGTAGAATTTCAGGTTGTTTTTGATATTTTTATAAATTCTGTTTATGAGTGTGTTTTTCTTTGAAGAAATTGCGGGAGAAGTGTAATTTAAAAAAGAAAATTCTTTATAAATTTTAATAAAACTGGACACGTTCAGATGAGTGGATTT